>OZ025297.1:37410185-37817685 GCA_964019185.1 Maratus speculifer
AAAAAAATAAAACAATCAGATCGGAGCTGTTGATGACAGTCACAAGACTTATGCTGGTATTTATATAGGTAAAATTTGCAACATCTCTGGTGTTAAACTAGGACTCTCGTGGTAAGACATTTGGCTGCTCAGCAGCGGGTATAGAGTTCAAATCCCGTCGGATGTAAGTTCGTTTTATTTAGAAATGCTTTTGTGTTAAATTATTATTCCTTCGGGAATATTCTTATGTTAATTGTTATTCAATTTCTAGAATTTTTCTAGTTGTGAATGTTTTATTTGAGCAATTACCTTGAATATATTTAATTGGTATGGCTTTTAATTCTTTTAATAAAGTTCTGTACTTTTTTTGTTCAAATCCATTGTTTTTTTTTTCTTATCATGCATTTTATATAGCAATGCAATGACTTTTATAATTATTCTGATACATCAAAATTTTATCTGTTGTTATCATTTTATAAATTTTGACAGCAGCAGTTATTTTTCTTTTTAAGATATTAGAAAATCTTCAGTTTTTATCAAAAAATTAAATGACTAGTATTAAAAAATGCTCTGACGAGCACCAAAAAAGGTTAATATGTTTTTAAGTATGAAAAAGGGTTTGACAAGTGCTTCTGTTAATTATTGAGCATGAGGAAGGACAAGGGATCCCTTCTTGGCTACAACTCACTTCAATGCCAACTTTTAAAAAATCATATTTGCGCTTTTTCCGTGAAAACAAATCAGTCGCAGTTACTATAAAAATGTATAGTGTAAAGACATAACCAGTAAAGGTGCAGCTTAATTAGACATAAATGTAAGGGAAGACGACACAGTGCCAAAAACCTAGTTCCTGCATCACATTCATGCACTGGCAGCAAGCATGCCCTAAGTGTATAATTGCACAGAAAATTTATTTGTAGTATAGTGCAGAGTGAACAGTGCAGTTAACATCAGGGATGTAAGTGCATGTTATATACGCCGTATGCCTTCTGGACTTTTTAATAGAACACCATATACATTATTTCTCAAGAAAGCTTATAGTATACACATTCTAGGGTATCCCTCTGCTTAGAGCATATATCCTATCTTATTTTTACGACTACACCCCTGGTTAACATCTAAAGCACGGTGGAAAGTGCTACTAAAGAACCGCAAATTACTTTCATATGGAAAAAGCGCAAATATGATTTTTTCAAAGTTGGCATTGAAGTGAGTTGTAGCCAAGAAGGGATCCCTTGTCCTTCCTCATGCTCAATAATTAACAGAAGCACTTGTCAAACCCTTTTTCATACTTAAAAACATATTAACCTTTTTTGGTGCTCGTCAGAGCATTTTTTAATATATATATATGATTAGAGATAAACCCAGTTTAATAACTTCATTTGGCCGTTTATGAAAATTTTTTAATTTCATTTTTCTGCAAAAACTGGTTTTATCAGAATCATCTAAAGAAAAATTCAGCTCAAATGCCCATTATGACAACATATTTTGAAATAGATTCTAAATTTATTAAAAAATCGACCAAAACAGTACCTTATACAGTTCCTAAATAACAAAAACTGTCAGTTGAAAGCATTTGAGAAAAAAATTGAATTTAAAAATGAGTCATAAAATAACCGATTTGTTGTTTGAATACATAATTAATTCTTTAATCATGATTGCTTCGGAAAATTTTGTGCGAAATACTCACTTTGACAGCATTTTTAAAAATATATTCTATCTTTATCAAAAAACTGGCCAATGCGTCACAGTATATAGTTCCTAAATAAGAGGATCTGTAAATTGGATGCATTTGAGAGCGAAAATGGATTTTAAAACGAGTCATAAAAAAACGCAATTTGCTATGTGAAAACATTAAATTTTCAAATCTCGAAGACTTCGGGAAATTCTGTTCCAAATACCCTTTTTGGTAGCCTTTTTCAAAACATATTCTGTCTTTATCAAAAAACCGATCAATGCATCACATTATATAGTTCCTAAATAAGATGACCTGTAAATTGGATGCATTTGAGAGCAAAAATGGATTTAAAAACAAGTCAGAAAAAAACGCAATGTCTTATTTGAAAACTTCATTAAATTTTCAGTCACGATGATTTCTGAAAATTCTGTTCAAAATACACTTTTTGGTAGCCTTTTTTGAAATATATTCTGTCTTTATCAGAAAATTGACCAATGCGTCACTTTATACAGTTTCTAAATAAGAGGATCTACCATTTGGATGCGTTTAAACTCAAAAATGATTTTAAAAATGAGTCAGAATATAAGCCGTTTGGATTTGAGGTTTTTCTCCAACTCCTATTATTGTTTGATTTCTTTTGGCTATACGAATTGGTCCTATGAAAAACTTGTCAATATAAAAGTTGTAGATATTTTTAAGAAGATGTAAAATAAATTTAATCAGATTTGATATCTTAAAAATTGACGGAGTTATTAATTTTTCTCTTTTTACAGCGCCCTTTTTCTTTTCGTTTTTAATTTTTTTCATCGGTAAAGGTTGGTCCTATGAAAAACTTGTAAATACAAAAGTGTTAGATAATTTTAAGAACATTTACAGAAAATTTAGTTGGACTTGATATCTTGAAAATTGACGAAGTTATGAATTTTTTTTCTCTCAAAATCCCTGTTTTTTTCGCCCCTTGAGCCCACTTCTACATTTATCAAAAATCTGTCATGTATATACTTTTGGCCCATTTTTAAGAAGTAATATAAACTTTAAACCGATTCGATATCTACTTCAATTAAGAAGTTATGGTGTTTTTTCGGTTTTCCCAAAAACGCCCACCTATTCCGACCCCCTTGGTCCGATTTTGCCCATTAACGAACTCAGCCAAGCTTTTATCCCAATTGATTTTATGTACCAGTTTGGTGAAGATTGGTGAAGAATTATAGAAGTTATCGTGTCCATAAAAAAGTGAGATATATATAAAGATAGATAGATAGATAGATAGATATATAAACTGGTGCGATTGCAATAGGTAGTATTTCTTACGAAATCTACCTAAAATATCAAAATTTACTTAAAAGTATTTTTATTGAAAAATTGAGTTAAACTCAGTGTTTTGTAGCACCTCTTTCGTTTTTTATCACAACCGCAACATTAATTGGGCTTACAATAGAATAATGACTGACAGTTGGCTAGAGAAATCTATGTATAGCAAGCATTCTTTATGATATCAAGAAGTTCTATAACAATTGATGTTTGCTTTTTCGACTTTTTATTTTTCAAATTACATCACCAGATACTTTATTGATATCATATAAAACAATAAGTTGGCCAGTCAAGCACATGAAATTTGCTCACCGTCTCAAAGTCCCTAATAACCTTTCACAGGTTACACAGAGCACTATCATATATGAAATGGAGTATCGATGAAATTGCATGTGGAACTTCAATTTGTGACGTAACAAATTGAGATATGACTTCCATTAATAGCGGTTTTAGGCGGAAATACAGAGCCGAAGCACCAGAAACAGGCATTTCACACCATATCATATTTTTGAGAGTGGCTCGGATATACACTGGTGTGCAAAATTTAAGGACGAGTTCCACAATCCCAATTTTCAAGGAATTTTCAAGCGATAATTTTCACGCGAATATTCAAAATAAAGTAATTTAATTTGAATAATCACTATCCCTGCATAACAGCTAGTTCACATAACATCTCATTCAGGTCACACATGGTCACAATAGTCACAATCACTACGCCGAAACAAAAAATAGGATATATCATACGTCTCTTTTATGAGTCTTAAATGACTACTATATGTGACTCCACTGACAGGCCATTGCAACTGCTGCTTTGTATTGAAACACCAGATGACTTTACAATGTCGTTTTATTGAGACTCTCAGGTGACAGTCATTTGGAGACTCAATTTCAAAGTCATTGTGAATGTTGCATTATGATAAATCACCAAATAATGTCACATTAAAGTCACATGGTGACTTTCTGTCACAAGACTTTGTCAAATGTGACAGAGACTCTACTGTGAATTAACCACTGTGAAAAGTCGTGAAAAGACACCATGTGACTTTAATGGGACATTATTTGGTAATTTATCATGATACAACGTTCCAAATTACTTTGAAATTCAGTCTCCAGATGAGAGTTCACACGAGAGTCTCATTGAAACGACATTGTAAAGACGCCTAGTGACTCGCCAAAAAGCAGCAGTCACAATGACCTGTCAGTGGAGTCACATATAGTAGTCATTTGAGGCTCATGAAAGAGACGTATGGAATATCCTATTTTTTGTTTCGCCGTAGTGTCTGTGACTCTTGTGACCATGAGTGGCCTGAATGAGATGTTATATGGACTAGCTGTTATGAAGCGATAGTAATTATTGGAATTATATTATTTCCTTTTGAATATTCGTGTAAAAATTATCGCTTGAAAACTCCTTGAAAATTGGCATTTTGGGACTCGTCCTTAAATTTTGCATACCAGTGTATATTCATATCTCTTTCACATTCGGTGGCGATCAATTCTTGCACGAGTAGAAAATTGTTCGATATTTTAATCATCGGAAATATAATCGAACTGCACTGTTTGTTCGGTCCAATTCTTATCCTTAAGAAAGTCGTTTCTTTTTCATAGTCGAAATAAGCGAAGCTTTCTTAACCCTTTTAGTGTCAAGGAGTGCCGTGGCGCTGCTCTGAAAAGTGCCAAGCAGCGTCTTCGCGCTGCTCTGTCGTCGTGTTGTATCTGAAAATTCTCTTCTGTCCGACATTTTGAAATCAAAATTAGAAATATAAAAAAAGTAATAATCACGATGTTTATATAAAAAATATGCGATCGAAGATAATTAGAATGCAATATAATGAATAAAAATATGAACACGGTAACACGGACGAATTTAAATGGCACTTTATCAAACACTATAAAATACACACTGCGCGCGCCAAACATGTACTGTCAAAAGGAGCGCTATCGTGACGCTGGCATTTTTCACAACTAGTGAGAGCAGCGCGACGGCGCTCCTTGGCACTAAAAGAGTTAAGGGGTCTAAGAGTCTTTACATTTTACCTGATGGTGCAATTTTGAAACATGTCATATTTTTTTTCGCATTTACTATGAAACATTAATTCATAATTTTTTAAATATAGACAACTCAGTATTTCTTCTATTTAAAACATTTTAGTCTAATATTCAATATTGAAAATTTATTTTATTTTTTAATGTTTAATTTTGATTTAAAAAAAAATAAAATTATTTTTTAACTTGCATCCACTGCGCTCAAGATTATAGCAAAACTATTGGTTCCAGAAATTCCCAAATTATTGGTAATGATGCAAAACTATTGTATCATGATTATATACTTTATTTTTAGGCAATTTATTTATTTAATCATTTAAAATTGGTCAAAACTTTCAATTTATTTAAATTTAAATTAAAATTTGAAGTAAATAAATTGTTTAAAAATGCAGCCTACGTTCAAGATACATTAGTTTTACATCATTACCAAAATTTTGGGGGCTCTTGAACCAATAATTTTGCTTTAATCTTGCGCGCAGTGGATGCAAGTTAAAAAACAATTCATTTTTTTTATCAAAATTGAACATTAATAAAATAAAATAAATAAAAATTTTAACTATAGAATATTTAAAAAAATATTTGAAAAATAAGAGATACTACGTTATCTATGTTAAAAAAATTTATGAATTTCTGTTTCATAGGTAACGGGAAAAAAAATCAAACGTGATATGTTGCTAAATGGCACCATCAGGTAAAAAGTAAGACTCCTGAGACCCTTTAACCCTTTCCGGCACGGTTAAAATCTGTAGTAAAATGAGAAATTATCGACTGACACCAGAATTCACAAACGAATTTTCCAGATATTTTGAAACACCTAATTTAAGCTTTTACTGTAAAAGCAAAATTTTACTAAAATATTATTGGTGCCTTTTGCAAGTTTGGAATTAAAATTAGGTATCCCAGACCGGGCACATTGTGCCGGAAAGGATTAAACATTTTGTGGGATAATTCATAAAAAACTTTGGCGAAATTTCTTGAAATACTGCTCAAGTTGACGTCGATATCGTTCGCAGTCAGAGTATGTTTCAACTTCTTGCAGGAGTCTGTTGGAGATCGTATTCCTTCCGTCGGATTAAAAAAAACCCCTAAGCACCGGTTTTTCTTGACCAATTGCTTTTCTTCTGGTTATTGTACTTGCCCAAAATATTAAATCCACTGACTGTTTGAGAAACAATAATCTTGCTTACATCTACACTCTTAGCTAGATCTCACTCAGAAAAGCTATTTTTACGACAACTATTTCTATGATAACTATATGAAAACTATTTCTGTCTTTTATGCAACGCAAAATAACGATTTTTAAACATTACAAAAGTTAAAAAATAGCACCTTCTACGGTTAAATCCACGGAACAACTTGCGAAGATTCAGACTTAGGAAGTTATTTACATCAGACTAACGAGTCTGACGAAGTAATATATAAAATGGCGTAATGGTGCTTTTTGTTTACAAAAACAAAATTCGAGAGCTGGTCTTAAACATTAGCACATGACTGTAGAAAGTAACAACTAACATACACTATCGCAAATAAAAATTATTTGAAAATAAACCTAAACGGAATATTCGTGCGTAGTTCTTAAATAAAAATGTCTATTATTTGAATTTGCTATCAAACATGATGGCATGATTTCGGAACTCGAAAAATCTGGAAATTGTAATCATAAATCCTCAAAACATATTACTTCAAAAATGGCGTCAGAATATCTCTATCGCCAGTGTACGAAATGTCTCACAGTCTACTGATCAATGAAAGATTAAAATTGTATTTTAATTACAGATTTCGAAATAGTTAAACAACACATTTTAAAACCCATTCCATTTATATAGTTCTTTTTTGAAAATTAAGACTGTTTACAAGGCAAAATGATGCGCAAGGCAATTATAATCAGACTTATATGAGTAAGAATAGTGTATAGTTATTTATCTAAAATTGAACAAATTTCTAATCCTTTAATTATAAATATCATAATTTTCATGAATTATTCAGTTCAGTTTTGCAATAGTGCATACCAGAAATTGTTATCAAATTGAATGATTAGTTAGTTATATATTAGATATTAAAAATATAATTTAAACTATGTTAAATATTAATAAGTGGTGTATTTTAAAATCAACAATTTTTTTTTCAGTTCCAAAAAAGTAGCGGGGTATAAATTTCGGACTTTTTTGTTTTTCAATTTATGAAATAAGAGGGTTATATTTTTTATATATTTGAAAAGATGAAAATTGTTCGATTTTTTTTGTCTCTCTATTGGGTGCAAAAATTTGAACAGATATGTAACATTTACAAATTTAAGGTTGCATACTAAAACGTACATCAAATCCCCAGCATACTTATAGATTTACAGATCTGCATCATTTCAAACTGTAAAATGTGCTTGTTATAGCATAATCTAACACATTTTATTAACAATTTATAGAAATACTGTAAAGGTATTTCGTCATATGGACACATATTTTCCCATCGCAACGTGTTTCTGAAAAGAGAACGGATAAAACTTTTATTTGATTTATGAACTATCAAGTTAATGTCAATGAATAAACGATGGTAAAGACATTTTTGAAAGATCTTATAAATAAAAACAAGAATTATGCAAAGAAAATTGAATTATAAAACAATTTTCTGTGAAAAGGCATATAACTATCAAGTTTGTTTATGCACATGAAAAATTTTCAAAACCTTTATTTCAGAAATAAAATAATCTAACTGAAAGACAAGCAGAAATGTAGGATAATATTTTCTTCGAAAAGTTGATTTATTGTACCTGTAAAGATACACATGAAAACATGACACATTTTTGTAACGTATTTAAATATTTTTTCCTCTTTACATAAACTAATTTACATGTATTCAGCTTTTGTACTTGAAATTTAACGAAATAACTTTGTTTTTCCATAAAACTATATCTTCAAATAAATTTTACTCCAAAAAATATACTTTACTAAAAAGAAATGATGACATAAAAGCTTCTTATTATTATTTATTTTTGAAAGCGTAATGGAATTCTCTATGATGGCTTTACATAAAATCGACTCTCTATATCTTCCAGAATAATATGTTTTATCGTAATGGATATTTATAAAGATCATTTCTAGATGAATATCAATTTCTAATAAAAGCACTTTGACTGATTGCTTTTTAAATGTTTTGCATACCAGATTCAAAATACATCATCTGCTAACATACCTTAAAATTTTATTCTACAACTGCTCGCAAATATCTCTGATTATATAAGATATATGGATGATATTTGTAATTTCAGGTTCATTGCTTTCGAAAATTTACTGAGATCATGACGAAATATATCATAAATATTAAAGACAACATTAACGACATTAAAGTGCTTTCCTTCATATTATTCTAAAATTTCCAATGTGGAACTTTTAAAAGACATGATACGTCATCCTTTTTCTCAATAATACGCATTGGGTATGGAGATATTTATTCAACATTTTCAAATAAAAATCTGCGATATTGACACTTTTAACCAACATAAAAAATTTAAGTAAAAGAGTGGCCGTTAATTCCCATAAATTTATTATTATTATTATTATTATTATTATTATTATTATTATTATTATTATTATTGTTGTTATTATTATTATTATTATTTTGAGAATGTTTTTTGATGGTTGCTAAATATATATGAATATCTATGGAAAAAATAATAAGTGATTTTTCCAATACCTCATTCCAAACATTTTTACATTTAATATTGATAAATACAACATGTAATTGCCTCTATTAATGCATTATACTTTACCTTGAAACATCGATGCATCTAGAGATGGAATAAAACAGAAATATAGAAGATATATTTGAAAAAAAAAACTTTCATACGATTGTATAAAAATTCAGCTACATATTATATATTTTTTTTTCTTTAAATACAATATAATATATACTGACAATAACGAACGAACGAAACATTATACAATATATATGCCATATGTAATATGTACATAAGGTATATATGTCTTATGTAATATACACACACACACACACACACACATATATATATAGGGGAGAGGTGGGCACCTTTGGACATTTTTTCAGAAAATCAATATATTTCTTACTTGAAATATATTTATTGAGTTTTAATTATTACATAATAAAAACAAAGCATTTCTTCATCATATGAACCATAAATTAAACAATTTCCAAAGAAATTAAATAAATTGTCAGGCTTTAAAAAGTTAAAAGATTTTTGTTAAAACTTGCGCCATGTAGGGGTCCTTTGAACAAGAAAGAGACACATTTCAACAAAAGAATAAAATATGAAAAAATTGAGAGTTTTTATAAAAAATTGCATATGTTACAGAAATATAAAGTAATATGAATAAAATTAAATAACTACATTTTGTTGAATTTACTTTTTTTTTTGTTTGTTATTTAACCAAACTTAAATTCATCAAAGTTGATTTTCATCAAAGTGCCCCTCCAGTTGTGTTTGGTTGTGAAAACATTTTTACAAAATCCTTGAAACACACCAATGTGATATTTGATGCTTCTGGAGAATTAAAATTTTTTATTCGCTATTTTTTTAAAGAGACCTGATATAAAATTCCGTTTTATCCGTTACGGAAATCAGAAATAATGTTTGGAAACCTGTTAAATCATAAATCATTATTTTGTATCCAGGAATTGCAATTATCCAATAAATGAATTTTGATTTGATTCAATATAGATTTGAAACTTCCCATCTTTGATACATACAGAAGTTGAAACCTATTTGTGCAGTAAGGGAATTGTTAGCAGTATAAGTTCATGTTCTTTGATATTCTTAATTAACCTCATTTCACATTTTAAAAAAATCAGAAATAATAATATTAAGATACATTAACAACTCTTTACTTCATAGTTTTAAGTGTTCTTTTTAAATTATTTTAGTTATTATTTATCACCAGTTAATTCAATGCTTTTTCGCTGTTCAATGGTGCCCCAAATTGTGTGTTTAATGGTACCCCATCACATGGAGTTCAACATTACAACGGTTTACTCAATTCGGCTGAAGAATTTGAATAAAATAAAGCTTATAAATTAAAGCTAACATCCTTGTTTAGGCATTGAACAGTAAATTAAAATTTTAGGGATAGAAGTTTGTAAACAAAAATCTTACAGCTTTATTTTCTGAAGTTTAGATTGAAGAGGGAGAAAAATACATTTCTTGTTTAGACAGTACTGTTCATACAAACTAGTCGTTGGGGGGCCATCGTAATACTTACCCATCATAATATAAAATATGAAAATAAAACGCATGTCTATGGAAACGCCAAAATAAAATTTAAACGCTTAAATAAATAATTTTAACATACAATAATGCTCCATAAATGAATTGCTGATGAGCCAATTTTGACTAATTATATAAAACGCCAAAATACTCGAGTAGTACCGGATTGCGTAAAAGAAACATCCTTATAACTAAAAAAATAATAATCATTTTAACTAAAAATTTACTGTGTTGGATTAAGCGTCTCATTTCCAATAAAAATATACCTGTGAATCGAAATTTGAATGAAATACAGGGTCATGAAAAATCGAAGAATTTCGAAAACAGGATTACACATATCTCGACAACTAATATCCGATCGACCTCGTTTTTTATGCAAAATTTGTGTTATTTTATTGCCTTTTACGTCCAGTCCTTAAAATAAAAAATATCGAAAATTTTTATATACCTTTCATCAGAACGAATTTTTCGAGAGTCCGGAAAAAATAGTTCCGGATAATCGAGGTTACTGATATTAAATAGGCTTCGTCCCAGTCTTACATACTAAGTATATACAAAATTTCAAGTCTGTATCTCAATTTGTTCGGGAGATAGAGCGGTTACAGACAGACAGACAGACAGACAGACAGACACACAGACGGACGGACGGCAAAAATTTTTTCTAAAAATATTTTTTTCGGAATCTCCAGTATCTGAAACGTGAAAATCCGTCAAAAAAATTTTTCGATTTTCAAAACGATTGCAAGACTTACCCTATACTACGTATGATGGGTAAGTAAAAAGTACAGCTTTGTATAATTATTCCCTTCTAGCAGCAGTAATATATTGCCATATACATTTTTTAAATAATTTATTTGAAGGAAAATATTTAGAGTGTTCAAAGGTGCCCCCAGTTCGAATGTGCCCCCCTCTCCCCTATATATATATATATATATATATATATATATATATATATATGGATATGGATTGATTGATTGATAGATAGATGTGTGTGTTATAAAATTTCAAAATAAAATTTTATTATTGTCAGAAAGTTACCTTTATTTTCAAATGACCTACAAATCCTAGTTAAAAAAATTAAAAATTTTTGTTTTGAAAATTATCTCAAGGGATGGAATTTATCAGAAAATCAAAAATTAGTGCGTCCGTAGTTCTTTAGTTTCTTGAAAATAATAATAATACTCAAAATAAATAAATACTTGATAATAGTTCTAGTCAGCTGAATTACTTTCACCTTAAATGCGTGATTTTTTTTTTTAATTTTTTTTTGAAAAAAAATATGTATGATTCCCAGAAATATTTATTACACCGAAAAAAAAAATAAGTAAAAGAATGAGCAATATCTTTTTCACATAATGCGTTAATCTTTTATAATAATTGGTGCAATACAAGTAAGAACTGCTGTTTAGTGTCTATTTTACTCTAAAATATATCAAATTAGTAAATATTTTAATCCATATAAATCCAAATATCTTATTTTATACACAATATTATATACATTTTGCTAAATATCTAGAAAATACATGAAAAGTTATCCTGAAACATAAAGTACAGAAAATACATTTACGTGAAGATTTTTTTTTAAGAAGTTCCATAGGAGACCGTCAACAAATAAAAAAAACTAATATCTTTCGGATAACCCTGTTTAATCTAAAGTAGCAAAAGCTTTCAAAATGTAGATTATGATTAAGTGGCTTATTGTTATAAACTCTGTTAATTTTTATTAGGATAGCGTGCATGCATGTAGAGAAATTTATAAAAACAGTCTCAATTTTTTCCAATTTTTTTGCTTATAATATCTAGAGTTTTTAATATAAAGAAAATGTTCATTTCCAAAAATATGACAAACAACATTGTACACAATACCTAATTTTACATAATCAGAATTTTAAAAATAATATCAATTGTCGGAAAAATGAGCAGGTTTACTAAAATAATTTCTTTGTGCATGCGTGTTCGCTTATCAAAATGTCATTTGAAAATTGTGTTATCTAAATGTAGAGAGCAAATTTTGTGAAAGTCTGAAAAACGTAGCTTGATTATTCTGAATGTGATTGTCGACAGAATAAACACAAAATTTGCTATTCCCAAAAGGAAGCAAAAATGTGAGGGGCTGTATCCATATATTCAATGATTAGTGTCAATATACAATACACAGTATGGCTCGTAAAAATTGAATCAACGAAACCTTCCTCGTCGTCACAATGAATGGAAAATTTAAAATATGCATGTCATTCGTTATTTCGTCATGGTACATTCAATCCAATTTTGTCTCATTTACCTGTTAGTTAATGCCGCACTCCACAGTAACATACATAAATTTGTGATTTTATTGACTTTTAAAGTTTTATGAATAGAAAAAACAATCTTATAGACTATAGACTATCATGTCTTGTATTAAATAAGTCAACTAGACCCATATCACCCTTTGTATAGGCGTATCAAAAAATTCTGTTAATATATTTGTTAAATGAGAAAATAGGTTGTTAATAACGGTCTATAAGACTTTTTTTTTACCAAATTGAAACTTTAATTTAAAAAACAAAAGAGACACATTTATTGATACATTCAAAAAATATTACCTAAATGAAATTTTGAAGTGGCTTTAGTTAGACTACTCTTTTCGCAACTGACACTGTTATTGGTAAATTAAGATCTAAAACAACATGTGCGGTTCAGCTTGTAACACCATGTACTTGATAATATATACTACGAATGAGGCAGTCTTCACCTATAATCAACATGTCCCGTCTGCAAAAACTGCAAATATTTTAAAAGTATTTACGATGGAAACCTGTTAACATTTTGTTTATACCGGGTGTCCAGTTAATAACTGACCCATTTTGAACTTAAATAACAAATAAACGGTTTGAGATAATAATGCGCGGTTTGCGGTATTGTTATTAAAAAATGAATAAATTTTTAAACATGTACTTTCTTAATATAGTTCAAATTTCGGAAAAAAATATCGCGCTGGCGGTAACAGGCTGTTTGAATACAGACATGACTCTAATTTTCATAAATATGAGATTTTCGGCTGAATCTGAATCTTCGAATCTGAATCTATATGTTGAATCGACTCTCGAATCAGCTCCAAAAATAGAGTACGTTGGTTGGAAAGTGATTTAAAATAATATTTGTGATTGAACCATCTGTATTATATTTCCCCTATTTTTTCCCTCTTCAGTCTTGAGATATTTATTGAGATTATTTTAAATATTATTATATTACATTAAAAAAGTGCATATTTTAAAATTTTTTTATATTCTAATAACAATACAGCAAGCCGCGCATTTTTATCTCAAACAGTTTTTTTTTTTTTTTTTTTTTTTTTTTTTTTGTTGTTATTTACATTCAAAATGGGTCAGTCATTTACTGGACACCCGGTATGTATAGTGCTGGGAGCAGGCAATTTTATGATTGGTATTTTTTATATGTGAATGGATTTGATTCACAAGACTGGTTGTTTCTGTTGTCGAAATTTATTTACAAATATCGCTTAAATATATTATTAAATTCACCAAATTGAAAATTTAAGTTATAAAACAAAACAGACACATTTATTGATAAGTGCAAAAAATATTACCTAAATGAAATTTTGAAGTAGCTTTAGTTAGACTACTTTTTTCGCTATTGACACTGTTGTTGGTAAATTAAAATGCTTGTAAATTAAGATGCAGTTCAGCTAGTAACACCATATACACTGGTGTCCAAAAGTTAAGCATAATTGGTAATTAAGTAAGTAATGAAAGAAATATAAATCGAAATGTGGTGAAACTCCAGGTGTGTAAAGAAAATAGTACGCGTCATATATTTTCGCGAAGAGTTTTCCCCGAAATCGAACAGGGGACCGTCAACAAATTGAAAAATAACGAAGATCTTTTGGATAACCCTGTCAAACTAATGTAGCAAAAGCGTTCAAACTGCACATTATGATTAATTGGCTTATTGTAATGTACTGTGTTTATTTTTATAAGGATAGCATTCATACTCTTAGAGAAATTAAGGTTTTTATAAAAACACTAATAAGTTTTTTGCTTATAATTTGCAGAGTTCTTAATATAAAATAATGTTCTTTTCTGAAAATATGACAAACATCATTGTACACAATACCCTGTCATCAGAATTAAAAAATAATAAAAATTGTATGAAAAATGAGTAGGTTTAGTAAATAGTTTTTCTTTGCGCATGCGTCAACGATATCAAAATTTCATTTGCATATTGTGTTAGTTAACTGTATAGAGCAACTTCTGTAAAAGTTTCAAAAACATAGCTTGAAAATTCTGAAAATGATTGTCTATAGAATCAACTCAAAATCCGTTATTCCTAAAAGGAAGCAAAAAAATCAGGAGTTTTACCAAAATATAGATGTACGTGCAATATTGTGCAGGCACTAAACAATGGAATATGGATACAGCCCCTCATATTTTTCTTCATTTAGGGAATAAAGGATTTTGATCTCATTCAATCAACGATAATTTTCAGAATTTTTAAGCTATGTTTTTGAAACTTTCACAAAAGTTGCTCTATACATTTAGCTAATATAATATGCAAATGAAATTTTAATAGCGTTCACGTATGCGCAGTAAAAAAGTATTTAGTAAACCTGCTCATTTGTCATACAATTTTTATTATTTTTTAATTCTGATGACAGGGTATTGTGTACAGCGATCTTTGTCATATTTTCAGAAAAGAACATTTTTTTATATTAAGAACTCTGGAAATTATAAGCAAAAAACTTAGGGCTGTTTTTATAAAAACCTTAATTTCTCTACGAGTATACATGCTATCCTTGTAAAAATAAACACAGTACATTACAATAAGCCAATTAATCATAATGTGCAGCTTGAACGCTTTTTCTACATTAGTTTTGACAGTGTTACCCAAAAGATATTCGTTCTTTTTCAATTTGTTGACGGTCCCCTGTTCGATTTCGGAGAAAACTCTTCGCGAAAATATATGACGCGTACTATTTTGTTTACACATCTGGAGTTTCACCACATTTCGATTCATATTTCTTTCATTACTTACTTAATTACCAATTATACTTAACTTTTTGTCACCAGTGTATATTAACATTTCAAAAAATATTAACATTAATGCATATTAACAATATCAAAATATATGAAAATATATTAACATTTCAAAAAATTCAAAAAAGCATGCTACGGACTGTATTTACATATCTTTAAACAGATGGCGATCGTTCTTGTGTTCCATTAATTACTAACATATAATTATTATTAATGACTAAAATTTTTTCTTGATCAAAGAGTTTTAAGAGAAAATTTGAAATTTTGTATTTATTTAAAATTCTCTTTTAAAGATATTTAAAGGACTGAAATCTCTTTTGATTATGGTGTCATTCCATTTCATTTTAAATGCTTGCAGATCATTTTACTTTTAACAGATAATTATTCAAGTTTATGGAGATGTTGGTTTCTGTTACGGTTAGAGATAACAATTATTTTCATTTAAAACATCATTTATAAAACTCGTAAAGAACTTTCGTACATGCTTATGTATAATTTGATTCAAAATATGTATCATGAGAAAAATACATCAATATCGAAACATTGATCATGAATAAATTTGAGCAATTATCAAACACTTTAATATTTTTGAATAGTTGAAAGAGAATATTTCTTATTATAATGTAAAAAAGTATTTACCATAATTAATTTAGCTGATATAAAAATCTAGTAATTTTTTAAAAATCGATAAATGAAGAAATTTTCTTGGACAGAAATTCAAATCAAATGTATACAACATGTTGAAAATAATTTTATTTATAGTCCAACCATGCAACTTTTTAATAATTCGTTTTCTGATGTTTTATAATAAATTTTCAGTTTTTTTCAGTGTTATTCTGTATATATTAAGTTACGTAAATCTGCCTACTATCTAAAAATAAGTCTGCACACTGTACAAAAACAGATGGAAATCTACTAAACTACATTTTTGTTAAGATAAAGAAATCTGTAGCTATACTAAAGTATCCACTAAAATTTTTATCTATAACAAATAGGAGTTGCATAAAAATTTCCAGGCATTGCAGCTTCTAAGAAACATTTTATTATTTATAGGCCTTTTTTTACATTTCATATGAATTTTTAGACCTGATGAATCAGATATTTATCTTGTTATTTATTCCATTATTACTAAAATAACTATATTTTTTCTTTACAAAAAGATTAAAATAATATATATATATATATATATATATATATATATATATATATATATATATACAAGTGTGTGTGTATATTAATATGTATAGTAAACTTTTTGTGTTGTTATTCGATTTTTAGCTATTAAAAAAATAAATACTTCTTTTATAATGGAAACAGACAAGTAATTGGGATTTTTCATTTAGTAAACGCTATTTTTGAGATACATTTGGGAAAAACGACAAGCAGATTACAGTTTATGTCTCACAGGTGAAGAAAATACGCATTAAAACTCAGAAAATACCTAATGTCAAACATATATCATAAAATAAAATTATTTGTAAGCAAAAATGAGCTTATTTTATGCTCGTAACACGTCAATACATATAGAAATCCAATGACAAACAATATACAAATTTCACGTGAATCCTTAATGGTTGCATTAAATATTATGACGCATTTTTAAAAAATGAAAAAAAATTAGGATTTCTTATCTTAAAGCCCTGAAATTTTTGCTTAAAGGGACATGGAATCTCCAGACTCATTCTTTTATTTATTTATTTATTTAAAATGCTTTTGAAGAACAGTCTGTATAAATTATTGCATGTTTTTACCACAGAATAAAAAATAAAATTTAAAATGCGATTAGTATTTTTACTCGCAAGATCCCGTGCATGAAATATATGAATTATTAACTATATTATTAAAAATACTGTTGCTAAAAATTATTAAGAATGTATACAACAAAAATTATACAACTGTATATTTCGGAAAAAATATGAATTGGTGAATCATAAAAGTTTAAGCAGATATGAAGTTTAAATAATGTCAAATATTGATATTCTGTACAATTATTTTTTGATTCTTATGCTATTCTGTTTACGATGATCTAAATTTTGTACTGACAATAAAAGAAGTGCGTATTTAAACTTCAATTGGGGTTTGATAAAACTATTTTCAATGTTATAACAGTCATTTCTTTTTATACTGTATCTAACAAAACGCTTGATTAACATTTATATTTGGCTAAGTACATTCAATATGATGTCGAGGTTTTTCATTTCTACCTTGATTCGTGCAGCGATTTTTCAGATGGGATTTTAACAAAGACACAAGAGGCACATTGAGAAATCGACTCATTGCAAACAAGCCGCAGTTATTAATTCTAATTAAATTAATTTCTTTTTTAACCCTTTAACGATCATAGTATTTTCATTGCTAAGATGTCGAAATAAATGAATGACACCGGCAATAAAGAACAAATATATTTCTAAACAAGAAAACGTGATTTTTCATACAAAATAAAAGGGATATTTTTAGATAAAAATACCGGTGTCAGTGTTGCGTATCGGAATTAAAATTTTGTGGTTTCGTGGCGAAACCAATGAACGTTAAAGGGTTAACAATTAGATGTTTATCGCTTTAATATTGCTACCACGCTTTGACTTATGCAAGTATGTATATTATAAAGGCCAATCGTTACTGCGCGTAACGCACATGTCATTTTGCGAATGGCAACACATTCCCCTGTAATTTCGGTTTTGCAATTTTCGCTACTGCAAATTTTACACTTCTGTGCATCGTGCATTTTAAATTTTTATACCGTCGTATAGAGAAAAAAATGCAATTTCAAATACAACTTGTTTCAAAGTTGTATCTGAGTTAAATTGTATGATATTAATTTTTCATAATTTTTAGTACCAATTTCGTAATAGTGGCAACAGAAACAATCCATTTTCTCTTAAAATTAAAAAAAAATAGAAATTAAAATGAGTTTACTATATTTAAAACATCGTCTTTTATAAAATCCTGTGAGTTTCGATTTTATTTCGTTTAATAATACGGGTTATTGGGTTTTATAGAATTTTGTTAATTTTAGCTTAAAATAATATTTGTTTGAGATTGACCATAATATAACATACATTTTTTACTTAAAGTAATTTTGTAGATTTATTATAAATCAATGAAACAGGTCTTTCTAAAAGGTTTTCTTTCGTTGAATTTCGACGGGTTCCATCTCGTATCATTAAAAGTTGTTATCTGAACTTAAATCCGATGATACATAAAGCACGCCGTCTCTGCCATTATGTTCTAATAGTCCGTGTCATAAAGGATTGATATCTTAATTAAATTCAGCCGCATTCTTTTTCAAGAATAATTATCAACAATGCTTTCATATTTATGCTGCAAACGGCGCGCACATTTAGCGACATTTAGCGCTCCTCAACATCTTTGCTGAATGATCTCAAATTTATGTTTACGTGTAACAAAAAATGCGATTATCGTAAATTTATGTGACCCAGGGACATCGTTATAGTTTATCGGCAACATTCAAATTAACGTCTATTATTTTTAATTTTTTCGCAATTTTAATTTTAATAGATTCGAATAGAGGCAGAGGGCCTTTATTTTTGCATTGCATTTTCGATGATATCTTAAAAAATATAATACCTAAATTTATAAAATATGAATTTTTGGGTTCACGCTACTAAAAATTTCACACAATACTCCACATCATACACAAATAAACGTAATCTGTAAATATATTACTCAACAGTCTTTATTACATACTCCAATTTGTATTTTTCATGTTCCTTAATTTATGACTAAAATATCTGTGACAGCCAGACGCAAAAGTGATCTAGTGACAAGTATAATGTTTCCGTATCATCCCTAAAAACGAAAATAAATAATGAATTTATTTTTTTATGCAGGCTTGGTTTATATCTATAACAATAAAGAAAAAAATATGTGAATGTGTCGATGATGTTCTGAAGAGACCACTGCAGGTAGAGCTACAAAATTTGGGGAGATAGTACCTTTATATGAAGTTTTGCAACTTGGAGTTCAATTTTTAACTTTTTGATTATATTTTTTATATAATTGTTTATGGAATTTTTAATTCTTTTTTTTACATTCCGGGATTATTTTTACACAATATTAAAAGGAATATGGTTATATTATTTTTAGCGAACATAGCAATTTTGTCATCCTTTTAATAAAGTTAATTGTGAGTTCTTAAAGTTTTTTTTTTTTTTTTTTTTTTTTTTTTTTTTTTTTTTTTGCGAATTTTTAAATGCATTTTTTAGTGTTTTTTTTTTTTTTTTGTGCCTAATTTTTGGCATTGATAAAAATGATTTTATTTCAGAAATTTAGTTTAATGTGCTTCTGTGATTAGTCTACTATAATTTTTTGAATTTCGGCTATTTTAATGCAATTTTCAATGCAATGTTTAGCAATTTTTCTAGGGTTTTTTTTTCAACATTTAGCATCGATTTTTCGTCTTTTATTAAATACTTTCAATTATAATGTTTTATCGCATTTCAGTAAATTTTGGCGGCAGGGATTTTTGAACATTAAGCGAATCTAATGCAATTTCAGTGCTATTTTTAACATTTTTCCGAAATTAAATTCTTCGTTTCAAACTTGTAGCCTCATACGCCATTTGTGATTTATCATTTAAACGATTTTTAATGCGATTTAAATGCAATTTTCTGTGTGGATTTCAGCGATTTGTCAAGATTGCTTGTGCTGTACATCGATTTTTTTGTCATCCTCAAAAAATTCCGATGACAGTGATTTATCTATTCCAGATTCTGTCATTTTTTAATGTTTATCAATTTTAATAAATTTTTAAATTCCATTTTTGCGATGTTTACTTGTTTTTCAATCCCAAAAACGATTTTTTGACATTCGAAAATTTTTTTTTCGTTTCAAACTTTTACCTAATATAATATATATGATTTTTCAAATTTAGCGATTTCTTACGTTTCGCTTCCTTTTTATCTTTTTGTCCTTTATACAGGGTGTCCCTAAACAAATGGTATATACGCTAGGGGGTGATAGAACACATCAAGACGAGTAATAGTAAATAGGAAACCAAGGGTCCCAAACGTTTTCCAAAGGAGATAGCCGCCATTAAAGTTTGGGGTCCAAAATTTCAAATGCACATAAAAAACGGAAAAATTGGTCGATTGATTTGCGGTTTTCACTAAAACTATTCTTTATGTTGGTATTTTCTTGAAAATAAATTATAAAGATAAATTTCGAAAAATGCCGATAGAGGGTGCTTTAGACTTTGAAGTAATGAAAAACTATTTTTTGCCGGGATTTTTGCATCTCATTAAATGGTTTCGTAAGCTTAGACTTAAACTTAAATTTTGAGCTCACAATCTGAATAACTGGAAGCGCTTAAGTAGCACAAACTGAACTGTGTTCAGAGGGTTTAAATTTCAAACGAAACGGAAAAATATAAAAAAACGGAAAAATTAGTCGATTCTTTTGCAGTTTTTGCTAAAACTACTCTTTAAATCAGTGTTTTCTTGAAAATAAATTTTAAAAATAAATTTCACAAAATGCCGATAGAGGACGCCTTAGACATTGGAGTAGCGTACAACTATTTTTAACCGTTATTTTTTTAAATCTCATTAAATGCTTTCAAATGCTTAGATTTATATTTTGAGATCAAATTCTGAGTCGTTGCGAGTGTTTAAGTGGCGCAAAAGTGAACTGTGTTCGAGGGGGGGGGGGGGGCTAAATTTTAACTCCTGAACACACTTCAGTTTGCGCTTCTTAACCTCCCCAAACGATTCAGAATTTGAGTTCAAAATTTAAGTTTAAATCTAAGATTTCGAAAATATTTAACAAGTTTTGGAAAGCATTTAATTAGATACAAAAAATAACGGTTAAAATTTGTTGTTGGCTACTCTGAAGTTTAAGGCGCCCTCTAACGGAATTTTTTGAAATTTATCTTTAAAGTTCATTTTCAAGAAGATACTGACTTAAAGAATAGTATTATTTTACACCGCAAACAAATCGACCAATTTTTCCGTTTTTTATTATCATTTGAAATTTGAATCCTCTGAACACAGTTAAGTTTGTGCTACTTAACCGCTTCCAACTATTCAGATTTTGAACTCAAAATTTAAGTTTAAATCTAAGGCTACGAAACCATTTAATGAGATGCAAAAAATAACGGCAAAAAATAGTATTAGGATGGATTATTTCGTTAATCCAAAGTCTAAAGCGCCCTCTATCGGCGTTTCTGAAATTTATCTTTATAATTCAATTTTAATAAAATACCGACATAAAGAATAGTTTTAGTGAAAACCGCAAATCAATCGACCAATTTTTTCGTTTTTTATAATCATTTGGAATTTAAACCCTCTGAACACAGTTAAGTTTGTGCTACTTAACCGCTTCCAACTATTCAGATTTTGAGCTGAAAATTTAAGTTTAAGTCTAAGTTTACGAAACCATTTAATGAGATGCAAAAAATCACGGCATAAAATAGTTTTTCATTACTTCAAAGTCTAAAGCGCCCTCTATCGGCATTTTTCGAAATTTATCTTTATAATTTATTTTCAAGAAAATACCAACATAAAGAATAATTTTAGTGAAAACCGCAAATCAAGCGACCAATTTTTCCGTTTTTTATGTGTATTTGAAATTTTGGACCCCAAACTTTAATGGCGGCTATCTTCTTTGGAAAACGTTTGGGACCCTTGGTTTCCTATTTACTATTACTCGTCTTGATGTGTTCTATCACCCCCTAGCGTATATACCATTTGTTTAGGGACACCCTGTATAAAAAAATAGATTACAATGTTTTATTCGATTAGTACAACATTTGACTTCTGGAATACTTTTATATTAATCTATTTTATTGCATTTTTCAATGCGGTTTTTAGCAGTTTTCAAGTTTAACAGCTTTTTTTTTCATTTGTAAAAGGAGTGTGGCTTCTAAAATTTGGCCTGATATAGTAAATTACGACATCTACGAATTTTAAACTGTATATAATTTTAATACTATTTTTTGAGGGTTGTTGTTGTTGTTATATACGGCGATGAATTATTTGTCCTAGGAATATAGAACCAAAAGGGAATGCCATCCGTGAGTGTATTTCTAAGGGATCCTAACCCGTATTTACACAAGGTTCGAAGAAAAGCACGGAAAACCCCGAATAGTTAGGTCGAAGGATGTGACTGGGTTTGAAACCAGTACCTCACCTTCATGTATCAGGTTCGGGAGAATGGTATCTCGCCCACTGGGGAGGTCATTTTAGTCGCGAGATTTTCAATGAGATATTGTGTAAAAATAACTAGATTAAAATGTTTGTTTATATAATTTTAAATATCCATGTAAAATAAATAATCCAGAGAGAATTTGAAAATACAGTGGTCGCACAAATTGTGGACGCTTTTACGTTGCTTCCATTACAAAAAGTAAAAAAAACCCCTATAACTTACATATAAATTCATATATATAAATTCAATGTACATTATTTCCAATGTTAAATTCAATACCTTGATATATTTTGATTTTTTACATGTATTAAATTTTAAATATTTTAAGAATGAATTAGAATTATGATTATTAAGCCTATGTAAAAAGTTAGAATATTCATGAAGATTGTCCTGAGAAGACACTTGGAATAATAATGTGGTAAATTATGTATGGGTATTATTTTATGTGTTCATGACAAGAGATATCATAGCAAACGTGGTAGCGCTTGGTATAATATGTTTAAGAAATGGAAAATGCAAGCGTCTTTTTTAAATTTCTGGCGAACCTGTTGAAGTACGACAGTGATTTTTTGTCACAAGATAGAACTCGACGAGATGAATAAAATGATAGCATTAAAAAATATCGAAGTTTACTGTAGTTTTTTATTAAACTTTTAACGAAAAAATGAAGATGTAAAATTCAACAAGCGATAGCTAGCGATTCTGTCGATGGAATAACTCCATTTTTGATTCCTTTTAATCCTTTTGGTAAAATTTAAATTTTTTTTTTCATAAATATATATAGGACAGTTGCACCATAAAATTTAACTACTAATAACACATTGTTCAGTGCTGCACAAAACAGGAATTTTAATATACATTTGTATAATTAAAATAAAATAAAACTTTCAACGTTTCGCGCCGTCTTCTGCGGGCGTCTTCAGGAAAATATGATGATGGAAGGACTACCTTTGCATCTTCATCGAGAGATAATATTGCTACTAAAGTAAAATCTAAATGAATTAAAATTTTAAAAAATGTTGCTACTTACACATGAGTAAAAATTAAAATATTGCAAGGAAATAAAAATTTTAAGATTTTATGATGTTATGCCAGATTTTTGGTATATTGTAGGATAATTGTAGGATATTAGTAATATTTTTTTTTCCATCTATGTATGTTTGACGATCGCTGAGAAAATCGAATTTGTGTCTTAAGCTCCAGTTGAACAACTTTTTTGTTGTTGCTGTTGTAGATTTTTTTATTCATTGCCACCAAGTTTAAATAAATAAAATTTTTTATGTATCTAACATAATTTATTCAAATTAAATAAATCACGTGATAAACATGGTTATTTGTTTTTATTGCGAAGTTTCACTTCTTCGAATAAAGTTTTGAGCGCACTGTAATTTTTCTTGTAGAACTCCTTGATTTACCTCTCATACATAATGCATTTTAGATGGCAATGCAATAGCTTTCTTAATTATTCTAATACAAGAATAAAATTTTGACAGCAGCAAATATTTTGCTTTTCAACATATAAAAAAATCTTCAGTTTTTATAAAAAAAAATTAAATGACAAATATAAAAATATGCTCTAGTGAGCAACAAAACAGGTTAATATGTTTTTAAGTATGAAAAAGTGTTTGACAAGTGCTTCTAATTTAGCATAAAAAAGGACAAGGGGTTCCCTTGGCTGCAGTTTACTGTCAATGCCAATTTTGAAAAAATCATATTTGCGCTTTTTCCATATAAAGAAATTTGCGTAAAACTTCCTGTCTTTCTTTTTTTGTAAAATTTTAAATCCTGCTTTACATGTGAACTGCACTGATGACTCTACAGTGCAAGCACTACAAATCAGTTTTCTGTGCAGTTCTACGCTGCGGGCATGCTGGTGGAGCATGTGCCAATCATGCTGCGGGAATGCGGGCATGCTTGGTGGCACTGCAATGAGTATCATATGCTGCAGGAAGAAAGGTTTCTGGTACTATTTCGACTTACATTCATGATTATTTAGGCTGCGTTTTTTCTGGCTACGTTATTACACTATACATTTTTATCGTAATTGTGACTAATTTCTTTTATATGGGAAAAGCGCAAATATGATTTTTTTCAAATTTGGCATTGACAGTGATCTGCAGCCAAGCTCCCCTTGTCCTTTTTTATGCTCAATTAGAAACACTTGTCAAACACTTTTTCATACTTAAAAACATATTAACCTTTTTTGTTTGTCACCAGACCATTTTTTTATACTTGCAGGTGATATTAATTATTTATACTAATGCGTACTGGGAGTTCATGCAAACTAGTATTTGTTGTGAGGATTGGTATTATTATGGTCATCGTGTTATTACTTTTTAGAGGTTTGAGCACTGCTTTTTAACAATGTATATATTGTATATATTTACATTTTTTAGTAATACTCAAGATCTAATACTTTAGTAAATCATATTAGTCACGATATTAGTTTTCTTAATTATAATTTTTATTTATTTATTTTGTATAATTTCTTCAACTATATCAATGCATTTTGTTGTTTCATAATAGAAGTTTAATTGACATTAATGTACGGATAATTGTATAGTTGTATCAATCATATTAATATAATTTTATTAATTACATTATTAAATTGCACTAACTTTTAATAAATGAGAGACCTATAACACTATCTAAGTGTATAGGGTGTATATATTAATTAGCTAATTTTAAATCTTATAAGATATTGTGTTTAGATTAGGATAGTCAAATTAAATGTTTTTGTTTTAAATATTAATAGGGTAAATTATGGTGTATGGTTTATTTTTTCTGTTATCATTTTACTTTGCTTTTAATTTATCTATTATTTTTTTATTTTCATGTGTACGATTATTTATATTTTTCCCCTTTTCATTTTTCTATCCAATTTAAAAAATTTTGTCGTGCCTTGTTTTTTATGTTATTTTTTTTCCTTTCATTTAGGTTTTATGTGTGTTAGTAACCCCAAATTCGTATTATGTTCCTTTTTCATGGCTAATACAAAGATGAAACCATACACTTCTTTGTAGTTTGAAAATATTTGGGGCTTGATAATTCGGACTTGGTTCTACAAATTTCATTTGTATTCATTTTATTTATTTATTTAATTTTTCCTCATTTTTAATATGGTATTTTTCTATTAAAATCAAATGGTTCACATATTGTAATAAAATTAATATATATATATATAGTATATATATGTAAGTCAACATCTCAACACAGAGTGGTTTTGGGATCTAAGGGTCACGATCGACGAAAATATAGCAAAATGTGTCGAAATTCTTTCCTCCGGATGGCTGCAAAAGATACTTTTTACTACTACTTTTAAAGCTACCGAAAAGGGTCCACAATTTTGGCCACCACTGTATGGATATGAATAATTTATAAAAGTATCGCTATTATATATTTAAATAACTGATTTTTTTTTCTCTGTAAGAAAAAAATAATATTGAAAAAATTACCATCGTTGCGAAGTGCTCGATACGTATTGCATAAAGATAAAATTTTGTATTAAATTAATATGAATATGTTAATTGAGAATAAATTGAAAGTATGTAAATAAGTATGATTTATTTTCTCGCATCGCGCAGACGAATATGGCAATTAAAGAACCATGAAACCAGCATAGGCATATTTGGGCATTAGGAAAGAATAGACGTAAAAATTAAAATTACGAGGCTTATTTACGGTATGTCAAAGATAATTAATATAAAATTGTAAGAAAAGGGCAATTCTGCATGCTTCCCAGATGAAGGTTTAGTAAATGAGCTCCTTTTAAAACCGAAACGCCAATGAAGACGGAGAGCATACTAAGAGTTATAAAAAACACATAGATTAGTTCTCACTTGAGCGGAGTTTTTGGAAAGGATGAAATAAGGAGCGACATCCAGACATTATTCTCTTCATGACCTGGACTTGTAAGCATTTACTCTCGATTTCAAAACATTAAAACTCGTAGGAGACCGAAAATATCCGAAGACTACGCAATCCGGATACCTAATATATATATTAGCTTGAGTGCCAAGGTTTGTTCTATTTTATATATATATATAAAAGAACAAACCTTGGCACTCAAGCTAAAATCTTTTTGTTCAGATGATTTGTTTTACTTTTTTCATCTTTACAAAGAAAATGAGAGTAAGAATTTCTCTCATGCTTTGGTCATGAGAGGTAATGACCTTTGCAGATTAACTTGACTCAGCTGTTGCCTTTACTTATAGGTAGATTTCGAACGAATTATTACCAATTGTGGTCATTCCAGTATTGGAATTTCTAAAACATTTCTGTAGATCTATTCCGATGATTTCTTCTACATCTCAAAACTACCATCAGTGAAAATCTTTATCTATCTATCTGCCTGTATCATTTTTTTATGGACACAATAATTTCTATAATTCTACTCAAATCTCTTCCAAACTGAAACATAAAATAAAAGGGCATAAAATCTTGGTTAAGATGAGCACTTTACTTCGAAATCTGTATCACTATAGACGAAGACAACAGGGGTTTTTTTTAGTTCCGGTAGTGGTTTGAAAAGAGTGCTTTAAAATAAAATTAGTGACAGTCGAGATTTTTTTCTCGATGGCAAAATATATATCTATTAATTTTAATTTATTTGATTTTACTATGTCAAGTGATTAATATCTTCCATAAAATATGTTGCAATGCTCTCAAAATCTAATTCAATCACAAGTATTTCACCATTCTTTCATACAAAGACTACAGTAATTATGTTATGTTCCCGATGTTGAAGCTGTATACTACTTTAGTATTCAAAATCATGGCGTTTGGTACTAAAGCACATGCTATTCCCATGTATTTCTACTCTTAATATTGAAAGCATTAGATACATAAAGTTATACTGTAAAAAGAAATCTATAAATATAGCAGACATTCCCAAATAATGAACAAATATATTTAACGAGTACTATCCTAATATACATGTTGTTTATGGCTGTAATCGAAATAGATTTTGTGCTGATAGCGACAGTTAGCTGTTAACCACTAATAGTATACATTTACCTCAAAAGAAAAAAAATTAAACTGATCGAAGAGAAATTTAATAATATTTAAGAATAGTAGGGGTCATACTTGCTAACCTGGGGCTTTTTGAAAATCAAACAATTGTCTTTACAAGCAGAAATTTATTTAATCGACGAAATTAAATAAATTTTCAAATGATTATCTTATTTAATGGCAGATAATTTTAATTAAACACTTTTTCTGATTAAAAGTATATTTTCTTCCTTAAAAAAAGCCGGAGGTTGGCAACTATGGTAGGGGTATAAAAAGCGAAACTGATTTCTTATATTTGGTTAAAATCGTATCAAAATCATAAACAATTAATTACAAAGTTAAATATTTCTTTGTAAGAATTTCTAATTGTACTATTAGGAATGTTTAAGTGAAGTATATAGCTGATATAATTTAAGACTTAATTATTCTTTTCTCTTTTTTACACTTTTGAGATATTAATCTAATTGCTTATTTATATTTAAAATTGAAATATGGGTATTTCGAACAACTATATAAAAGAAATACGTGGAATAATACCTCATCATTCCCACATATTTGAAAAATGTCTTTTTTACAAATCCATCCGGGGAATGATAAAGCCATATGCATGTCTAATGGAAACACTTTAGTTGATTGCTTTCGAGATCCCTGTTTTCGTATTTATTCACATCCAGTGATACATTACTATGCAATATTTTACGCATTGTATTTTACTGTGAATAAAATACTTTAAAACGTTGGTATATATTGAATTACTGTTATTGAATTTTAAATTTGTAGCATTTATAATGTCATTTAAAATACATACTCAAATATTACATCGAAAGATGAAAGCTATAAATTACAAATTTCTAATGGATATTCTGCACTTACTGAATCAATTTGTACTTTTTTTTTTTCAAAATTTAAATATCAAATGTATTTTACAAAAATTACAAATTATACTAAAACAATAACTCTTTTATATTTTAATTTTTTAAACATCAGAAATTTAATAAATTGATATTAGTTATAAAACATTCAATAATAGTTTTTTTTAATAAAATAAAGCCTATTATTTATATTTCAATTTAAAATAGATAGAAAAAAATTGTAAACGAATTCAAATTACACCTCTCTTTCTTTTCTTTTTTTTTCACTTTTTGTATTTATATTTATATTTATTTATTTATTACGCAACATTTAGAAATTTACATTGTTTTTAGAATGTAATTTTTGGTTTCCTGAAGTAGACATTAAAATAAAAGTTTTCTCTTTTAAAAATAAATAAATAAATAAATTGTAATACAAAGCATGCTACGTCGTCATTAACAAAATAATAATAATAAAATTAAACAAATGACAAACAAACAGCATTTGTGTCCAAAAATATATTAAAGATTTTTTTATCTATTTATTTTATAAAAATAATAAAAAAAAAGAATTTTTATATTTTTGAAATTCTAACAATTAATCAGTTTCAAGATTGAAAATAATATTAAAACTATATGTTAATTTCATAATCATGAAAAAAAAAATAACGAAAACATATTATAGGATTTTCCATGATATATATATAATATCATGGAAACTAGTGCAGAGAATCAGCATACAGTTTTCCTTAAAAATATTTTTTTTCCTTCTCAAAAAAATCATAGTCTGAATGCTACACGACTAAAATAAGGTGAAAACTGCAAATCGTGATAAGAATATACCGATTGGTGAGTATCTACTTTATATTAATATAAAGCATATCAGAGGGGAAGGCATCGTGTAAAGTCGTAATAATTTAAGATGGCGGTGATATAAAAATGACGCCATTTCCTGAATTTTTCTTACTATCCATATTATAAAAATGCATATGATGTATATTTTGATGTTTTTTAGATCAAAATTTTTGTTTTTAACATTTTCCAATTTAAGTGAAGACTGTTTATAAAGTCCATTCTTCGGTTTGTCTGTCTGTTTGTTCGCCCATCTATCCTCACTCTAACTTGCGCAAATATATTCGGATTTCCATGTAATTGATGCATGTTACTGATATTCAGTATGAAATGATCGGTATTGAAAATTAAGTGTATATCAGCTAACGTTCTTTTTCAAAGACATTCAAAATAACTCATAAATTACATTACGTCCAACGGAAAAAATTTCTTTTTCGGTGTATTTTACCCATGTTTAAGATTTTCTAACGCAGTTTCATGAAATTTGATTGAACTTTATATCTATATATCAGTGAGTCACAGTCCAAGACACTTTATATAGAATATGATAAGCATAGCATTCATCATTTATTTACAGGGACACTAGAAAAATTTTGTTACATTTCTGTCTATGGGGGAAAAATATTATTCTTATTATTCTATTTCAAACATAGTGAAATTTTAATGTGTCCAGAAATGTTCTCCCAGTTACTTAAGAATATGGTGTGCATAGCATTTATGCATAGCATTTATAGTTCATATGCAGGGATACGTAAAATATTTCAGTTACATATTTCAACTGTGAAAATTAATTCCTTGAAGTGTGTTTTACATTGTAGTACGCGTTTTTAAATTATTTTTTTGACACGTTACTTATGTATATAAATTTTATCGAATATATACAGGGCTGCATAAAACATTCGAAGTATACTTTCATTTACATCATTTCGAATGAAACTAAATTTCAGCACATTGTATGTTATATGATAAATCTAACATTCATATAGAGGCCAGCTAAAACAAATTCACGTTTTCTTTCGACTTTTGATGGTTATTTCTGAAATTAGGTTTTGAAATGTGTTAAGCATTTTTTTAATTATTTATTTATATAGTCTTCCCCTTTACACCATTTTAATATGTGAAGTTTTTTAGTCTAAAATGGTAGAAAACGTTTTTTAATGCATGTCTCATGCTTGATTTTTTTGTTAATGTTTAATATACCGAAAGACTTAAAAATGTATGCTTATAGGAATGTTACATGGGTTACTTTACGGGAGTTTTCAGCAGCACTAGAAGATGCTGTATTAGCATGAGAAATTGCACCATTCTACCGGCTTCCTGAAATTCACTCACCTAAGATTCAGTGACAACCTTGCTTAATACTTAATGCTCGAAACACCTCCAAGTATTTGTCCTCATCCTATATTTCCGAATAATTCCACCTTATCAATTTCTCTATTTTGAAGAAATGTTGTTCAAAGTCCATATAGGGCATTTATTCCGTTGAAAGTCGCTAAAACATTCTTAAATTGCGGTATAAGTGAAAATATTCTTTGAATGCATGAATTGAAGCTCTTGGAATACTTGTGTGGAAAATGTTTTAGCCAAATATAAAGCTTCATAATATTAGTATTTTGTTTCAAGACATTTTTCAACCATAGGCAGTTTGTTGTTAATCATATTTCAAGTTTGTGCAGACAATTTGAAGTTGGACGTAGAGGAATTTGAAATGCCAAGTTCTTTTGAATTTAAGGATACAGGTGTGGAACTAATGTAAATTCTTCTGGTAGAGTGAAAAAACTACGATTTCTGACTTTTGCAGGCGATTGTGTATTAAGACAGAGTTTTTGAAATTATTCTTGCGTATCCGAAACAATTAAATGTTGCATTTTGGAAATAAATATATTTTTTTCATTAAAGGAATTCTATGATCTCCTTGGATTGTGATTTATCGCATTTTTTAATTCTTTTAGACGCACGTAAATTCTAACAATTACTATCCAATCACAATATATATTTAAATATTTTTTAAAACAATTTATCAATATGTATTTAACTATCTGTGAATGGCAAAATAAGTACTTATAGAAAAAAAGCACATAAAGAGTGCAGTTATTTTAATAATAGGAAATTTAATTTTCTTCTATAAAGCTTTGGATGAGCTAAAATAGATAAAGTACCTTAAAATAAAATTCATAATACGAAAGTTATCAAAAAATTGCTTGTGTTAAAATTCCAGTGTTGTCCTTCTTGTAATTTCTTTTCAGATAATTAATACTAAAAACAACTTTTATTCTTTCCCAAGTAGAAAAACTCGAAGCATGTAAATGTAACCTTTTGTATACTGATTTTCAATATTAGATGTGATAAGAAAAATAACACTTTCCAAAGTAAAAATTCGAAGATTTTAACAGATAAACAGAACAAAATATTTCAAAGAAATAAAAAGTAGTTTATTATTAAAAAAGATTGATTTTTCGACGTTCAGTAGATTTTAGCACTTTCATTTTTTTTAAGTCTAACATTGAATTTTTTTCTAATCTTTGTAAATATTCTAGTACCTTCAAGATCAAATTTATGAAAACTATGTTGCACAGCTTGAGAATTTATTTTATATATTATCCATCTAATAAATATTATATTTTAAATAATTTAATTTATTAAACTTTATAGAATCGGAGTATTAGTATACGCGTATTAAGTTATAACGTTCCATAAATTGTAAATTTTGAAATTCGACATAAAAAATAAATTATCAAAATAAATTATTTTGATATATATATATTAATGAGAGTATGAATGAATATGCTAGGTAATAAAAATGAATTTTTTTTTATATTAAGAAAGAAACGAAACTTAAGAATTTGTCCTTGTGTATACATATGATAAATATTTAATAACTATTAAACATGCATTTAGCGAACCTGCATACAAGTATTTTATTTTTCGGGGGGGGGGGGGCAGTTACTGAATTCAAACAAACCCATGCAACCCAGTCACATTTTTTTATATATATAATTCTTTTTTGTCGTTAAAGTATCATTTAAGAGGCGATATCGAACACATTTAATGACAGATAAACGTTATAGGGGGAACTGGGGCACATTGATACTTAGGGCACATTGATACACCCGCTGTACAGCACGCAGGGTCATTACATGAAGTTTCACAACAGCTCCAAAAGGTGACAAGGGTGAAATTAACTACATACAGAAAGTTTTGGAATGATTCAATAGTTTGAGGAAATGCGATGGGTGATTAATTGTTTTTGTAGGTCAAATGTAAATTTGAGTTGTACAATTGAAATGGTATTATACAACTGTTCCAGTATTGTCAACCGAAAAGAATACCTTCCCTGGCAAGTAAAGCTACTCTTTATCAGTTCCTCATTCTTTATTGTTAGATAAATTATGAAGTGTTGGATTTGCGACTCATTTTATTCAAAATGACTGTATGGGGCACATTGTTACAGTCTTTGTGGGGGCACATTGATACAACATAAATCCTTCTCTAGCTCATTTTTTCATTACCTTTTATTTATTTTTTTACCATACACTCCTTAATTCAACCATTTTTCGTCAAAAATTTCTACTATTAGTTTTTATTGAAGTGAAATAGCTCTAATTTCTTTATATTAGAACATTTTATAGTATTTTTGTAAACAGAAGACGTACAAACTTATACAATATCTAATGCTAGCAGAATTAACAAAAAAAATGAACGACAGCCTGGCAAATTAAAAATTTATATCGATTCTCCAGAGAAAAAAGTATTATCGACATAAGAAATGTTAAGTAAGAGAAAAAAGCTGTAGAACAGTACAGGATAATTATATTATAAACATAATTTTTAATATAAACATCCCTTATTTTCTGTTTGTAAACCGATTTATAAACAGAAAACCTGGCAATTCTTTCACCTTTCCTAAAAAAGAAGATAATTCTGTGGTTAAAGTGCCAGATATGACTAAGTTACCACAGCCAACAAACAGACAAGGAGCAGCCAGAACATCAGGTCATTATACATTTCATTTTGATTGCTTTAATATCGCTTACAAATAAATTGTGTGCGATTTTAATGTCAATAAATACATATAAAATGGTTTGCTAGCTATTTTTCCATGAAAAATATGCATTGGTGTTATTTTGTCTCCATTTTTCCCAGACGTGTGAAAGTGTATCAATCTGCCTCGGGGATGGGGCATATTGATACAAATTACTTTTTTTGATTTTTTTTAAATTACATCCAAAAATAATATATAAAACAACAATTGTACATTTTTTTAACACACTACAAAGGTTTTGCTGACATCACATTGAAAAATAATTTGAAATTTCTGCTTTCTAGATACCAAAAGTTTTTTTTTGAAAAAAGCTGTATCCATGTCTCCCAGTTCCCCCTACTTGTTTTTACAATATTCTCTTGAATTTTGATGATTTTGAAAGTCTATTTTTCTCAATAATTAATGATTTTTAACGATATTAATTTGTCGTTAAAATATTCAATATCATTTTCTGTTTTAAAATAATTGTTATGTCGCATACAGTCTTTTTGCATCAAAGACATTTAACATATTATAGCCTAGCATCCATCAGAGACATGGAGTGGAGACAAATTCAAAATTAATAACAACAATAAGTTCTCACAAAAACAATTTCATGATGCGCATTTTGAATTAAATATTTTAACTAGCATTTAATAAGCAGTTAAATTATTTCGCATTTGTATTAATTTGCAACAATGTATTGTAGAAATTCAGATAAACACTACATTGCCAAGAAACATAGACACAAGCGATTCATTCTTCTGAAACCTGGTAAATGTAATGAAAACAATGAACCGTAACTTTTAATAAGACAAAAATAATCTTTAATATTTCATTGACAGATTAGAAATAAAATAATTAAGGGAGTAAAGAGCAAATTGCTTAAGAAAAGGATATATTTTTCAAATTCCTGTGAAAAAATGGAAACGTAGTATCGTTAAGGATTTGTATATTCATATATATTTTGAAATAATATTTTTAACAATCTATAATGCATATTTAAAAAAAAAAACTTCTTAAATATGTTTTAAACCCTGAAAAAATGTCTTTTTTGTATTTATATTTAATGTGAATCTTTAATTAAAAAAAATATTTGAGGTAATCACATTTATTATAACCTAGAAATACAATTACGCTACCTTGATCAATAGTAATTAATGGCTAAGACAAAAGCTTAATTAATCACTTTGGAAAAAATAAAACTATATGATAAGAGTAATTAATATTTGGATGTAAATGCATTCAATAATGATTATAATTATCTACGTAAAATGTTATTGAAATCTATGCATTATTTTTGGTTTAAATATTCAATTACTTTAATTATTTATCTGATATTTTTTTTATCAAAAATTATTCTTGAAATGTTGCCAAATGAAACAGAATAGAAATACATTAGATTTAGTAAAAGTGTGTACTTACATAATAATAACTACTTTTTTTTTATTTTACTAAGAAAAATTAATTTTATACAGACACTGTCGAAATTAATATGTAAATAAATGCATTATTTCCAAAAAAAAATCACATTTTAAATACAGGCGTAAATTTTCGAAAATAAAATACTCAGGTATTAATACACTTATGCTTTAGTTTAGATAATTACAAACAATTGCGATGTACAATCGTGGTTAAAATTGGCAGTTTGAGTCATTGAAGGCTGTTCATTTAAAAAGGTCTTTTTTTATCTGAATACAATAGGACAAAAGTTTCTTCGCAAAAGTGGTACTTGAGCAGTTCTATAATACCAACAGACGCTCCTATTTTTTATTGAACGTCTAACGATGTAATAATTCGAGAAAAGAATATCTTTAAAAATAAAAATAAGCTTGGATATCGTAACAGTAGGAAGAGTAGAATAACTACAATAGCTTTTGCTGAGAAAAGACACAGAGAATATTCGATAACTCGTCATAAAATATAACAAGTTGGAAATTGCACGTGAAGCGTAGCAAATGAGGTGCTTTCGTACGATATCGAAGTTTCAAAAATATCAGTCTCATAAAATTGTAAATAATTACAATTAAATGCGCATCAAACAATGTTCTCCCTATACCATTATGCAATGGAATACTTTTGTGTGGCCTTGAAAATCAATAACAAATATTCTTTGCACCAAAAATTATGCAGAATGTATATTATAACATGTCTTTATAGATGCATATCAATTTTATTACGTTCGAATGAGTGTAACACCATTAAAATGCATTTGAAACATTTTCCCCCATTGACCATAATGTAACGGAGTCATTTGATTGTCCCTGTAGTTGATCTATGCATCCGATTTTCATAAAATTTGAAATGACTCGACAAAATTATGTAATAATTATGTATTTTAAATTTCAAACGATTCAGTTGGATAGTTTTTGCGTTGTTATATGCTGACAGACGGACAGACGGACAGACAGACGAACGGACTGAACGACAACAATAGGTGCTACGTATTTACATAATTACGAGCGCACCCAAAAAGAAATAAAACAAAAAAGAAATGATATTTCCTTCCACATTTATATGTTCTTATAGAAAATAACATGCTTCATTCATTTATCATAATGAATACAATTTGTGATAATGAAGGCAATATTTTAAGAAAGTGAAGAAAACTTTTAATGCGGAATGAAATGCATGAACTCCATAATCTACGAATAAGTAACATGCAACTCCTTATGTAGCAAAAATAATGTTTTTGTTACGACATTGCAATTAACTGATTGCCATGTATCTTTAATGAAGCACAAATTAAAATTCTCCTTACATCAAATATTTAAATAAAACTCACATTATTCTTAAAGTATATTATTCTTTTAACCTTTTTTGCGAGTAATAAACATTGTTATATATTGACTGCCAGTTTTTAACCGTTATTAAATAAATATTAAAACAACTAATCTTTAAAAAACCTTAACATTGCAATCGTTTCTTTACGTTAACGAATAAACATGAGGTAGTTGTTTGATTATTTTTTTAATTTTCCCCCAGTAATATAAGCATTATTGAGAATAAAATAAGTGCTGAGTAAAAATGATTTATTTTTTTCTTAATGAAATGCCTGTTTCTAAAAAAATATTGCTACGTGTTCCTATTGCAGACTGTATCTGCTCTGCACGTAACCTTCAGATAACTATAGTATGATTTATTCCTTCATTTTGTTTGATATTATAGCTATCACAACGCTCGCGTATTTGATACATCAAACAGTAAATATATTTGCCAAATTGCAGTTCATAATTTAAGTTCAAATGATAACCGTTTGGATCAGAATAGACATTTAATTTTTCTTTGCTGTTTTTCTATTTCGCGTACTATTTTAAAACCAAACATTTTTTTATGTTGTTTAGAAGATAGCAGAAACTAGATGAAAACAAAATTCTTAAGTAGGTTGCAGATTGCAGTATATTGATAATGTTTTGTAAAAAAAAAGTGTAGGCTCTCTCTCTCTCTATATATATATATGTGTGTGCGTGTGATTTTATAAAGAGGATTACAAATTCATAACCGCTGAATTTCTCTAATTCACTAATAGTTAAATATATTTTTATTTATTAAACTGCTCATATATTTGTAAACAAAAACATGTTGTGTTTTGAATCTTTAAGGAAAAAAGAGTAACATTATTTATTTGTCCTCGAATTGCACTTTATTAATATTTCAAACTTTTTACAGTGGAAAAATAATAGATTTTCTACTAGAATATTTTTAATATATTTTATATTAATATATGTTTAGGGAATTGAATGTTTTCTCTTAACAGAATGCATATATTTATAGAAATAATGCTAAAAGGAAGTACAATGGCTTTGTTAAAATATATTTTCTTTTTTAATTAGAATATGGATTTGTATAATTCAAAAATTGATATAAAACACTAACTGGTTTAGTATGAAACTCCGGTATACACAAAGATTCATCATATAGCTTTGAAATTATATTACTTTTGCATTTACAGAACATCTCTTTCGAATACGTTTTACGTCAGATTTTTCATATCCATCATTCAGCTTTTGATTTTTTCTGACAATGTATGCACCATGAAAAATATATAATTCTTTACTATTATAAACCTTATGATATAGAACGAAAACGAAAGTTTTTAGTACTTATTTCTATCGCCATCGATTGTAATTTATAGAAAATCATACAAATTTTTGTTTCATAATAAAGGATGAAGAAATAACAAGTGTTGCGTGACTGTAATAATAACCATAAATTTTTCTGGCCACTATTACTGCAAATGGAAATTACAGTTCTTCAAAAATAATCACAGTTTTTGTCTCTATGATGGAGTGTATGAAATAACTTAATCCTCTTTTTTATAAATATATGTATTATTTTCAGTCACGCACTTCGAAAATGTAAACTTGTAATAAAAATTTATAGATAAATATATTATCTAAAAATTTACTAAATTTTCAACGTTACGTCAAATTTTTAATGAAATGCATTCCATAGATTATAAATTTTAATACAATTACACACGTAAATATTGCTCGATAAAAATATAATTGAATGAATTTTTATATTCATTTGTCTGACTTTTTTATTTATATAGAACTGCCTTTTTGTTTAAATTTCAGATTTTTTACAGATTACTAAGTAAATAACATTTTCAAACATAATTAACAAATAAAATCATCTAATACAAACAATGTTTTATAGAGTTAACAAAAAACATGCTTGATACATATTTAATAATTTAATTTTTATAAACACAAACTCGATTTCGCTAAGTTTCGACGAAAAAAAAAGAGTTTAAGAAGGAACTGTATTATTGGATTATAATAAAGGTACAAAATTAGTTACAATAAAAATTCAGCATATCTTGATTAAACTAACCCTCACACAAATATCCTTATTTCTAAAATTATTAAAATGCTTTTTCCGTAAATCGCAGCTGTAATTTTTTTATGAAACTTTAACGTATATTTAACCCGAAAAAATTTATTAAAGATTAATTCTTATGATGAAGTTATCAATAAATATATTATGCATGGTATTCCAGAATTAAAAATAGCAAAATTATTTTAAATTTTTAAATTATCATAGATTTTTCTTTTACCCGTGTAACATAAATCTGACACCTTTTTCGCACTCTCAATATTGACTTACTCACCTATTATATGCATATACAAGATTATTTTTTTATTATTATAAAATTATTTTAACTCAACACTTGAAGTCATGATTGTCAGCTACATCTTTGCATTCTTATAGACTTTATATTCTAATCTCAATACAGTAGTATAAAAAAATGAGTCAATTTTTGTTTTTAGAAGGTTTGTGTTAAAATGCTTGGTTTTAAATATGAAAATGATACTGGTTAATAAATAACTTTTATCACGTATATAAGTCAGATTTCTAAATTTAACTAATTAAAAAATATATGTATTCCGCAATATTTCAAAACGAGATTTTTATAAGAAAATATCAGATAAATATTTAGTCCAATCAAATATTTAGCCCAAAAAGAAATGAATACATTCCATACACACTTCTCGTTGATAATTATACAGGATGGCGAGTGGTTAGATAAAAACACAGTCAATATAGATGATAAGTATCAGTATTTTGTTAAAGATAAATTCAGTTTGTATAATCTCTTTATATTATTTGAAGTATTTTCTGTAAAAAAATACTGGTAAGATATACATACATTTTAACGTCTGAATTTAAAATATTCAATTAGGAAACACTAGACAGATTTTAATACAATTAAGGTACCCTGGGGTAATAACGCCAGGCGGGGTAATAACGCCAGGTGCTTATATTTTGCATAATTATGAAATAATCAGGTAAATGACACCCATGTGCTCTGCGCAAAAGGGTTTTGAGTCATATAAATCGCAAAAAACAGCTTCAAGTTAATTTGTTTCATTTTTAGGTCTTATTGTTTTTACAAGCAACTAAAATTAACGCTTGATCTAAAATTTGCGACATACGTTTTGTGATGTGAAGACTATCTTTTTATCCGGAAATGCTTTGTTAATTACATAAATTTGTAGTGCATTTCATGGACTTTTAAAATGTTGTTGAAGATTTTGGATATCTTCTCGAGATAATTTGTAATTTAAAATGTACTGCGCAATAACTATATCGGGGTAATAACGCCAATCCTTGACATTAACACCCCGGTTGATTCCCTATAGTGACCGAGCTACATCCTAAATACTGATTCAAATAAACACAGTTAAAACTGTGCAATGTTTCTCATATTTCTATTTAAGCGGTCCTTTTTAAGCAAAAAGAAGCTCACGGTCTGATATTCTTTTGCCTCATCCCCCCCTCCCACACCACACCTTTATTTTTCTTACACTTTCACAAAAAATTGAACATTTTCAATAGCTTAGAATGCAATTTGTCAATTTCTAAGTTTGTAGAGTTTGTATTTTTAGAATTGGGCTATCTACATGCAATTATTTCATCTTATTTCATAGTTTTGTTTGCATGGCGTTATTACCCATATAGATGAGTAATAACGCCAAATAGCATTGGTCAAGAAAAAACGCCATTACATTTTATGAATACATATCTGTTAAATTATTTTATTTTATATAGATAGTCAATGAGTTGCTGTATCATATCCTATATTTGTTTGAAAAATACAATCTAAAACTAAGCCGTGAAAATTGGTAGAACCTTAACGTGGCGTTATTACCCCAGGGTACCTTATTAAAAAAATATACAAAACAATTAAAATGAGAAACGTTTAGCTGTGCACCGCATAGTCTCACCAGTATTCATATCAACTCACAACAAAAACAATGTGCATATACCGGACTCAGTCTCAAAGTTGAAGTTAATGATTTAAGAAAACAAAATATTCATTCGGAACAGGACTTGATTCGTTCAAGGTTAAATGATGTAATTTAGTAAACCACGCCTCCATAAAAATTCTGTAGTAATAGTCAATGCAGTTATTTTTCAAAATAGAAGAATCAGTGAAAGATGGGGTGTGGTCCTTCTCAAAAAAGGTAGATTGAATTCCAAGTTAGTGCAACATGCACTTGACAAGGACCACACCCCCTCTTTCACTGATTCTTCTATGTTGAAAAATAACTCAATTGACTATTACTACAGAATTTTTATGGAGGCGTAGTTTACTAAATTACATCATTTAACCTTGAACGAATCAAGTCCTGTTCCGAATGAATATTTTGTTTTTTTAAATCACTTCAACTCTGACTGAGTGCGGTATATGCACATTGTTTTTGTTGTGAGTTGATATGAATACTGATGAGGCTATGCGGTGCATAGCGAAACGTTTGTTCTCATTTTAATTGTTTTGTATATTTTTTTAATAATTGTATTAAAGTCTGTCTAGTGTTTCCCAATTGAATTACTAGTAAATTTCTCTTTTCTTCACTGTGTTTTTTACGGTATTCCCTAACCACTCGCCACCTCAATAATGATTATAATATAATCATTATTGAGTGTAATTACCTTCAAGTATTAATATTTTTTAACATATGGTTAATTTTTGCCAAGAAATTGACTAGTTGCACTTTTATTCTTGTCATTAATTATTATTCTTCAAGGTACCGTACATTTATTTTCGGAGAGTTCTGAAAGTTATTATACTGAAGTAATTATTTTTTTTCCTGTTAGAAATATTCATTAACTATATACGTAGAAAGGGAAACTTTTCAGGATTTTAAAATTCTTCAGGTAAAACTTTAATAATTCACATTCTAGAGTTCTTAAATAACAGAATATTATTTTAAAATATGCAATTAATTGTATACTTCAAATTATTTCTTTTCATTTTTAATGTGTAATTATAGAACAATCTCAAAAAAATCTGAACTAATTCATTGTTCTAAACTAAGCAATATATTATTTATTTATTTATTTATTTATTTATTTATTTATATTTAGGTAAAATTGCGAAACACGTATACACACGTAGAAAAAGCAGTTTTTTAATTGTAAAAAAAAAAAAAAAAAAAAAAAAAAAATATTTATCTTTGCAATTCCAGTTTGTCAAGTTTTTATTGTCACTTTATCTTTTTTATTGTATCTAAAGGATATGCTCGAGATACTTAATATATTATCATCCATTATTTTGGCTAAATCTATTACATTACATAATATATAATTTTCCATGTACATCACAGAATAAGAACTTTATTTAATTTTATCAAAATGTTTTAGATTTCAAAGCAAAATATACATGCACATTTTTTTTCTTTAATGAAGAGAATAAAACCCAAGCTCTCTATGAATTACATTAGTTCTTGCTAAATGCATTTAAGTTTATCCATCGTCATTCATTTTACACAGATTTTTCTCATCTAATTCCATGTATGAATTTTCATGTGCTTATTTAAAGATATTTTTTATCTTTGGTAAATTTTGTAATTCAAGACACAGACTTATGCAGTTTTATTCGAAATATAAAATAATAATAATAATAATAATAATAATAATAATAATAATAATAATAATAATAATAATAATAATAGTTTACAGATTTACTTTAAAGAACTTCAGAAAGGTATTCTTCCATGGGTCATGGGGTCTCGCTTTCAAAACCCAAGACAGCTTGAAGCAAAAAAAAAAAAACTGTGTTAAGATTAATGATAGAAAACATTAAATTTACTCGAAAAATTCAAGTGCTTAAAAACTCACTGAAATTTGAATAATAGACTAATTAAAAAAAGCTAAATTAAATTATTATCACGAAAAGTAAATTTATACAGTGTATTTTTAACGATGTTAATATAAATACTGTATTCTGAATTTGAGGAATAACTAGTCTGTTATTTAACAGAATCTCTGTTTTCCAAATCTCTGTAATTTTATATAAGACTAATGATATTAGATTACCCGTAGATTCACTGTAAGTTTATATATAAAAACAGGATAAAAATCACGTCTTTTTTTTTAATGGTTTTTTGGCACTGAAATTTTGCTATCTGTCATTTTTAAGATTTACTCATTAATCTCTATAATCTTTTCGGACACTAACATAGATTCATGTTTTTAATACCCTAACAGTATCGGTTCTACCTATATATTTTTACTTTCTTCTATCTTGGATAGAAGAAAGTATTGTAATCGAAATTTTTTTGACTTCCGGTTTTCGACGGATTTACACGTTTCAGGGGTCAGAGATTCCAAAAGACATGTTTTTTACAAAATGTCTGCCTGTCTGTGTGTGTAAATGTATGTCTGTGTGTGTAATTGTGTGCCTGTGTGTATATCCTTCTACCATCAAAAAGTGTATGAAGTTATGCATAGAATTGAACCAAATTTTTTGTGAATGTTTTTGGCTGTGGCAAGCAGGCCTTCCTTCAGGTTTGAAATCAGTCAGTGCGCCTCTGGAAGGGGGCGCTGCTATCCCGATGTTTGTGCCATTTTCAATATTGTACCGACCAAAATGATATGAAGTTATGATGATGTTATATGAAGTTATACATCGAATTGAACCATTTTTTTCTGTAAGGGGATGGTTATGGCTAGTTGGTACTCCCTGAATTTGAACAAAATCCGCCCGAAGGGGGTGCTCCAATAGCGAATTTTATGCCATTTTCAATATTGCACAACCTAAAAGTGCATGAAGTTAGTTCTAGATCTGAACTAAATTTTTTCTATATAATTATTTTTTGGTAAGGCAAGTAGGATCTCCCTTAATTTGAAAAAAAAAATCTGCTTATTATTCTACTGTCTATCGGCATGTGTAGAGACGGAAATTCGTATTTACTCATATTAATTGACTGAAGCAGAAATTTAAGATGAAAATCAAAGTTGGTATGTTATTGAATTAAAATTATTAAAACATTAAAATGAGTAACTATTAAAAAAATTAAAATGTACGTATGAGATAGAAAAAAAGTTTTGAGATTGGCGCATCTAACTAGTTTAAGTTTACCTGGAAATAATTCACCTATTTTCATTTAAAAAAAAGAAATATGCTATTTAAATACTATGCTATTTAAATATTTTGCTATACTTTGCCTTTTTTGGCGGTCTTTCATTCTGATATAAAATGACTAACTAAAAGATGTGATAGATCTACAAAGGTTATTTTTTTTCTTTTGATGTATCGTATTTAAACAAGTCGTTTATCCGTATGCTTTAATTTTAAAACATTATCAAAATTTATATAAGTACATTTTTTTTTCTGAGTATTTATGCCTTCGGCTACCTGTTGTTGATTTCCATTAAAAGAAAAGTGTTTCCTATATAAAAATGATATTTTAAAAGAAAAACAGTTAACATGAGATTAATAAAATTCACAAATAATTTAGAAATCAGAAGTGAAATTAATTGATAAAAAAATTCATGATAAAAAAATCCCTGTCGGCTTGGCCTATAGGCTGAGGTAGATTTCGAGAGTTTTCATTTCAATAACAAAAAATAGAATATGATTAAAGATAAGCTCAATTTAACAATTATATTTGGCCGCTTTTGAAAACATTTGTATTTTTATTTTTCTGTAAGAAGTGATTTTATCAAAATCAACTTAAGTGAAATTCGGCTCAAATGCCCATTTTGACAACATATTTTGAAATATATTCTGCCTTTATTTAAAAATCGACGAATACGGCACATTACACAGTTCCTAAATAACAAAAAATTGTCAATTGAATGCGTTTGAGAGCAAAATTAATTTTTAAAAATGAATCATAAAATAACCAATTTGTTATTTGAATACATCCTCAATTCTTTAATTATGATCGCTTTGGGAAATTGTTTTGCAACGTGTCCACTTTGACAGCTTTTTTAAAACACATATTAAGCCTTTATAAAATAAATTGACCAATACGGCACATTGCACAGTTCCTAAATAACAAAAAACTGCCAATTGAATGCGTTTGAGAACAAAATTGAATTTAAAAATGAGTCATAAAATAACCAATTTGTTATTTGAATACATCCTCAATTCTTTAATCATGATCGCTTTGGGAAATTTTGTGCGAAGTGCCCATTTTGGCAGCCGTTTTTGAAATATATTCTGCCTTTATCAAAAAACTATGCCATCCGTCACATTATATAGTTTATAAATAGGAGGACCAGTAAATTGGATGCGTTTGATAATAAAAATGGATTTAAAAATGACAATTTGTTATATTTTCTCAATTTTCCAATCCGATCACTTCGGGAAATTCTGTTAAAATACCCTTTTTGGCAACCTTTTTTTAAATATATTCTGCTTTAACCAAGGTCCTGGACAATACGTCACATTATATAATGCCTAAATAAGAGGTTTTGTCATTTCGATGCGTTTAAAATCAAAAATGAATTTAAAAATGAGTCACAATAAAAGCAGTTTGAACTTGAGGTTTTTTCTCCAACTCTTATTTTTGTTTAATTTATGTCTGCTATAAGAATTGGTCCTATGAAAAACTTGTTCATATAAAAGTTGTAAATATTATTGGAAAGATGTAAAATAATTTAATTAGATTTGATTGCTTAAGAGTTGAGTAAGTTACGGATTTTTTTCTTTTTTCACCCTCCTTTTTCTTTTGTTTTGAATTTTTTTCATCGGTAAAGTTGGTCATGTGAAAAACTTGTAAATACAAAAGTTTTAGATAAAATTGAGAACATTTATACAAAATTTATTTAGATTTGATATCTTGAGAATTGACAAAGTTGTGATTTTTTTCTACCAAATCCCCTGTTTTTTTTCGCCCCTTGACCCCATTTTTAATTTTATCAAAAATCTATCATGCATAATCTTTCAGCCCTTTTTTTAGAAGTTATATAAACTTTAAACTGATTCAATATCTATTTTAATTAAAAAGTTATCGCGTTTTTTCTGTTTTCACAAATACCCTCCCTATTTACATCCCCTTGGTCCGACTTTGCCCATTAACGAACTCGACCGAGATTTTATGCTCCTTGATTTTTTGTAAAAATTTGAAGAAGATCTGAGCATAATTATAGAATTTATCGTGTCTAGAAGAAAGTGAAATACATATATATATATATATATATATAGATAGATAGATAGGTAAATAGATAGATAGATAGATAGATAGATAGATGGATAGATAGATAGATAGATAAACTTTTTTACTAATGGTAGTTTTGTAGTCTAGGAGTCATAATCGGTGTAGATCTGTAAAAATTTTTCAGATATTCCAACATGGGAGAGAATGGAATAGGTAGAATTTCATACGAAATCTACCTAAAAAAATCATGTCTATATTTATAAAATTACTAATACTTTTTTTATTGGTAAATATGTTATTTTTTCAATCTTTAACAAAAAAGGTCAAATTTATCAAGTAATATAATTTTTCGATGATTCAATCTTGTAATAACTAATTTTCGTTAACAATTCCAGGTTCTAATATTACACGAATTTTATAAAAGAATTTAGTATATAGCACTCACAGCTTCTGCAAAGAAAGTCTGTGATATATATGAATTTTAAAACTGCGCTAAAATTATTTTTTCCCGTTTGTTGACCTTATCGCTGTAAGACGCACGTAGGAATCAATGTCCAATCTAAATCTCTCTAAATAAGTTCTGTAATCTGAAGCTGTATGCTTTTTAGAAAAAACTTTTTATACTAGGAAAAAAACGGTAATGTATTTCTTGTAGTTTCAAAATATTATAGAAAATTTTGGATATATTTACGAGATAGTTTGTAATTTAAAAAGAACTAAAGAATAAGTATACTAAGATGATAGCTACATCCACTGGCGTCACATTATTCCTGTTCTTCGTCGCATTATCCTTCTCAGTGCTGGAATTATATCTAACAAGGGTTTATTTTTATTTTATGCACGGGAGAGAATTATTGTCATTATTGAAATCTGAAAAAGTGATAAAAAGAAATTTGTATGTTCTAAGTTCTACTAATTTTTTTCATGTTACAAGTTTAACGTATTCAAAGATTTTTATGGCTTTTTAATATCGCATTTAATGGTATTTATGAGATCTAATTTAATTTCTAGTATTTCTGAGTTTATAAATAAACGCCATTATTCCATCTTATTTTAAAGTTTTTATTTTTATTTATTTTTTTGCATGGTTTTATTACCCACATAAGTGGAAAATAACATCAAATAACAATGGTAAAAAAAAAAAAAAAATCACGCATTACATTTTATGAATACTTATCTGGGAAATTTTCTTTCTTGTATTTTTAGTCAATAATTTGCTGCATCAAGTTTTGTATTTAAAGAAAAAAAATAAAACAAAACAGTGAAATTTTGTTGAATTTTAACATTTTTTTACTTTACAAAGATGCTTTATAATAAATATATAATATAATATAATATAATATAATATAATATAATATAATATAATATAATACAGTGTAATATACAAAATAAAATAAATTAATATACAATTTAATATGAAGATAAAAAAAGTATATATAAAATAAACATATAATCGTTTACTTGAACTTTGTTCAAGTTTAATGAAATCTTTAAAAAAATTCGATTTTTTTTACTGTTATAACCAATTTTTACAGCGAAAAGTCTTTTTTAAAAAAGCCTTTTTGTTATCAATCAAAATGTCAATGGATTTTTTTTCTTTCGTATACACAATATTTTCAGTGAAAAAAATGTTGTAGTATACGTCCCTGAAAAATCGAATATTGTCAACTTTACACACTACATGTTTTCTAAAATCCTAATATTTATGCAGAGTGAAGTTTTATCCGAAAAGTATGATTTATTTTTTCGTTTGAATAAAAGTAGCTATTTTTTCTTGAAAATTCTCCTTTTTTTCAAGAATTCGTCATATTATGTTAGAAAAAAAAAACAAGACAAAGCTGGCTGAAAATTTATATCTATATATAATAGGTTGATAAAATAAAGTAGTTTTTGTCAATTGTAGAAATTGGTTTTAGTTTAAAAATATAAAATATTATTATGACCAATATATTTATATTTTCTTTTAATGCGCTTAATTTTCATGAAGTGACAAAATTTTACTAACGAGTAAGTGTACAACCAATAACTAAGTTATTACTATCATTTTACTAATCTGGTGGAATCATTAAGTTCCTAAAACTAAAAAGAAATCTTCTATAACAGGAGAAAAAAAGGGCAATATAATTGGCAACTAAGGAAAATACTATACCTGTTTGTATGTTTAACTAAGTATGTTTAAAATATATCTATAATTACCCGATTTCATTAGCTACAACGCCTCTACAGCATGTGTATCATTTCCATTTGGATAATGTATATATAGTGGAAACTGGAGAGGATTGAGCCATCCTTCAATCTTCATATTTTAAAGGATTTCATAGCTTCGCCAATGGATGATAACCAAAGCTACTTAAATATTCACGCATAAAGCAGATAATTGAAACAGGTAAGTAAAAATCAATTCTGGGGTGCTTTTACTTTAAAAAGTGCGTTTTTTGGAATAAAATATACCACAGAAACGTAAGTAAGTTGATTGTAATTTATACAGAAATATTGAGCTTTCATTCCAGGCATAAAAAATGTAGCGTAAACTGGGTTAAATATAGCCATGTGATTTACATAAAAAATTGGTACATGGTGATGTTTATCCCAAGCCATCTGATGAAGGGTTGACCACATAGTCAAATTTATACCTCTAAAATAATGTAAGTTTATTAAGCATAGTTACATTAAAATGTGGTGATAAGAAATACATGATTAACATTTATTAAAGGAAGATATGAATTTTTTTATGAAAGGAAGAAAAAAATAATGACATAAAAATTGCAAAATTAATAAGAAATTTTTATTCATTTTAATAGTACAATTATTAAGCAAATTTAAAGGATGTTAAGTCCATCAAGGATTAAAGGAATTTTAAATGTTAAGGCCCCTTCAAATGTAGCACTATAGAATAGCACTTTAGAACCATTATTTTCTTAAAATGAAGAACAATAATTTTTCAAAATATATTTTTATGAATTATACTTACATTGCAATTTTATTTTTTATTTAAATAATTGCCTTTAGGTATGCTCCGGTAATTGAAACCATGAAGTAACTGGGCCATAATTATTTTATAAACAAACGTTGATGATTCTTAAGATTTTTCAGATCGTCTTCAACCTCCCTAAATTTTTATTAAAATACGATAAGTATTTTTACTAGACAATCCCTTTTTATTATAGATTAAGTATATAAATACATAAATATAACTAGGTATCTATACCTATTTACTTCAAAATTCAAATGTAAGGACGTTGTTCAAGTTACATCATAAAATTTTCAAGAATATCGTAACTGGGACATGTTTTAGGGGTAAATGAGACTTGTGGGATCCAGTAACCCTAACAATTGCATTTTTTAATTTATTTAATATTGTAATCATTATTATTATTATTATTATTTTGTAATGGGAAATATATTTATCCATTTTTGTTGTTGTTTGCTTTTTTTTTTTGTTTTGCTAGCATTGGTGGCAGTTATATAATATATGATTATTAAAATTACATATTATATATATTTTTTAAAAGCATGTCGACTATCAACATTTCATTAAAGTTAAAAAAAAAGAAAAAGAAAGGCATGAGATACTGAAGTACCTTACTCACATTCAAGGATTTAACTTATTTATTTTTTCTCTCTACAATACCTATGTAACTTTTATACTTGTTACGTAAACTGAAGTACATATATAATTACTTAGTACTTAAGTTTCTCTGAAAATAAATCAAATAATTTAACATTTGGTGCTTTTCTTTGTATAGTTTGACTGCAAGGGTTTGCTTTACGATGATCTTTAAGTGATATTTAATTTATATAATAAATAAATAAATAAATAAATAAGATAAAATAGAATATTCCATAAAAACCTGTTGATAAATTGCTTTTTGTACAATAATACGATTAATTTTGAGTTATCATTTTGGTCCCATGTATTTTTAATTGTGTTACTTTGACAAATAGAACAATAGATAATATAGATATTAATAATGCATTTTTGTAAGCAATATTTTCCTCTATGATACAATCCAGCATCATTATCATATTAATTCATTAAAAAATCTTGCATACTGACAGAGATCCTATAACGGATAATTAAATCAATTTTGTTATATTGCAATAATACAATTCGACATCATTTCGTTATATTGTTGTAAGGCACAAAACAAGTTTCTATATAAAATATCTTCTTATAAAAATTTACACACGCATTTTTAGGGGGAAATATTTGTAACGCTTTGAACGTTAGAATCGAATCTATTCCAATGTAAAATTTATTTATACCACTTTTTTTCAATAGAAAATCATTTACTTATACCAAAAGTAATTGTTTCGATATACTTTGCATTTTATATCAAAAGTTACATTTGGTTTATTTTATGCTATAAATTGTTTTGTTGAATTTCATGCAATGTAAATTGTTGGCAGTTTTAATTATATGTGTATTACTGTATGCTTCATTTTATCATGTGAAGTTCTCATTCTTTTTCTTAATAGATATGTTATTCAGTCTATATGCAATTTATACTGAAGTCTAAAAAATATATTTGAAATTACTTTTTAATCGGAATTTTCATCTAAGAAATATGAAACGACAAATTTATTTATTTATTTATTTATTTATTTATTTATTTATTATCAAATACTATATAAATAATATATTATATACAAAATAGTATTAAAAACGTATTTTATGTTTCAAATTTTCTATTTGTTTATTGATATCTGCTAAGAAATAATGGACATTTAAGCATACTTTCTTAGTATTTTAAATGAGTTATCTTGGTTATTTTCTACGGCACATTTGATAGGTAATTACTCTTTTGAAAGATGTGGCAGTTTTAAGCTCTTACTAAAAGTGTTAAATAGATTGGAGCACTCCATTTATCGAAAGTGTCATATAATATATGTCAGTCATTAAACTGTAAGATTTATTCTTAAAATGAACCGATATAAAATTCTAATCACTGCAATTGGAAGACATTTAACAAGAATATTTATTTAGGAATTTTCACGTGTCAAACTTTTGACTTAGTGTTTCTCTTAACAAATTTATAAAAATTCTGTAACGCCGCCGTAATTATATAAAATATATGTTCAGGAAAATAAAGGTAAAAGTATTATGCATTAAGTAAATAAAAGTCACTCTCAGAAAATAGTAATTTTTGACACAAAAATTGTATATATATATATATATATATACATATACATATATAATATATAATACATTAATATAATTCTATTGATTTAGCCGAGCTTAAACTTACGTTTTACACGTAAGAAACTAATCACAGTTCTTACTAACTAGGGGACTGCAAGAAGTGTAAGTCACCGATTTTAACGAAAGTGATATCATTGGAAAGATCTCATCGTGAGCAGTAAAAACTCAATGGAACAACCCGTCGCAAATGATTCATTTTCGAGATATCCGATAATTTACGTCACGTAGCTAATGCACACCTAAATGGAAAAAGGAAAAAATTTAGTCTCGATTTTAAAGAAAGTGGTATCGTTGAAAAGATATCATCGTGAGGATTAAAAAACTCAATGGAATCACCCGTTGAAAATGAAACATTTTCGAGATATCCGACAATTTGCGTCACATTGCTAATGCACACTGTTGGGAAACTGCATTAGTTGACAAAAATTGTCGAATATCTCGAAAACGGCTCATTTCAGATGGTTAGTTCCATTGAATTTTTTATTTCTCACAGTGATATCTTTGCAACGACATCATTTTTATCAAAATCGAGAAAACAATTTTTTACGCTCCCCCATTAAGTGTGCACTAGAACAGTATGCACTAGCTACGTGACATAAATTATCGGATACCTCGAAAACGGCTCATTTCCGACGGGTAGTTCAATTGAGTTTTTTCTCCCTCGTGATGATATCTTTTTAACGATACCATTTTCGTTAAAAACGACACTAAAATTTTTTGCGGTCCCCCATTAAGTATGACCTAGTTACGTGACATAAATTGTAAGATATCTCGAAAACGGCTGATTTGCGACGGGTAGTTCCATTGAGTTTTTTGCTGCTCTCGATGAGATCTTTTCAAAGATACCACTTTCGTCAAAATCGAAGACATACACTTCTTGCAGTTCCCTAGTAAGAATCAGTATCGAATTTATTTCTTTAAATTTCTATAATTCGGGAGCACATTTGCAAGGAATGTCGTATTTGGAGCTGCATTCACCTTTTCTTATTTCACACCCCTCTTTCTTTAAATAGATCAATCCCCGCCTAGCTAAGTTAGATACCACACACTTGACGGGGAAGAATTCTAAAACAGAATCCGAGAAGAATTCTTATTTATTTAGTCGTACTCAGAGAGTTCTAAATACTCGTACGCCTTCTCGGGACAGTCTATTTTTGCGTACGGATTTCAAAATCTAATTATATGTATATTTCAATAAAAATATTTTGAATATTTGAAATATTTGAATGTTTGAATGTTTGAAAAATATTTCACATGTGATTTTTTAATGAGTGAGGTTTACAGAATGATTTATATTATCTTTTATATAGGAAATTAGTCATTTATAGTTCATGACATTTAAAGATTAAAATGACATTGGGTAATAACAGAACCAATAACTGAATATGAGAATAATTGCCTATTCTTGTGTAATTTTTAGGAGCGCCTCTAATTAAATTCCTAAATACAATATTCTAATATCAAAAATAATTTCATATTTCAGATAATGCACTTCATTATTTGTACGAATTTTAGGATTATTTGAAGAAGTCTGTATTGTTATTTGACTAGTCTCACTACTACAAAAGAGGATTTTAACAGATGAAGCAAACATAAAAGATTTTAAATCTTTTAAATTTTAATATTTAATCTAAACTCCCGTATCTTTTTATATTTACTCGGGCCTTTTCAACTTTTTGCAACAGGGGATGCCGTCACATGACTTTTGCAGTAGTGGCTCCCTTTTAGCCTTTCTTCGGTGTGTTGTTTTTATTTCTATCAGGTTTTAGTTATTTACTAAAATCTTTCATAAGAATGTAAAAATAATTATTTTATCGATCGAACGTAGGGCATTTTTATTGTAAATTCTCGAAAGTAATGGATGACTGGATCGATTGTGTTTTTACGATGACGATTTTTTTCGATTGGTCGATTTTCGAGAACTGACCATTACTAGCCCTGTCCAAATAGCAGTTTTAGTAGAAGCGTGGAATTTAATATTAAAAGCCTAATAAATATATATTAAATATTTTTTCAGCGATTTTAGGTATCCCAACCCTTATGCAAAAGATTAACACTAGAAGCGCCGTTGGTGTCATTTCACCTTTTTTTCCAATTTCCAATGCTTTATTTCGACATGTAAGCGAACACTGCAGTTCATAATTTTTTACTTTTTCTAAAATACTATAAAGCATACTGTCACAATTCTTCATCATTCTACATTAATTATTAAAGAAAATAATCATAGAAATACCTAAAACAGCCAACAGGGGTCATTTTGACCCCCATAAGAAAAATGACAAAATTTCAAATTAAAGTCTGTTTTTGAATTCCCGATATCTCGTTTTTACTTACTGCACAGGGTGACACCCATTTCTTATTGCGATTACTAAAAACAGAAAAGTAAACTCCAGTTTTGATTTGTTTGGATAACGCGTAGCGATGCAGGGGAAAGGGAAGTAGTCTCTCTCTGTTGCGTGCTTGCCTTAAGTTAGGAGGGTTCTTCTAAGCATTTCGACTCTATCATGAAATATAGAGGCATCTTAGCACACTGTAAAACATTTGTGTAACGTTACTCCATAAAACTGGTGGCAGCCTTTCTGCCTCCAATTTGGTGGAGTATTTTAACTGATATAATCGGTGTAACATTGCAATGTTACACCAGTAATGCATGTTTTTATTACACCATTATGTAAGTGAAAAATTACTCAATGAAGTGTAAATCGTAGCTGCCACCAATTTCTAGGAGTAACGTTACCACAAATGTTTTACAGTGCAGCACTGGCGTAATGTAAATTTACAGAATGCATTGTATTCTGAAAGCAGTAACAGTGATGCTGTATAAAATTCGACCAAAGTGATTTTCCTTGTTTCTTGTGGATCAGGAAGCTCACGTGGACAAGGACGAGACAATAATATACTAACATTTCTGCTGGCTACATTTTTGAAAAGTACACATCATCAAACGACATTATTTGGATTCCGATGGGCCTTATCAGCCTACTTTTACTACAGATCGCACACCAACTCGAAATATTGAAAAAATTGCAAGTGGAACAACATCTTTTGCTCGTCGTAACATTGGGACAAATACAACTTCAGCCTGGCCTTTGATTGTGATTGCAGCAATGCTGTTCAAATATGCACAACTGCTGAATCACTACGTCAGCTTGGAATTGATAGCAACTGGTATGTTTCTCTGGTAGAATTCGATTCTTTTTTTAGCTCTCTTATATGCCCGTCTTCACTAGGTTATTCAAAACTTTGTGCAGATGATTTATGGAACAAAAGTTGGGGACCATCTGCGTCCAAAGAGACAATGTCATGCAATCCTTTCTGTAAAATCATACGGTATCTCAGATTTGACGTGCGAAGTAACAGGGCGAAGCACCTACCAAAGATAAATTTGCTCTCGCTTCTTAAACCTGGTACAACTTGATTGTAAATTGTTATTTGTGTCCTGAGAAAAAATAACCATTGTTGAACAGTTGTTGCCATATAAATCAAGATGCAGATTTATCCAATACATGACAAATAACCCGCACATATTTGGCATCATGTTGCCATCTCCCCTTAATAGATAAGTACAGTCTTTGAATCTGAAGCAAAATAAATGTGCTTTTAACATGCAAGATAAATTAAAACTTATGTAAGCTGTAAAAGATGTCAGAAACTAATTTTTTAAAAAAGGTAAATGTGTTGCTTTTACAGTCTAGCATACATATTTCTATTTTTGAGCTGATGTCTAAGTAATTTTTTAACATATTTATATGCTTATTCAAGATTTATTTTCTTTATTTTCTCCCTTTGAAGCATATCGTGTGCTTATTTGTATTATTTGGTTTGTAACTTTTGTTTCATTTTTATCACTTTTTTGTGTAATATTATTATATTATGATATATATATATATTATTATATATATATAATTAACTATATTGTGCAGTACAGTGCAATAAAATATATTGAATTATATATTACAATTTATATACCGTCAATAAAAAAAAAAAAAAAAAAAAAAAAAAAAAGTAAACATGGGCATAGACGTACTCTAACAACGAAATAAATAAAAAAGAAAAATTATAAAATCTTCAAAAAATTTTATATTTTGCAATTTAAACATCATTTATCGAGAAAAAAAAACATTTTTATTTTGATATGGCTTGAATTTCTTATGGGGGTCAAATTGACCCTAAATGGCGGTTTTAGGTAAGTCCAAAATCCGGCTGTTCTAGTGTTAACAGAAGGTACGGAAATTTAGGTAATTCCTTCTTACCTTAGCAGCAGTTTTAGATAGAGGCATGAATTTTCGTTTACGTAATCTATTAAACAAACTTAAACATGCATTTTATCTACTTTAGAAATTCTTACTCAGAGTATTATACGTTGTCCGCACTTTGAAGACATTTCGCAAGCAGCAGTTTAAGGTAAAAGGGGGAAATTCAAGATAACACACATATAATAATTATACATTTTAAAAAATTCACAGATATATTTGGTACTTGAATAAGTGAAATATCGTACTCGATAATATGCAAAAAACAAATTAAATCAAAATAACGCCATAATAAACAATATAAATATGAGAGAGTTACAGCGCAATTAAACTGAATAACAATATAAACATATCTTGTAATATAAATATTGTAATATAGATTATCAGGAATTGTAAAATAATCTGAACACTGAACAAATTCATAGAAATTTTGCTTCATAAAGTTTATTTTTGTTAATTTTATTATACATTATATCGTTATATCGATACTATAGAATATTCAAATATAGATTTATGAAACTAGAATAAGTGCCGGTACGATGGAGATCAAATGTGCATCATTATTTCTTTTATGGTATAATAAGGCATTTTTATGATCGTTTATATCACAAAGCTGGGATAATAATGGCCATAAGAAATTTATGAATAAAGTAAAATAAGGGGATTTTTTTTCTAAATAATCGTTATTGATTGTTATGGATACAGTAGATTTCTTTGAATTTCCATCTAAGAAAATTTTGAAATGTATTATACTTTCAAAATGTATTCTGGATTTATCAAAACAGAAGCAGGTATACAGCAAAAAATATATGAGGTTCCTAAAACATTTCTCGGAAACTGAATACCTACAGCTATTTGTTTAACTTTAAGAAATAAAAAATCATGCAACAGATTCACACTTACATTAAAAAAAAATAAGTAAAAAATAAATAAAATCATATTTTCTAGGAAGCTGAATGCCTAGAAATTTTTGTTTAACTGCCACATAATAAATAAATAAATAAATAAATAAATAAATAAATACAAAATCATGCAACAAATTTACATTTACATTGCAAAAACTAGTTGGATGTGTCAATCCCAAAACTTTCTTCTATCTCATAAGTACATTTTAATATTAAAAAAAAAAAAAAAAAAAAAAAAAAAAAAAAAAAAAAAAAAAAAAAAAAAAAAACGTGGTGACCCCAAAGTTACCCATTATCGAATTTCCTCAAACATTTGACCTAGCCTAATGAGATTCTGGTATCCGAAAAGCCTAAAATGCAAAATTTAATTAATATTCAGAGAAAATGAGCTTAGTAGTGCCTCATGTTGGGTAATTTATACTAAAACCTAATAAGCATCAATTTATGTCAAGACCTAACAGAATCTGAAATTTGAAGGAATTTCGTCCATTAGCTCTTGAGATATAGCTATAACAAAAAAATTCCAAAACGTAGCACAGCAACACCATATCTTGGCCAATTTATGCCAAAACGTAAAAAAGCGTCTAATTATATTATGGTGTAAAAGAATCTGAAGTTTGATGAAATTCTGTGCATTAGTTCTTGAGATATAGCTAGTTTAAAAAAAAACCGTGTAAAATATAGCACAGCAGTACCATCAGTTGAAGAATTTATAACAAAACGTAATCATCGTGTAATGTTATATGTCATTTTGTAACAAAATCTGAAGTTTGATGAAATTCTGTGTGTTGGTTGTTGAGATATAGTTATCGGAAAAATCGTGCAAAATGCAGCATAGTTGCACCACCTGTTGCAAGGTTAATACCAAAATGTAATCAGCGTCTAATTATGTTATATATTCTAGTGTAACAGAATCTAAAATTTGATGAAATTCTCTGCATTAGTTCTTGAGATATAGCTATCGCAAAAATCGTGCAAAATGTAGCATAGCAGCGCCACCTATAGGGCGGTTCACACCAAAATCTTATCAGCGGTTATGTATCTCAAGGTATCGCGGAATCTGAAGTTTGGTGAAATTCTGTGCATTAGTTCCTGAGATATAGCTATCATGAAAATCATGAAAAACGTGGCATAGCAGCCCCACCTGCTGGCCAATTTACACCAAAACTTAATCAGCGTCTATGTATATCAAGGGGTCACAGAATCTGAAGTTTGGTGAAATTCTGTGCATTAGTTCTTGAGATATAGCAATCATGAAATTCATGAAAAATGTAGTATAGCAGCGCCACCTGCAGGCCAATTTTCACCAAAAACCAATAGGCACTAATTCATATCAAAGTCTAACTGAATATAAAATTTTATGAAATTTCGAGCATTAGTTCTTGAGATAGAGCGCCCACAAATTTTTTGTCACATACAGACAGACAGACACACAGACAGACAGACAGACAGACAGACAGACGGACAGACTCACAGACAGACATTTTCTAAAAATAGTCAAAACGTGTTCAGGACTTTCTAAAACGTATAAATCCGTCGAAAACCGGAAGTCGGAAATTTTCATGAATCCAATACTTTCTTCTTGTAAAGATAGAAGAAAGTAACAAGTTTCCTTCTAAATGATGAATAGCGTGCTTTTATGCACTTTCCAAAGAAATTTTTATGCACTTTTGCAAAGAAAAAAAGACTAAAGTTAATAAATATTTTGCAGGAAAATCATATGCCTAAAGCAATAAAACTAAGAAATTAAATCAGGTAATTATTAAATTGGTTATTGATTAAATTTTAGTAAGCTTTACAAAAGTTACTTTTGTAGATTTACACCTTTTATGTAGATTTCGTATGAAATGCTACCTATTGCATTCTCTCCCATGTTGGAATTTCTGAAAAAATTTTGTAGATCTACACCGATCATGACTCCTAGACCCAAAAACTACCATCAGTAAAAAAGTTTATCTATCTATCTATCTATCTATCTATCTATCTATTTATCTATCGGTGTATATCACTTTCTTCTAGACACGATAACTACCATAATTATGCTCTGATCTTCTTCAAACTTTTACATAAAATCAAGAGGCATAAAATCTCGGTCGAGTTCGTTAATGGGAAAATCGGACCAAGGGGGTGGAAATAGGGAGGGTTTTCTGAAAACCGAAAAAACGCGATAACTTCTTAATTAAAATAGATATCGAATCAGTTTAAATTTTATATTACTTCTCAAAAACGGGTTAAAAGTTTATGCCTGACAATTTTTTGGCAAAGTTAAAAATGGGCTCAAGGGGTAAAAAAAAACAGGTTTTGGGGAGAAAAAAATTCATAACTTCGTCAATTCTCAAGATATCAAATCTTTTTTATATAAAGATTCTCAAAGTTATTTAAAACTTTTGTAATTACAAGTTTTAGATATGACCAACTTTTACCGATGAAAAAAATTAAAAACAAAAAGAAAAAAGGGGTTGGAAAAAGAAAAAAAAAATCCATACCTTAGTCAATTCTTAAGCTATCAAATCTAATTAAATTTATTTTATATATTCTCAATAATATCTAAAACTTTTATGGCAACAAGATTTTATAGGACCAATTCTTACAGCAAAAATAAATTAAACAAAAATTAGAGTTGGAGAAAAAAAACATCAAATCTAAACTGCTTATTTTCTGACCTATTTTAAAATTCATTTTTGATTTTAAATGCATCCAAATGGCAGATCCTCTTATTTAGGAACTATATAAAGTGACGTATTGGCCAGTGTTTGATAAAGGCAGAATATATTTCAAAAAAGGCTGCCAAAAATGTACTTTGAACAGAATTTCCCGAAGTAATAGTGATTGAAAAATTGAGGAAGTAATAACAAATTGCGTTTTTTCAGAGTCATTTTTAAATCCATTTTTGTTCTCAAACGCATTCAATTCACAAGTCCTCTTATTTAGGAACTATATAGTGGAACGGATTAGCCAGTTTTTTGATAAAGGCAGAATGTATTTCAAAAAAGGCATTTTTTCTGGCTCATTTTTTTAAAATCCATTTTTGTTCTCAAACGCATCCAATTTACAGGTCCTCTTATATGAGATCTATATAATGTGACGGATTGGCCAGTTTTTTGATAAAGGCAGAATATATTTCAAAAAAGGCTGAAAAAATGGGCACTTCGCACAAAATTTCCCAAAGCGATCATGATTAAAGAATTGAGAATGTATTGAAATAACAAATTGGTTATTTTATGTCTCATTTTTTAATCCAATTTTGCTCTCAAACGCATTCAATTGACAGTTTTTTGTTATTCAGAAACTATATAATGTGCGTATTCATCAATTTTTTGATAAAGGCTAAATATATATTTTTTAAAGCCGTCAAAGTGGGCACTTCGCAAAAAAAATTTCCCAAAGCGATCATGATAAAAGAATTGAGGATGTATTCAAATAACAAATTGGTTGTTTTATGTATTATTTTAAAATTCAATTTTGCTCTCAAACGCATTCAATTGACAATTATTTGTTATTTAGGAACTGTGTAATGGGCCGCATTGGTCATTTTTTTGATAAAGGCTAAAAATATATTTAAAAAAGCTGTCATAGTGGGCACTTCGCACAAAATTTCCCAAAGCGACCTTGATTAAAGAATTGTGGATGTAATCAAATAACAAATTGGTTATTTTATGACTCATTTTTAAATTCAATTTTGCTCTCAAACGCATTCAATTCACAGTTTTTTTTTTTTTTTTTTTTTTTTTTTTTTGTTATTTAGGAATTATATAGTGTGCGTATTGGTCGATTTTTTAATAAAATCAGAATATATTTCAAAATATGTTTTCAAAATGGGCATTTGAGCCGAATTTTGTTTAAGATGATTTTGATAAAATCCTTTCTTACAAAAAAAATAAATAAATAAATAAATAAATAAATAAATAAATAAAAAATAAATAAAAAATAAATAAAATTTTTTTTCAAAAGCGGCCAAATAAAGTAGTTAAACTATGTTTATCGCTAATAATATTTTATTTTTTTGTTGTTGAAATGAAAGCTCTTCGAAATCTACCTCCGCCTACAGGCCAAGCCGACAGGGATTTTTTTTTTCTTTACACTCTACTGATAAAACTCTAATAAGCTAACACATTAATAACAGATTTTCATAACTTAATATCATATAAAACTTATAATTAATATTACTTAATATACTTAATGTTATATAAATATTATATAACTACATAAAAGTTAATATTGTAGATGTACATTTTTTCATACACCTTTTTTATCCAATTTAAGTTCAATTTTTTATGTTTTTACTGAATTGTAGATTGACATCCAATTGATATAAGTACAATAATGACTCTGTCGCAATCACTATTTGTGGCAGAGTCAGTAATGAATATAGCAATTAATACTGAAAAAGAGCATCGGATAACCCCAGGTCAAAGGTCATAGGCGCTATCTTTTGAAAAATATTGGGTTGGCTCAAAAATATTGTGTGAGCTCAAAACTCTTTTGAGAAAATTGCATGATCAGTTTGTATTTCTTTGAAGGATGAACAGATGGTGAAATATAAACATTTTAAATCAGGATAACATGTTTTAATGAAGTTGCATTTATTAAATTATATTTTCATACATTTTTCCTTATAAAGACACTAATATGTATTGTAATATCATCGTACCATGAACACTGACTCGACAAATTGAAATATCAGAATGTTAAATAGGGATATAACTTTCATAGAAAGTTAAATATTTAAGTCATTTGGTATTTTTGGCAATAAGTCGATAATTAAAATACATGTTCATTGGTAAAATAAATTTTTAATAACAAAATAGTAACTAAATAGAAGAATGAAAATTGGTCTCACTAGGATTCAAAATAACTGGGTGGGCTCCAGTCCCATAGGCCGATATAAGTTAGCGCCACTGTCGACAGTTATTGCATTTACCGGGTGTCCCAAAAATGACTGATGGATTTTAAAATTCAATAACTTCGAAACGGTGACAGCTGTTTAAAAATTTTTTGCAGGAGGGTTATGTATAATGTCAGGCGTTTTTTTACCGTAATTTTTTATTTTAGTTCGCATCTTAAACAATAGGTGACGCTGACGGCGATTGAAGGCCAGGTCGACGCTTCACTCAGCACTGATCACTTGACCTTCAATCGCCGTCAGCGCTACCTATTGCTTGAGATGCGAACTAAAATAAATAATTGCGGTAAAAACAACTAATGACATTATACATAAACTTCCTGCAAAAAATGTTTAAATATCTCTCACCGTTTGCAAGTTATTGAATTTTAAAATCCATCAGTTATTTTTGGGACACCCGGTATATGCTTCTGTCAAGCGACAGTGTTCTATTAGAAGTTTTTTAATTGATGGGAAAAAACACTAAAACATAAACAATTAATAATGAGTTCTTCTCCATACACCGATATTTTCATTTGCATTTATAACAGATGATTCAAACGATATTTTTTAAACAATAAATTTAAATTTATTTTACTTTAAACAAAAGAAATTTTAGAATGTCAAGTAAATGACTGTTACTAGTCTTTTTCTAATGTTTAAAATATAAATCAGAAATAAAACAATATTTATCTTCGTGTATATTAAATGAGAAGCCTATAATTATTTTTATTTAAGATATTTCTTCAAAATTATTTTTTATTTTACTAACATACCATTGCATCTAACAAAAAATGTTTTTCAGTTATAAATATTTTTTAATGCAAAATTAGTGAATTTTATGTATTATATGTATCTGTATCTATCTATCTATCTATCTATCTATCTATATATATATATATATATATATATATGAATTTTTAGCAATAAAAATGTTGTAACAGATCTTACATTTTGTGAAATGATTATGAAAAATTAATGTAAAATAAATATATATTTTCCTCGATAATTTCTCAACATAAATCACTAATATTTTAACGTCATTTACTTTCGCATTTGTCGTAAAATATTACATTCTTAATATTCTTTAACAGAATGAATTGCTGAATTATATTATTCAAACTAATACTATTTAAATTTCGAAAACCTGATTTTATTCAGTATATGACAATGTATGTTTAATGTCAATTCTTTAATGACCCACGTGTGCAAGAATACACTAAAAGATTCCGTCATAGTCATTTGCAATTAGTAAATAAAATTGTTGCATAAAAAGTCAATACATTTGTAAAAGTAACAAAACTTAAATAAAAATATGAAAACAAAATTGGCCGTTTATAAATATAGTGAAGTAAAATGCATTTTATGATTATTCATTCCTAAATTTCGAATTCAATTAGTTCTAAATAATAAAATATGAATAAAATCCATTCAACATTTATTTTTCATTGTCCTTTGTCAATTTAAACAAATGTCAGATAAATAAAAATGTTCATTGTCACAAATCACAATATATGTTCTCTAAATATACCTGTATTCGTTGTCAGTCTGTTTTATTGATATTTACTATTATAATACGTACAATAGATGTAGATTTAAATATTTTTTGAAATGTAATTATTTTTCTAAGCCTCTTCCGGACGAAGGCACTTTGCTGAATTGTTATTATTATTATTATCATTATTATTATTTTATTATTGTTATTTTATTTTTTTAACAGCATTTTTCCAAAACAGAAAATTTCCTGCAGTTGTATCGCAAAAATATTCCGATTAAAAAAGTTAAACCTTACAATAAAAATAACTGGTGGCAATTCCGAAGGCTTTTTTCACCATAAGTGGCAGGTGTACTTTTCGCTTGTCCCCAAGCTCAAATAGTTTGATAAATAAATCGCAGGTTCACATCTGATAGTTATTTAATGGTCACATGAGTTAATTCCTCTCACAGATATTGCAATCGGAATAAAATATTTGAATATTTATCCCTTTCAGTTGCAAGTACTTCTATTTATGAAATGCTTAACTGAGTGATATACAGGGTGTATCTAAACTTTTGAGCAAAAGTTTAAGGAATGATAGTACACAAAGCCAAACAATATTGAATAGGAAACTAAGGGTCCCAAACGTCTTCCCAAGAAGATAGGTGGCATTAAAGTTTAGTGTCCAAAATCTCCAATAAACATAAAAAAACGAAAAAATCCGTCGATTGATTTGCAGTTTTCACTAAAACCATTCTTCATGTCAGTATTTTCTTGAAAAAAAAAATCCTAAAGATAAATTTTAAAAAATGCTGATAGAGGATGCTTTAGGCTTTGAAGTAACGAACAATTATTTTTTGCATCTCATTAAATGTTTTCGGAAATTTAGACTTAAACTTAAATATTGAGCTCAAAATCTAAAAAGTTGACAGTGGTTAAGTAGCGCTAACTAAACTGTATTCAGAGGTTTAAATTTCAAATGATTATAAAAAACGGGAAAATTGGTCGATTCGTTTGCGGTTTTCGCTAAAACTAATCCTTATGTCAGTATTTTCTTGAAAATAAATTTTAAAAAATAATTTTAAAAAATTTCGTTAGAGGGAGCTTTAAACTGAAGAGTAACCAACAATTATTTTTAACCGTTATGTTTTGTACCTAATTAAATGATTGCAAAAGCTTGGACTTAAATTTTGAGCTCAAATTCTGAATCGTTGGGAGGGGTTAAGTAGCGCTAACTAAACTGTATTCAGAGGTTTAAATTTCAAATGATTATAAAAAACGGGAAAATTGGTCGATTCGTTTGCGGTTTTCGCTAAAACTAATCCTTATGTCAGTATTTTCTTGAAAATAAATTTTAAAAAATAATTTTAAAAAATTTCGTTAGAGGGAGCTTTAAACTGAAGAGTAACCAACAATTATTTTTAACCGTTATGTTTTGTACCTAATTAAATGATTGCAAAAGCTTGGACTTAAATTTTGAGCTCGAATTCTGAATCGTTGGGAGGGGTTAAGTAGCGCTAACTAAACTGTATTCAGAGGTTTAAATTTCAAATGATTATAAAAAACGGGAAAATTGGTCGATTCGTTTGCAGTTTTCGCTAAAACTAATCCTTATGTCAGTATTTTCTTGAAAATAAATTTTAAAAATAAATTTTTTAAAATTTCGTTAGAGGGAGCTTTAAACTGAAGAGTAATCAACAATTATTTTTAACCGTTATGTTTTGTACCTAATTAAATGCTTGCAAAAGCTTGGACTTAAATTTTGAGCTCAAATTCTGAATCGTTGGGAGGGGTTAAGAAGCGCAAATTGAATTGTGTTCAGGGGTTTAAATTTAACCCTCCCTCCACCTCGAACACAGTTCAACTTTGTGTTATTTAATTACTCCCAACGATACAGATTTTGTGCTCAAATTTTAAGTTTAAGTCTAAGCTTTCGAAAACTTATAATGAAATGCAAAAAGCAATGGCAAAAAATAGTTGCTCGTTACTCCAAAGTTTAAAGCGCCCTTTATCTGCATTTTTTAAACCTATCTTTATAATTTATTTTCATAAAAATACTGACATAAAGAATAGTTTTAGTGAAAACCGCAAATCAATCTACCATTTGTTCCGTTTTTTATGTTTATTTGAAATTTTGAGCCTAAACTTTAATGGCACCTATCTCCTTCGGAAAACGTTTGATACCCTTAATTTCCCATTTAATATTGTTTGTCTTGATGTGTACTATCACCCTTTAAAGTTTTGCCCAAGATTTTCGATACAACCTGTATACAAGAATTTTCAAGCAAATTTATTTCAAAATAAGCAAAATATTTTATTTACGTGTTTCGTACAAGGAAAATTTTAATTCCAATGTACTGGCGTAAATATGCCTTTTAGGAATTGAAATTAAGTGGTCTATAAATGCACCATCGCCCTTGAAGGGGTTAAGGTTTTTAATACTATAAATAGGCACTCATATCACCACTTTCTATATTATTAGGTGTAGTAAGAAGTTTTAAAGCGAATTTTGTCTGGCGTTTATCGGGAAATAACGTACCAATCAGCAGATTGAATTTGTGTCATGTGATAAGGACTATTTCAGCTTTTTCAAATCGACGCAAAAGCTGGGCGAAAAGTGAAAGTAAAGTTGAAATTTTGAAGGTCAAAAATGTCATATGATGAGGCATTTATTTGTCGCTGCATTAGTTATGAATTTCATCATGGAAAATGTGCTTAAAAAGCATATCAATCAATCTGTTCTGTTCTTGGAAAGGAAATCTTATCGAAAAGCACATGCGAATTTTGGTTTCGATGTTTTAAAGACGGTGATTTTGATGTTAGCGATCGATGATGAATCTCTACTTGATGAAGATGCATCTCAAACGCAAAAAGAACTTGCCGAACAATTAGGAATATTCCAAAAAAATATTTGTAATCGTTTACAGGCAATGGGAAAGATTCAGAAGACAGGAAGATGGGTTCCACATGCATTGAGCCAGAAAAACAAGGATGAGCATTTCTTCAAATGCATGAATATGCTAAACAGGCAACAGAGAAAATCTTTCTTGTGTAAAATCGTGACGGGAGATGAAAAATCGCAAAAAAATATTGGTTGAACCCTAGCGATGCAGCAACATCAACGCCGAAACAATCCTTTCACTGCAAAAAAGTTCTCTGCATCTGGTGGGATATGAAGGATGTGCTCTATTACGAACTGTTGGAGCCTGGTATAAGTTTAATAGCTGAACGCTACAAGCAACAATTGCTTCAATTGAACCAGGACAAAAACGTCCATTTTCTGGGAAAGATTTGTGCCCCGTAAAATTGCTCCATGACAATGCCAGACCACATGTTGCAAAACCAGTCAAGGACACGTTAGTAACTCTTGGCTGGGAAGTTTTGGAACACCCGGCATATAGTCCCGACATAGCCCCTTCGGACTATCCTTTGTTTCGGTCGATGCAGAATGCCTTGTCATCTGTACACTTCCGAACAGTGGACGAAGGGCGAAATTGGGTTGATGACTTCATCACGTCAAAAGACGAATTATTCTACACTGCTGGCATCCATCAACTGCCCGACCGATGTCAAAAGATGTTAGATAATGATAGAGATTATTTGATGAATAAAGATACTATTCTCAGCTCTTAATTGCTTATTCATCTCTCTAAAAAACGATTTAAAACTTCTTACTACACCCAACATTTTGTTGTTCAGCAAAGGGAAACTTTGTTTTATACAAATTAACGGATGTAATGTGTTTATATATCTACCAACCTATCTATGTATAATTTATCTATCATTGATATTCTTCTGCATGACTTGTATATAAATTCTAAAGTATATAAATTCTAAACATATAACGTACAAAAATACATAAACCACAAAATAAACCGCAAATTAATCCAAGGTTATTAATGTGAAAAATAACGCTAGTAAGTCTTGATTACGTCCACTAATAACTGTATTGTAAATGGATTGAATGGTTAGACAATTTACAAGGTAATTATTTAACTAGACCACGGACAATATCCAAATTAAAAAGCACGTGATACATTTAATTTATTTTCAATAATTCTTTATTCCGATTCATTGTATTTGTAATTTTTATTTTTCTATTTACATTCTGAGGATGACTCTATTAATACGAGTTGAAACATGTAAATAATTATTTTATTTTATTTTAAATGTTTTTATTTATATACAATGTCTTAGAAGCAAAATATTTGTTATATAGTACCTGTACACTATATGGACACCTTAAGGAATTTTTTTCACCCCCATGTACAAGTCAGAGGACTCCAAAATGTGTGTCCACTATCCTTGAACTATTGACTATCATTATTAAAATAAGCGACCTTGTAATTATTCTGGTTTAATTTATATGATAAAAACAAAAAATGTTTACAAGTGTCCATATAAGGAACTACCTGTCTCTATTATGGACAGGTGTTTCCTTGTTGACTTTCTACACAGTGCGTATGGAAAAGCCACTTTTTCAAGAGATTTTAAAGGAGATGGAATAAAAAAAGTGTATCTTAAAGTATTCGGAGGAGGAAGGGCACAGTAAATATCTTCAGAACATGCATTTTCGATAGGGGACGATCAGTCTCACTTTTTACCCTTCGATGATCCATGCAAAGCCCCTTAGTTACTAATATTATGAAATAATATTGTTGGTTCTGTTTAGTTTTATAGCATCTGTCTGCGAATTTACATCTGTTATTACTCAGTCCTCACAGCATGGACAAAGAGAAACTTTTTCACCATGGGCAGTAAGTCCCACATATTCTCCATGAACATATCTGCCACATGTGATGCATGGCCGCATGTTTGAAAAAGCATCAACACTGCAAAAGAAGCAGTACCAGCTCTCCTTTGTTGAGGAAGTCATACCATTGGTGCCTACGATTTCGCCAACAGATATCCTACTGGTGGGGGGGGGCTTCTTTTTATTTTTCTTCAAGAGTTTTTTGGAAGAAGGTTTTGGGGGGGATTGTTCAAATGGCATCTTGTTGAACAAAGATTTTACCACTTTCATGCCTTTTCAATCTATTGCTTGGCAACGTTGAATTTTCTTCTTTCTTACAGTTGTAGTCGATGGGGATATAAGCTGTCCATACTGGGAACCGGGCGTAGTTTTACTAAATCTAGTTACAAATGAATAAGGAAAATATTTTTAAGCAAAATATGCAATAGCAATCGAAAATAGCTTTCTAAAATACTCTACCTTTCAACATTTAAGAGCAAGAATCTGAGAGAGTGACACACCCGTGATTCATGACATCTCAGATTTTCTCCAAAAAATTACCAGTTGTTACTTATCTTGTTAAAAGACCAAATCCAGAATTTTTTGCTCCAAAGTTGAGTTGTTCATTTTTTATAGCCCCCCAAAAGTCATCATGTCGTGAAAAAAAATAAGTGTTTTTTTAAGACATGGATATTGCTGTGACTCACAGCTCTTTGCGCATACAACTTGCCACGGAATTCTTTTTATATCTGGAATGTAAGAGGGTTGAACTTTATATAATAGATGAAAAACCCGTGGCAAGTTTTTGCCGCAAGGTCACAGAAGGTCACAAAAAGATTCATTTTTGCTGTTTTTTTTCATTTTTAAGACCCTATAACTGCTTGCGCGTTCCACTTGCCATGAAAAAAGAGGTGGCAATTGAAAGCCATGCATTAGCGCTTTTAAAAAATGTATATATAATTGAGGCAAATTGTATGCGCTTTTAGTTACAGAGTGCCAAAGTCCGAAAAATGTCATTTTTGACCAATATTCAAACTGTCATAATTTCTTGCGGCAACAACATTTTGAAATAATTCTTTTGCCATTGTTTTATTATATTATTGCCCTTTTCAAAAAAGTAAACTCCATTGAGGCAAGTTGCTTTGAAAAAATTAAATGTTTTTTTAAAATTTGGCCTTTTTCAATAGTCAGAGCTATTTTATTATTTGAAACGACTGAATAACAATATTTTATACATTTGTTTGTCTGTATAAATTGATGTTATAATATATTGTGAGGTATATATGATGTTGATGGCATTTATTTAATTTTAACCCTTTCGAGTCCGATTTTGTTTTTCAATTTTAGAAAAAAATATTTTTACTTTAATAATATTCACACTAGCTATCGTAATAGATTAATTAGAGATTAACGAATATTTCATTATCTGAAACATAATGAATGTTGTTGTTTTCTGTACTATTAAATTCATATTCATGCAACAATAGGCTAAGGAAGAGTTTTTGGAGAGGGTTTAAAAATATTATATTGCAACAAGTTAGTGACATTACAGCTTTCTAATACTTTTAGCACTTTATTACACAATTCTTTCAGGAAATAACTTTTGTTTTAAATTAAGAGGGAAATACATTTAAAATAAAATAATCGCAAACAATACTAAAAAGAATTAAGCAAATATTTATTATTATTACTAAATGCCTTAACATTAATGAAGTCATATAATAAGTGCACCGATACATACTAACATTGCTACATGTAATTAGTAACAAAAGTATTTCCTAAAAATAATAATACCCAAAAGACAAGTATTATTAATAGTACACCAGCCCTGAAAACGTTAAAACGAAAATATTTGACATTTACAAATTACAACTTGTAATTAAAATGCAAATATAAATACAATCAGCCAACACTGTTAATATTTTTACATTGATTTATCAGTACGAGAAAAGAAAATCAAAAATATAACTTTCTTGTATCATATCTGAAGATACCTTTTAACAGTTATAGTAATCTATTCAGGTATTTCAGTTAATATACTTGTATATCTATTAATGTTAAAGAAAATTTATTTTTCCCATAAGTGAAAAAAAGAATCCCATAAGGGTTAAAAGACATCTTGAGATATCTTAAAAAGAATGGTTATATTTTTGATTTTCTTTTCTCGTACTGATAAATCAATGTAAAAATATTAACAGTGTTGGCTGATTGTATTTATATTTGCATTTTAATTACAAGTTGTAATTTGTAAATGTCAAATATTTTCGTTTTAACGTTTTCAGGGCTGGTGTACTATTAATAATACTTGTCTTTTGAGTATTATTATTTTTAGGAAATACTTTTGTTACTAATTACATGTAGCAATGTTAGTATGTATCGGTGCACTTATTATATGACTTCATTAATGTTAAGGCATTTAGTAATAATAATAAATATTTGCTTAATTCTTTTTAGTATTGTTTGCGATTATTTTATTTTAAATGTATTTCCCTCTTAATTTAAAATAAAAGTTATTTCCTGAAAGAATTGTGTAATAAAGTGCTAAAAGTATTAGAAAGCTGTAATGTCACTAACTTGTTGCAATATAATATTTTTAAACCCTCTCCAAAAACTCTTCCTTAGCCTATTGTTGCATGAATATGAATTTAATAGTGCAGAAAACAACAACATTCATTATGTTTCAGACAATGAAATATTCGTTAATCTCTAATTAATCTATTACGATAGCTAGTGTGAATATTGTTAAAGTAAAAATATTTTTTTCTAAAATTGAAAAACAAAATCGGACTCGAAAGGGTTAAAATTAAATAAATGCCATCAACATCATATATACCTCACAATATATTATAACATCAATTTATACAGACAAACAAATGTATAAAATATTGTTATTCAGTCAAGTCGTTTCAAATAACAAAATATCTCTGACTATTGAAAAAGGCCAAATTTAAAAAAAACATTTATTTTTTTCAAAGCAACTTGCCTCAATGGAGTTTACTTTTTTGAAAAGGGCAATAATAGAATAAAACAATGGCAAAAGAATTATTTCAAAATGTTGTTGCCGCAAGAAATTATGACAGTTTGAATATTGGTCAAAAATGACATTTTTCGGACTTTGGCACTCTGTAACTAAAAGCGCATACAACTTGCCTCAATTATATATACATTTTTTAAAAGTGCTAATGCATGGCTTTCAATTGCCACCTCTTTTTTTATGGCAAGTGGAACGCGCAAGCTGTTATAGGGTCTTAAAAATGGAAAAAAACAGCAAAAATGAATCTTTTTGTGTCCTTCTGTGACCTTGCGGCAAAAACTTGCCACGGGTTTTTCATCTATTATATAAAGTTCAACCCTCTTACATTCCAGATATAAAAAGAATTTCGTGGCAAGTTGTATGCGCAAAGAGCTGTGAGTCACAGCAATATCCATGTCTTAAAAAAACGCTTATTTTTTTTCACGACATGATGACCTTTGGAGGGCCATAAAAAATGAACAACTAAACTTTGGAGCAAAAAATTCTGGATTTGGTCTTTTAACAAGATAAGTAACAACTAGTAATTTTTTGGAGAAAATCTGAGATGTCATGAATCACCCCATAATGCTAGGTGTGACACTTTCTCAGATTCTTGCTCTTAATGTAATTTTACCATATCTAATAAAAATTTAAGCTTACGAGTAATTAAGATCAGCACATCTCGAAACAACAGGTTTCCTCCTAAATGGCAAACAGCGCGCTTTTTTACACTTTCCGGCCTTAATTATCTTTTCAACTGCTTTTCTTCGCGAAAATGTTGAGCCATCTCTTGATTAAAATTATTACCTTTAAAAATATTAGGGGTGTCCATATTGAGAGCCTTGTCCATATAGGGTACAAATACCTTAATATAAATTCTATTTTTTATGTAGAATATATATTATTAGTATTACGATATAATCCAAGCTTTTTTGTTTCATATTTATATCATGCACTTATTACCAGAAAGAATATTTTAAATATTCATTTCAACTCTATTTAACCAGGAACTGATATTTAAATTGGACATGGAAAACACATATAATAATTTATGTTTGTTAATATTTCTATCATATTCCTAAAATAAAATTTTAAAAGAATTTTAGAAATAAAAATACAATTTCGTTTTGCTACTAATTAGCTGTCTTATTTCCCTCGAGCCTTTCAGAAAACTTACAAAGCAGGTTGGAGATTCACGAACGCAATTAAAGGAATTTTCTTTAAGATGAAAGCCGTTTCGTTCTTTATTATGGTGTAAATACTTTATTTCTATTTGTTATTCCAGGTGTTAAAAGAAGATGAAAGTAAATGTAAAGGTCATGTAAATTTCATTTTCTTTTGGTATACTTTAGGATTGTCTGATAAATTGATGTCTTTTTGCTAAATGTCATTTTCTCCAATTATTGTCCACAGATATATTTGTACTATTTACACGAATAAGAAATAAAACCTTCATTATGCGCTATTTTATTCTCCAGAAACATGGATACGTTTAAATGCACTATTTAAACTACTTCTTTTATTTTTTTATATGCATAAAGATAATGAAATTTATATTATATTTTTTAAGATTTAGATTTAAAAAAGAAATATATATATTTATTTCATTTTCAGCTATTATTTTTTAATAATGGTCGTTAGTTTTTAACAATAATGACTGCGAAAATTGAAAACATTGAAATCGAGGTATACTTTATGGTACTTCTAGGTTATCCGGTCGACCAATTTCGCCAAATGATAAAAATCGCCAAACTAATAGCCAAATTATACATATTGACATAATTTCTGTTTTAAATAACGAAAAAACAAATAATAAGTAGAATATTAATAAAAATATTAATAAAAAGTCGAAATAAAAAATCACTTAATGACATTTTAAACACGTGAATCGCATTTAATGTCATTGAATGTGACATTCACGATCATCCATTATTGGCATTTAATCTTATAGTTTGGCGATAATTTTTTGGTCGACGGGATAACCTAGAAGTACCTACTTTATTTATTATTATTATTTTTACTTTATACTAACACCACTAAAAGGACAATAGATTAATGTATAACGCGATTGTTCTATAGGTAAATCAATTATAACAGATATAAATTTTCCAAATGGTTCAAAAGAGTTCGGGCGAGGATTCGATCCAAGGATGTATTTGTTGAATCCGCAATGCTCTTCAAACTGATCCGATCCGGACGAAAACTGGAGGACTATTTCACCCAAATAATGTAAACTATCACATAATCTGAACTGATAGATTGCATTAGCTCAACAGAATAGATCGCAGGATAATATATGGAACTGCAGAAAGCGCTGCATATGAAATTACAATTGATTAATTTATAACACGATTATTCAATCGGTAAATCAATTATAACATTCACAGTCGAGTCTCTCTATAACGAAACTCCATACATCGAATTTCTCTCTATAACGAATTTTTAGTAGGAACGGTCCCTTTTTCTCATAATTACATTAAAAACATTCTCTATATAGCGAAATAACTATCTCCATATAACGAATTTCTTCATAAATTGGTCTTAATTTATTCAGTTTTAAAAAGCTTCGAAATCATATGGAATCAATTTTCAATCACTTATTTTTGATTTATCGTCAGAACTGAGTTTTTTTATATTACTTCTCTCCTTGTTTTTTAAATCCATCGAATTCATCCCACCTCCCACACACCTTTCCGCATCCTTCTCAAAACAGAGTCAATTGGATTGATACACACGTAAGAGAGGAATCAATGAGAGGCACATAAGAGAGGCCTTCAAATGGAGGAAAATGTTAACTACAATTTTTCATTCCTTGTTAAAATTTGAGCTTTTTTTTTTGAGAGCGTAACAATTTTAAAATCAAAACAACAAAAAATTACAGATTTTTTCGTCTGAAATTAGTGCAAGTCTTCCTTATTTGATTTTCATTAAGTTTTCAAATAAATGTCTGTTCTCTTTTATGAAACAGCTTAAATAATTAAGAAATAAAATGATAGGTTAATATTTACTTTTAAACATTTCAAATTCTTAATTCAAACGATCAAAAATAATATTTGTTCAAATTTCACACATTAAATACGATTTTTAACATCATTCTCTATACATCGAATTTCTCTATATAACGAATTTTTTACTGGAACGGTGGATTTCGTTATATAGAGACTCGACTGCATATGAAAATTTTCCAAGGTAATACTATGGGTGAAATAGTCCTCCAGTATTCGCCCGGGATGGCTCAGTTGAAAGAACATTGGCGGCTTCAGCTAATACATCCCAAGTTCCTTTCCTGCCCCAAAAAAGTGAAAAATTATTAAAGTATATAAAAAAAATAATAAAAAATTAAAAATGCAAAATATGAAATAAATGTAAAAAAATATATATGTAAAAGGATGTCTGGATTGGTAGATGCTAGAGTCCAGGTGACGGTGTTGTTATCTGGATAGTATGCAAGAGTTAATAATAATAATAAACTAATATTAGAAAACTAATAACAATAATATTAGATGCATATGCCGGGTGTCACAAAATTGACTGATGGATTTTAAAATTCAATAACTTGCAAACGGTGACAGCTATTTAAAAAAATTTTTGCAGGAGGGTTATGTATAATGTAAGGAGTTTTTTTTACCCTAATTTTTTATTTTAGTTCGCATTTCAAACAATAGGTAGCGCTGACGGTCATTGAAGGCCAGGTGATCAGTGCTGAGTGAAGCGTCGACCTGACCTTCAATCGCCGTAAGCGCCATCTATTGTTTGAGATGGGAACTAAATTAAAACATTACGGTAAAAAAACTCCTGATGTTATACATAACCCTCCTGCAAACATTTTTAAATAGCTGTCACCGTTTGCAAGTTATTGAATTTTAAAATCCATCAGTCATTTTTGGGACACCCGGTATGTTTCTTGTTGCTTTATAATACAACTGATTTTCATTTGTAAGCATACAGTTGATAAGAAACAGTATCTATCTATATGGCTATCTATATACACATATATATGTTTATAATGTATGATTAGATGACATATGTCATATGTCATATATTTAAAAATCACAAGACAGAAATGACATACACAAATAATAAAAACGGTTGTATTTATTGGGAATTCATTGTTTAGGATTGAAATCTAAAAGAATAATTTCCAAAATTCTTCAGATTATTTTTGAAGAGTAACCTAATGTTTAATGACGCAAAAAAATTGGAAAGTGTAACGACTTTTTTCTTTTTACTATCAGAGGTTTAAATCTGAAAAGGAAAAATTTAAAAAAAACTCAGCAATAAAAAATCTGTTTCTTTTTGCGACTTAAGTAATAAGATTGCTTGTTTCCCTCGAGTATTTCATAAAATGTGCAAAATGTATTGAAGATTAAGTCACCTAATTAAAATAATTTTCTTTGAGATCAATTTAGTTTTTATTTCATGCTGAACATATATTTCCTTTCATCTAGTTATAGGAGAGTTTTAAGAGCAAGCTATATAATTCAGAACAAATATATATATGTATATATATAAATTCACTTGAATTTAATTTATTTTTAACCTTCCTACCCTGAATGGGTCTAATCGACCCATAACTATAATTTGTTTATACGATTCGAATCAGAAAATTTTTCATAAAGAAAGTTAAATGACAGATTCAGAGAAATAAGTCAATTAAACATATTTAAACATTTTAGATAACAGTTCTGGTGTGAAATGTTTTTATCAAGATTAAGTAAAATTTGAACAGGGTAGGAAGGTTAAGGACGTGCTTTCAAATTTCCAGCTTAATTTAAATTTTTTGAGGCTGTTAATTACCTTGAATGTATTTTTAAGGACACGTTTTATTTTTTCAAAGACATATTTGCAGTTACGTGTTGAACTTCAAGTTGTTCATGAGAATTACAAATATATTGTTACGAATTTTGTAAATAGTTAGTGTTTGTACTGTAAAATAATGTAAATAATCTTATTAAGCTCCATTCCTTTACTAATATTAGTTTTTGATACATTGTCTCTGTTATCAAGCAAACTTGTCTATTATTTTCAGCGTATGTCTACGGCACATTGGCGAAATAATAAAGATATCGCCAAGTTGGCGTTACTTTTGGCGACTAATTTTGGTCGCCAAATTTGGCGATATATCGCCAAGTTGGCGACAAACTTGGCGATTGTTGGCGATGGTAACACTTCCCTCTCAATGGTAACCCCCCTTAGGTATACTGATACATTGTTTGTTGTTCCGTGGATTTTTCGAGATGGTTCTAGAAATTTCCCGCACCTGCAGCGAGCCTATATAAGAGGAGAAGCGATGCGAGCTGTTGTTATTATTTACCAGTCAGGCATTGAGTGAGCTACTAGAGATTGTCCAAGCAAGTTTGCTTGATGTATTGAGTTTTATCTACGTTGTTTTGAATGTGATATAGTGTTGAGACATTGTATAAAGAGTCTCTGCGACCTATATTTGTACTTGTTCGATAGATTTGAACAGTTATTTTGGAATACCAAGTAATATTTGTGAGTTTCGAAGACTCTGTTGTTCTGAAGATCTGTAAATAAATTATTTTCTACTTTTCTAAGAGAAAAGAGTTTGAAGTTGTCTAACCATAAGATCGAAAGAACCCTATATACGCTGCAACATTTGGTGTCAGAATTTCGGATCTTATGGCGAAAACGAGATCAACAGAAGAGCAACTGAATGAGTTGTTGAAAGCTATTAATGGATTATCAAATAAAATGGATAAAGGCCAAGAGGAGTTGGCGGAAAAGATGAATAAAGGCCAAGAAGTGTTGGCGGAAAAGATGAATAAAGGCCAAGAAGAGTTGGCGGAAAAAATGAATAAAAACGAAGAAAGAATGGAACAGTTGACAAATAAAATTGACAAATGCCAAGAAGATGTGACTGAAAAGATTAATAAAGGCCAAGAAGAGTTGGTGGAAAAAATGAATAAAAACGAAGAAAGAATGAAAAAGTTGACTGAAGAATTGAAGAAAGAAGTTAATAAAAGTCAAGAAGAAATGAAGAAAACTTTAGAAGAAAAGTTCTCGTCGGTAGATAGAAGAATAGATTCGGTAGAAGAGAAAATAGAGAATGAAATTTGTAAAGTAGAAGAGATAATTCAGAATGAAGTTAGTAATATTGAAGAGAACATAGTTGAAGTAGATGAAAAGTTAAATAAAAAAGTACAAGATCTTGAGAAGAAGCTTTCAGCGTCCAGTGGTAATTATGAAGAATTTAGGAATCTGTCTGCTTCTCCCGTGCACATCAAGCTGTCGACATACGACGGAAAGAGTTCCTGGCAAGTCTACAAGACCCAATTCACCATTGTAGCTGAAGCGAACAAATGGAGTGACGAGGTGAAAGCTTGTCAACTGGCAGCATCTTTAAGAAGAGAAGCCGCCGACGTGCTGAAAACATTGCCCGATATGACGCAACTCAATTTTGAGACTCTAAGTTGTGCACTTGAAATGAGATTCGGCGAAAAATTCTCCAAGGATTATACGAGAATACAAATGAAGAGCCTCCATCAAAAATCGAGTGAAACCCTTCAAGAGTTTGCCTCGGAAATTGAAGGGCTTGCAAATTTAGCATTCATTGACTGTCCAACAAATGTACGGGAAATGCTCTCACTGCAATATTTTGTAGACGGAATAAAAGATCCAGAAGTGCAGAGAGCGGTACGAATGGCAGATGTTCAGGATTTAAAGGCTGCATTACTATATGCCTTAAAGTTGGAAGCAGCTACACAAGCCAGCCGAATAGATCGTTATTCAGTCCGAGGGGCAACGGTGAACAAAAGCTCAGACACTGAGAGCGACGTCTTGAAAGAAATTAGGAAAATAAATCAAGAGCTGGAAGCTTTAAAATATGGAAAATCAAGCTCAAGAAGACAGAATCTCAGGTGCTGGGGATGCGGTGATACAGGACATCTCCGAAGAAACTGCTCCAAAGTCCACGAACGTGAGATGAATTCAAGACCAGAGAATAAAAAGCCCCACCTGAAGATCCTTCAAATATCGAAAATGAGTGGCGGCGATAATGAATTATATGTGATAGGATTTATTAACGAGATTCAATGCCGTATGATTGTGGATACAGGAGCCAATGTAACAATAATAAGAGAAGATTTGGCTCGAAAATTGAAATGTAAACTCATCTGGACTCCACCCTGCGTTACCCTGAAAACTTTGACGGGCGACAAGATAGGAATATATGGAAAGGCCGATTTAACCATCAACTTTGGAGAAACGAAATATTACCATACGGCATATGTGGCTGACATAACAGATCCTTGCTTAATCGGACTAGATTTTCTGAAGAAGTTTGGCTTTAAACTTGATTTCAAAAATAACAAAATCTCTCAAAATTTGAAGAAATAAGCCTTTTTGGATTAAATAACGAAATTTGAATGCAAACAAATAGTAATAGCCAAAGAAGACATCCATCTAGATCCAAGAACAGAATTTTTAGTTCCAGCTGTAATTAACAATGAAACTGTTTATCGATTTGGCCATATAGATCATCCCGAAGACAATAGTAAACAAGCAGGAGTATTGGTGGCTTCATCTGTGGTGGACCTCTCGAAGAAGACCATTCCAGTCAGAATTGCTAACATCAGTGATAAGACGAGGACTATCAAGGAGGGAGAGGTGATAGCGTCATGTGCTCCTGTGACGTGCATAAGTCAAAATTCCAGTCACTCTGAGAAATCTTCAGATAATTTAGTCAAGGATTTGTTACAAAATACGGACTTAGATCCAAACCAGAGAGATGCTGCTGAAAGTTTAATTTGAGAATTCCAAAGTTTATTTTCCCAAACATCTGAAGACTTTGGACGAACTAAAATGGCACAACACCGAATTGGCACGGGAGATCACTCTCCTATTAAACAGCACCCTAGACGATTACCTTTTGCCAAGCAAGAAGAGGTGCAGAATTTAATTAAAGATATGGAAAAAAATGACGTCATCGAACCATCGACAAGTCCATGGGCGTCTCCCATTGTATTAGTAAGAAAGAAAGATGGTTCAACAAGATTTTGTGTAGACTACCGCCGACTGAATGACGTCACTAAAAAGGATAGTTACCCTCTACCAAGGATCGACGACACTCTCGACACACTTGCGGGCAACACTTGGTTCTCGACTCTGGATCTGAAGAGTGGTGGTTACTGGCAGGTAGAGATCCATCCGGACGACCGCGAGAAGACTGCCTTCACAACGGGACAAGGATTATGGCAATTCAAAGTAATGCCTTTTGGTCTATGTAACGCACCTGCAACTTTCGAACGGCTTATGGAAACGGTTCTCCGGGGGCTGTCGTATGAAGCATGTCTTGTTTATTTAGATGACATCATAATCATAGGAAAATCTTTTGATGAACATCTGAACAACCTCAGGCGGGTGCTACAAAAATTAAAGGAAGCTAATTTGAAGTTAAGCCCTTCGAAGTGCAGTTTGTTTCGTAATGAAGTTGCCTACCTTGGACACATCATTTCGGCGGAAGGAGTTAGGACTGATCCGGAGAAGATATCGGCCGTGAAAAATTGGAGTCGTCCAGCAGATGTTCACCAGCTTCGAAGTTTTCTAGGATTATGCACCTATTACAGAAAATTCGTCAAAGGCTTCTCGATGATTGCAAGACCACTTCATAAATTAACAGAAGCCAATCAAAAATTTATGTGGACACAGGAATGTGACGCTGCTTTCGAAAAGCTTAAGGAGGCCTTGACATCCACTCCAATTCTGTCGTATCCTCAAATCGATAAACAGTTTATACTTGATACGGATGCAAGCAACGAAAGCATTGGCTCTGTACTGTCCCAGGAAATCGATGGCCAGGAGCGTGTTATCGCCTATTTCAGCAAGTGCTTGTCAAAGGCCGAGCGAAACTACTGCGTAACAAGAAAAGAGCTTCTTGCTGTAGTGAAAGCCATAGACCACTTTCATCACTATCTTTACGGTCGAAAGTTCCTGATCCGAACTGATCATGCTTCTCTAACTTGGCTATTGAATTTTAAGAACCCTGAAGGCCAGATAGCCAGGTGGATACAAAAGCTTCAAGAGTACGATATGGAGATACGCCATCGATAAGGCTCATCACATGGAAATGCAGATGCTCTCTCAAGAAGACCCTGCTCAGAGAATTGTAAATACTGCGACCGGGTTGAGAAGAAATTTAATGTCAAAGGTCCTATAGTAAGACAAGTTACAACTGGGTCTACATCATCACAAGATCCGTGGAGTGACGAGAGCCTGCGTAAAGATCAACTTGCTGATCCTGAAATTAAGCCAATTCTAGAGCTGAAAGAGGAGTCCAACAGGAAGCCCAGCTGGCAAGACATGGCCCATTACCATCCTACGATTAAACGTTATTGGGCTCTTTGTGATTCCCTACATTTAAAGAACGGTATCTTGTACCGAAAATGGGAGTCTGATGATGGAAAGACATGTAGATGGCAACTACTACTCGAGAATTTCTATGGTCCTTCAAGAACTGCATGGTAGTCCCACAGGAGGTCATTTTGGTGTAATGAAGACCCTGCAGAAGGTTCGAGAGCGTTTCTACTGGAATAATGTTCGCAGTGACGTGGAGAAGTGGTGTCGAACTTGTGACACCTGTGTAGCACGTAAAGGTCCAAAGAGGCGCACCCGTGGACGATTGCAACGTTATAATGTAGGAACTCCTTTCGAACGAATTGCTCTAGACATCTTAGGTCCTCTTCCTAGAACATCTGATTGCAACAAGTACATCCTCGTTGTCATGGACTACTTCACTAAGTGGCCTGAAGCCTACGCCATTCCTAATCAAGAGGCGGTAACCGTAGCAGACATACTGGTTCAACACTGGGTTTCCAGATACGGAGTTCCATTTCAAATCCATTCCGATCAAGGAAGAAACTTCGATTCGACTGTGTTTAAGGAAATGTGCGGACTACTCGGCATGGACAAAACTCGAACTACACCTCAACATCCTCAATCGGACGGCATGGTGGAGCGGTTCAATCGTACCATCCTAAATAGCCTCTCCTTCCTGGTGTCTAGAGACCAACAGGACTGGGACAAGAAATTGCCTCTTTTCCTGCTTGCCTACAGGAGTGCCACTCATGAGACCACTGGTTACTCCCCTTCTCAAATGCTCTTTGGTCGTGATCTTCGTCTGCCTGCTGATCTTTTGTTTGGCCGTCCTCCTGATGCTCCTTCATCGCCTGAGGAATATGTCGATGAACTCCAGGCACGGATTGAGGAGATTCATTGTCTAGCGAGGAACCGAATTGGACTGACATCAGAAAAGATGAAGACACGGTACGACACAAAGGCATCTGGACATGAGTTCAACGAAGGTGACAAAGTTTGGTTGTGGAATCCGATACGTCGTAAGGGACTGTCGCCAAAACTACGAAGAAACTGGGACGGTCCTTACACAGTCGTCAACAGGCTGAATGACGTCGTCGTACGCATACGAAAATCGCCACACACCAAACCCAAGGTCGTACATTATAACCGGCTAGCCCCTTATTTTGGCCAACGTGATTAAAAATTCAAAACTGGAATTTCAGACCATGGTCATGAAAGTCCTTTTTGTAAATATGTAAATAGTAATTAGTTCTTATTTATGTAAATTTTATTATTATTGATATTATTTATTTATTTATTTGTTTGTTTGTTTATTTATTTTAAGTGTTTTCCTCTAACTCAAGGATTGCACTGCCCGGGACGTGCAGTCTTTGAGGAGGGGGTAGTGTTACGAATTTTGTAAATAGTTAGTGTTTGTACTGTAAAATAATGTAAATAATCTTATTAAGCTCCATTCCTTTACTAATATTAGTTTTTGTTACATTGTCTGTGTTATCAAGCAAACTTGTCCATTATTTTGTTGCCCAGTGTTGAGACATTGTATAAAGAGTCTCTGCGACCTATATTTGTACTTGTTCGATAGATTTGAACAGTTATTTTGGAATACCAAGTAATATTTGTGAGTTTCGAAGACTCTGTTGTTCTGAAGATCTGTAAATAAATTATTTTCTACTTTTCTAAGAGAAAACAATTTGAAGTTGTCTAACCATAAGATCGAAAGAACCCTATATACGCTGCAACAATACTTAAATTTTCTACTTATCTATAATATTTTGCAATTTTTTTACAGTTATTCATTTGTATAGCTATTCATGTATTTCATATGTTAATTATTTTTAATTTTAATTAGCACATTATTTTTTCTTTATGTTTGATTTAAATAAAATAGTAAACAGAAATATTTCTTTTTCTGATTAGGAATATTTTGTATATTTTTGTAATGGATTATTCACTATAGTTGGTTCATTTAAAAAAATACCTATAAAAGGCGTCCGAAAAATAGGTCATAATTATCACATAAATGTAACACTTTTATTTAACATAATTTTTTCGAATGATAATATACGTAAATACATATACGTATGTTTAGAAATGACATAGGCAAAAAAAAAAAAAAAAAAAAAAAAAAAACCACTTGTATTTATTAAAAATCCATTATTGATAACTGAAATCTAAAAGGTTAATTTCCAAAATTCTTTAGTTCTTTTTTCTTTTAGAGTAACTTGAATTTTAACGATTCGAAAAATCGAAAAGTGTAAAGTATTTTCTCTTTGGCCGCTGTCAAATGTTTATATCTGAATGTGAAGAATTAAAAAGAAATTTTGCAATAAAACATCCGTTTCGTTTCTAAAGTAAAGAGCTTGCTTGTTTCCCTCGAGTATTTTAAAAAAATTGCAAAATATATTGAAGATTAAGAAACAAAATTAAAAGAATTTTCTTTGAGATAAATGTTGTTTTTAATTCAATCTGTAAATATTTTTCATCTAGTTATAGGAGAGCATTAAAAACAAGCTACATAATTAAGATTAAAAAATTTAAATTTGCTTGCGTTTAATTTATTTTTTAAGTCCGTCCTTTAACATTTCCAGCTTAATTTACATTTTTTGAGGCAGTTAATTGCCTTGAACGTATTTTTAAGGATGTTGTGTTTGCATTGGAACGTTTTAAGCCGTTCCGAAAAAGAATTAGTAATTTTCCAGGTACATTGCGTTTTGTGGCCGCAAAAGACCCATCGACTTGACCCACAGAGTTCATCAAATTTTTTGGACAGATGTAAGGAAAAATAAACAGAATAATAATTGCTTACCTGCAGGAACTTGAAAAAAAGAACACAAAGACATTAATAAGGATGCATAAAGTTTCTCTTCTTTAAAAAATAATTTTTTTTTTTTTTTTTTTTTTTTTTTTTTTTTTTTTTTTTTTTGCAAAAATCTTGTTTTTTATTTTTTCTGAAAGGCAGATAAAATACAACGTGGTCTCTCATTTTTTTAGAAACCTGGGACTGTAGAATCACTTTTAAAAATTCAAATTTGACAATTAAGAAAATACTTGAAATGAATTGAGTTTCTCCTGGGGAATTAGGGGAGACATGTTCCTTTTTTTGGAATCAAGATGTAATACTTTGAATGAAATGAAGAGCATCTGAAATAAAATGATTATGCTTCGACGAAGCTTTTCCATACACCACAGGTCCCATTTTTCAAAGACCCATCTAATGCCGCAAGGAAATTCATAAGGTGTGCATCATCACATTTTTATTGTAAAATTTTTTACTTTTAATTTTAAATTATTTTTTAGAAATCATAACCGACGATATCTTCCATCCGTTTGGCACAATAATCGCAGACACCGGACTAGCACACCTTCAGGATTCTGTACCGTTTTGCTCTGTCAAAAAAAGCGAACACAGCAGAAACGGTAAAAGGGGGGGGTTGCCACAATCTCATAATACGCCAATTGGCAAGGTTATAGAAGTGGCGATAAAACAGATAGGCCAAATGCTAAACACTATATTGATTTTTTAAGATTAAACTTTTATATTACCTGAAAGATGCGAAGCCAATAATGTATACAAGGATTCGCCTATTTTAAATTACGCAGCAGTAGAATAGAGTCCGATTGGACGAGAGGAGGGGGTATAAAACGGAAGTACATGCTCCTTCGAATATTCGAGAAAGCTCAGGAACAAACCACAACCGGAAGTAACAAATTCGAAATCATCTTATCATTTTGCAATAAACAAAAAGTTGCGTAAGAAAAGAAACTTTACAGGGGAGTTTGAAAAAGACGAGAACAAAAATAAATTTTTAGAAAGCAAATTTTTTATAATAAATGAATAAAGATTAATAAAATACGCGATAAATTAAATTGAATAAAAATATGGCAGTGGTTAAGAGTAACAACAACAAAGGATATATTTTATTTTTTCAGAACATAATTGCAGTTACGTGCTGTATTTAAAATTATTAAACAAAATTGCAAATGTATTTATATTTGTTAGATATTTATATCAATTATATAATACATATTTATATATTATTTTATTATTAATTTCTGTTGGTATATATGGATTTTAATTATTGCTATTTTTATACTTATCACTTTTAATTAACGTTTTTTTTCTTTATGCTTCCTTTAAATAAAATAGTAAACATAAATATTTCATTTTCTGATTAGGGGGATACTGCACATTTTTATAAAGTGTTATTTATGACAATTCATTGATTTAAATAAATTATGAAATATGATCTAAGAACAGGTCATAACAGAAGATAAAATGAAGCAACAAACACAATATTAAACTGATACATGTTTTTTTGCATTATGGTATATTTAGCTCTATCTATCTACCTACCTATATATATATATATATATATATATATATATATATATACCGGGTGTCCCAAAAATGACTGATGGATTTTAAAATTCAATAACTTGCAAACGGTGACAGCTATTTAAAAAAAAAAAATGCAGGAGGGTTATGTATAATGTCAGGAGTTTTTTTAACCGTAACTTTTTATTTTAGTTCGCATCTCAAGCAATAGGTAGCGCTGACGGTCATTGAAGGCCAGGTGATCAGTGCTGAGTGAAGCGTCGACCTGACCTTCAATCGCCGTAAGCGCCATCTATTGTTTGAGATGGGAACTAAATTAAAACATTACGGTAAAAAAAAAACTCCTGACATTATACATAACCCTCCTGCAAAATTTTTTTAAATAGCTGTCACCGTTTGCAAGTTATTGAATTTTAAAATCCATCAGTCATTTTTGGGACATCCGGTATATGCATGTGTACATGTATGTATCATTTAACATTAAATACATACATCATATAAAGTTAAAATTCACAAGACACATATAATGTAGTCAAATAATAAAAGTCACTTATTTATTAGAAATTATTTGCCTAGAACTGAAATATGAAAGTTTAATTTTCTCAATTGTTTCGATGATTTTTTAAAAGTAACCTGAGGAATTAAGAAATGAAAACTTCTGTCTTTGGCTACTATGAAATGCTTAAATCTGAAAATGAAGAATTCAAAAGAAATCCAGAAATAAAAAATCCATTTTATTTCACGACTGAAGTAATTAGCTTACTTGTTTTCCGTCAGTATTTCATAAAAATTAAAAAGGCACCTAATTAAAAGAATTTTCATTGAGACCAATGCTGTTTTTATTTCATGCTGGAAATATATTTTGTTTTATCTACGTATAGGAGTGTTTTAGGAAGAAGCTATATAATTAAGGACAAAAAAAAGTAAATACACTTGTGTTTAATTGATTTTTAAGGACGTGCTTTCAAGTTTGCAGCTTAATTTATATATTTAGAGGCAGATAATTATCTTGAATGTATTTTTAAGGATAAATTTTACTTTTTCAAGACATATTTGTAGTTACGTGTTGTACATCAAATTGATAAACAAAATTGCAAATATATTTATATATACTAATTATTTTTATTATTTTTTTTAAATTTTTAATTTGCGTCGTTATTTGTGGCTGTCATTTAAAAATAAAATTTTGCAGTTATCAATTTTAATCAGCCTATTTTACCAAAATAGTAAATAGAAATATTTCAATTTCTGATTGATTGATATATTTATGAAATTTTAGAAGAAGTCTGAATAATAGATCACAATTGTCGCATAAACTTAAACATTTTTATGTAACATAAATTTGTTTCCAATGTTAAGATATGTGTGTATATTTTGACAAATAATAAAACTCTTGTAATTGTTCGAAATTTATTATTTAAATTTGAAATCTGAAAGATTAATTTCCCAAATTATTAGATTTTTTTATGAATAACATATTTGGTAACGCGAAAGAAAAAAAAAAAAAAAAGAAAGCTGTAAAGACTTTAAAGTAACCTGCTGATTAATGAAGCGAAAAATAGAAAAGTGTAAAGACTTTCCTCTTTGGCTGCTATCAAATGCTTAAATCTGAAAATGAAGAATACAAAATAAATTCAGCAATAAAAAATCCATTTCATTTCACAATTAAAGTAATTAGCTTACTTGTTTTCTGTAAGTATTTCGTAAAAATTAAAAAGACTCCTAATTAAAAGCATTTTCATTGAGATCAATGCTTTTTTTATTTCATGCTGGAAATATATTTTGTTTTATCTAGTTATAGGAGTGTTTTAAGAATAAGCTATATAATTGAGAACAAAAAAAAGTAATTTCCCTCGTGCTTAATTTATTTTTAAGAACGTGCTTTAAAATTTCCACTTTAATTTATATTTTTTGATGCAGTTAATGATCTTGAATTTATTTTTAATGAGACATTTTACTTTTTTAAGACATATTTACAGTTTCGTGTTGTATATAAAATTGTTAAAAAAATAGCAAATATTTTTATATTTACTACTTATTTTTATTATTTTCAATTTTTTTTTTCAATTTTCAATTTGTGTCGTTATTCGTGACTTTCATTTTTTTTTCGTACTTATCAATTTTAAATAGCATATTTTTTGTTCTTTATGTTTGCATTTAATAAAATAGTAAGCAGAAATATTTCACTTTCTTGTTGATTTGTTGATTTACGAAATTTTAAAAAAACGTCCGAATAGTAGGTCATACTTATCACATAAGCTTAAACAATTTTATGTAACATAAATTTGTTTCCAAAATTAAGATACGTATGTATATTTTGACAAATAAGAAAACGTTTGTATTTATTGGAAATTTATTATTTAAAATTGAAAACTGAAAGATTAATTTCCCAAATTCTTTAGATTTTTTTATAAATAACCTGATATTTAATAGCGCGAAAGAAAAAAAAGAACAGAAAGCTATAAAGACTTAATTTTTAGGCTGCTATCAAATATTTATGTGTGAAAGTGAAGAATTTAAAGGAAAATCACCAATAAAAAATCCACTTCGTTTCGCGACTTAAGTAATTAGCTTGTTTGTTTCCTTCGAGAATTTTATAAAAAATCCAAAATTTATTGAAGATTAAGACACCTAATTAAAAGAATTTTCTTTGAGATCAATGTTGTTTTCATTTCATGCTGGATATGTGTTATTTTATCTAGTTATAGGGAGCTGTTATGAACATGCTATATAATTAAGGAAAAAAAAGAAAAGACAATTCACTTGTGTTTATTTTTTATGGATGTGCTTTAAAGTTTCCAGCTTAATTTAAATTTCTTAAAGCATTTAATTGCCTTGAGTGTATTCTTAAGGGTATATTTTATATTTTCAAGACATATTTGTAATTTAATGTTGTACTTCAAATTATTAAACAAGCCTGCAATTATTACCTATGTATATATATATATTATTTTGCTATTTTTTTCCAAATTAATTCGTAAAGTGATACATTTATTTCATTCATTGATTTTTTTTGTTTACTTGTCACTTTAGATTGACGCTTTTTTTCTCCTCTATGTTTACTTTGCATAAAATAATAATCAGAAATATTTCACTTTCTGATCGGTTGTATTACCTACAGACTAATTACTAATATTTTGCTACATTGTAAGGCCATTCCTTTAGTCTTGCTTTAACTAATTTACATTACTATGGCTTCTGAATGTGTCTTTGGGGTGTAGCGATAACATATGAACTTACAGAACAAGAGTTTCTGGGTTCGATACCACTTTGGGGCATATTTGCTTTATTATCTATTGTTACACATGACACATTTTCAGCAGAATTTTTGTATATATATATATATATTTCTTAATACACTACATTTACATTTTTGATTTATTCCATGAAAATTTTTATTTTTTCTTAAAATTTTAAAGTGATATTTCATAATATATATAGAATTATTAGAAAAAAAACTAATATTTCTATTGACAAAATAGCAAAATTTCATTTATGCCCAGAAAATTTTTAAATTAATTATTATTTGCATGTTTTGTTTTAATTTTAAGCATAATTCTAAAATAATGTTTTTTCTTTATCTCTTGCTTTTTAGGATTACGTACTTAAAAAGTGAAAACAGAACCTCCCAGTATAAGATCACTCCCTTGTCTGTCTATTCGTCTTTAACAGACATTTTACTCGCAATAGAAAGTTCAAACTGGTAAAAGTAGTAAAGACTATATATTCACATACTCACAGATTTATTACACATTTACAAATATATTTAGGGGGTGTACAGTGACCAATATAAGTTACTTGAAGAAAAAAAAATCTTTGTACATCGTGTGGGTTTTCTAAAGAAAGTCTTCGTTATGTTAAACTCAAAAATACATTACTTTTAATTTAGGTATTATATTTTCAGAGATATAGTCGAAAATATATAGCAAAAATTTCACCCCCTCTCCCTAATCCAATTCCGAATCAACGGAAAATAAAAATTTGAAAAAAAAATATATAGGTAGTAGAAGTTACTGTAAACATTGCAGAAAAATATAGCGATTACTCTAGATCGCATAGTTTTCGAGAAAAACAGATTTTTCTCTTGCACACAAATTTCAAAATGTGGGCATTGAGCAAATGTATTGGCAACGTTGGAAGTTCCTGTCGTAGCAGAAATATAAAAAAAAAATATTGAAAAAGATTTTGGAAAATAAATCTGTAATTATCTGAGATGTTAACCCTTAAAGAACGGGCGATTTGAGCATAAATTATAAAGAGAGCGGCGTGCTTTTTACTCTGCATGCAAACGGCTTTTAAAGTCTAGGTAATAACAATTAATAATATATTTGTGTAATGAAATACTTAGTAGCAGTATATAGTTAATAACCTTCATATTGTTGCAAACAATCTAATTTAGTAAAAATTGATCATATAAATCAATATTAGTACGCATAAGAAATAAAAAAATAATTAGCAGTTTTAGTACCTGGTTTTTTTAAAAGTATTATTTGTCTTATTTAATGCAAAACATTACATAATTTAGATAAAGCAATCACTATGTTACGAAATTTTTAGTACTAAAATGTATTTCTTTTTAAATTTCTTATGTCTGCGAACCCTGCATTAATAATATGGAGTTCGCGAACAGTTTTCATTCAGTGGGTCTCTTACTACGAATTTTACCAAGCTAATGGCTATTACCAAGCTAATTTTACCAAGCTAATGGTATAAATATGGAATTTTACCAAGTCTCCTAAATTTCCCTATTATATATTACATATATCAACCGACGCATAAAATACAGGGCTGTTCAAAATTATTGGAATACATGTTTGGCTATGAACATAAATACCTTGTTTCCTTAAATAATGAAGTTTTTTTTTTAAGATTTCTGGAAATGTTGGAAAGTGTTTCATAATATTTGCTTAACGTATAATTTTTCTTACTTGTTTAAAATAAGAAAAAAAAAATATGTCAAAAAACTAACCTGTCTCCTTACGTAAATATTGAAAGATTCAAAGCTGTAGAGCTCCCATTTCTGCTTTAAATTTGTAAAGTGTAAAAAATACATAAAAATAAACATTTATAATAAACATCTATCGGAAGAGGCAAGAAAAAAGGGATATTCCGTAGGGAAAAACAGAGAAATAGGAAAAAGAAATAGAATTTTTCATTTTCTAATAGGAAAGAAGCGAGAGCATCGACAATGCTTGTTTAAAAATTTTGTTATTTTTTTTTCAAAAAACATCAAAAGGTTCACTTTTTTTTAAAATGTTTTTGTACACGTGTCAACTACTGCATGATATATTTTGTATCATTAATCTGTGACGCTTTTTTAAGATAGCTCTAATTTAATTGCTGCAGTTTTCAAAATGTTGAATATTTAACAGCTTATATCTGTATATCTGTGTCAGTATCCTTTAACTTGTCGAAGTAGTGCACTTTCATATTCTGTAAGAGAAAGTTTGGGGTACTGTTGCATAAATAAGATATTGATTGCGAAATTGGACAAAAACATTATTTTGATTGTATTTTGTGTCAACATAACAATGTAAAATAACAATGCTTCGTGGAAACAAAATAAATTTTAATAGGAGGTAGTGTTATACTAACATTTTACGCCAAAAGAATTCATGGATGTTGTTGCTTGCCAAAAATATAGTACTTCAAACATACTAGAATTTCAGTTTTCATGAAAAGTGACATTCATAACCTTGAAGTTTGACATTTCCTATAGAAAAAATAATTTTTTTAATAAGTTCTTCAAAACTGCACATTATTTATCCAATATGATTTACTTCAGTATTAAAAAAAATAATAGTAAGTAAAAAAGTAAATAAAAAAATACAACTATCGCACTTTGTCTGAATTTCAAAATAATGGTTACTAATATGTAGCCATTTAATCGAAAAAGCGATTAAAAGCATCTCGTTTTCGTCCATCACTAAATGTTTCGACTGTTAAAGAGTTAGGTACCTTTGAAGATGCGACATTGCAAGAAAATAGGACCATTAAACGGATTGTTATAACTTCGCCTTTAATTAACTTTTTATATGAAATTTTAAACACACATTGCGTACGTTACATGCTAATAGTCAGTGTTCTTAAAAACAGTCTACCCTAATAGCATGCATGGTCACAGTGACTTCACTGTGAGCCACTTTGCTCACATCACATCTGTGACCAAAATGCCACCACTCAGTGACGTCACGTTGTGACTTTCTTAAAAATCTTTAGAAATTTATAAATGTCCTTCAAAACACGTTATTTACTTAAAAAAATGTTTCTGGCAATTTAAGTATCGTCGCTTTTCTCATAGTTTCGTCACAATGTTAATGTCAAATTAGTCAAAAATGACACATATTTCACAAATTTGTCACATTGTGACCACTTTGTGAAACGTCACAGAAACGGCCATAACGACTTCACATTTTAGTCACTGTGACTTCACATCGACGTTACGTGACGTCACATCGATAATCGATGGTCACAAAGTCACAATGTAACTTCACAACGACGTTGCAGTTACGACACCATGCGTTACGGGTAGATGCACATAACGTTTTTTAAATTTCATTTGTAATCCAATGTTTTTTATTGCACGAATTCCCTTTACATATCTTACGCGCACGATTTCTCATAAATGATTTGTCACAGAGAAGCAAAATTTTTTTTTATTGAGTAGAGATGTAATATTTCTTTAAAATGACCTACACTGGACCTCATATAATGATAAATTTTTGAGAAAGAAAATGTAAAACAAAAAATACCAAAATTTTGAAATTAATTTTGTATAAAAATAGTCATAATTTATAAAATTCTTATTTGATAAACATATTAATAGGTCATTTTGTTTCACGTTTATATCTTCATTTAAATTTTCACGAAATTCTATCCACCCGTTTCTCAAAAATCATGCGCGCAGTGACCAAAATCAACGTTTTGAGAAAACTGACTTTTAAGATCCGATTGACCATTGATTATATAAAGAAATCTCAAACTGTTTTCATCATAACTTCCCTTCTAAAGCGAATTTTTTCATGAGGCTTCTTTTAAAATATTCATTAAGAGTATAATTTTATTATAAGCTATACAGCAAAAAAGTTATTTTTGAAAACTTTCAAAGGTCCCTGGCCCCTTAAATGTAATCTATTTCGTAATGAATTATCCTTCTACATTTAAATGAAAATGTAAGATTACAGTTGCATTTTCGAGACTTAAACAGATACTTTTGACACACATATGAAGAAATTTAGTTTCATTATTTATTACTATATAAATAAGATGCTGATAAAAGGCATGAATGATAATTAAAGAAGATGGGAGATCAAAAGTACTATATATCTCATTAAACTTATTACTTTTAATCCTGCTAAATTTAAAGATAAATTAAGATTTGTTTGCTCTTGACATTATCTCTTATATCCTGTCATAAATAAAAGCATTCATCTTTAAATTACACAGGCGGACAATTTTCAGACGCTGTCGTAATTTATGATTATGATTTAAAATTTATCCCTCCTTTAATTTAGATTAATTGCATTATTTTAAATTATATTACATAAGCATCAAGTCATAATGATATTGCTTGACGTAACATAACAAAAATAAAATCCTGTTTTTATATTAAAATAAATTTTAATACATTATAACATTCATTACAAAATATAACGTAATTTGCATCATCAACAGATTTGTTGATGATTTTTTTAAGTTACGAATTATTTTTCTAAATATGGTAGCTTTTTTATTCTTATATTTCTGATATTAAAATATTTATTTTGAAAAATAAATATACATGTGCATGTACGTTGATACTTATTTATGTAGTATGCTTAGACAACAATACCGGATAGCGCCCAATCTCGGAAGGAAAAAATAACTAGTTGGATGTGCCAATCCCGAAACTTTCTTCTATCTCATACGTACATTTTAATATTTAAAAAAAATAGCTGCTCATTTTAATGCTTTAATAATTTTAATTCAATACCATACCAACTTTGATTTTCATCTGAAATTTCTGCTTCAGTCAATTAATAGGAGTAAAAACGAATTTCCGTCTCTGCACGAGCCGATGGACAATAGAATGATAGGCATATTTTTTTTTTCAATTTCAGGGAGAACCTACTTGCCATACCAAAAAATAATCATACAAAAAAATTTTAGTTCAGTTCTAGGCCTAATTTCATACACTTTCAGGTGCTGCAATATTGAAAATGGCATATAAATCGCGATTGCAACGCCCCTTTCCGGCGGATTTTTTTCAAATTCAGGGAAGACCCAACTATCCATAGCCATACACTTACACAAAAATTTTGGTTCAATTCGATGCATAACTTCATATACTTTTGGTCGATACAATATTGAAAATGGCACAAAAGGCGAGATTGCAGCGCCCCCTTCCGGTGGAATATTTCAAAATTGAAGGAGGACCTGCTTGCCATAGCAAAAACATTCACAAAAAATTTAGTTCAATTGTAGGCATATCTTCATACACTTTTTGATGGTAGAATGGCGACACACACACAGACACACAGACAGACGGACAGACAGACATTTTGTAAAAACATATTTTTTGGAATCTCTGACCCCTAAAACGTGTAAATCCGTCGAAAACCGGAAGTCGAAAAAAATTTCGATTACAATACTTTCTTCTATTGAAGATAGAAGAAAGAAAAAAAAAATCGCGGTCATGATAGCTTAAGTATTTCGATACAGTATAATAAGCCGAACAAATTGCCTTCCTGAATCTACATTGTATCATATATTTTTTCTGCATTTTCTCTAAACCTTCAAAAACTATGACATTTTACTCATATACGTTCTAAATTAAGAATAACCAGATACCAACAACAGTAACAATCGAACACAGTTGATTAGAACGCGTCCGTCATAGACAGATTTTTTTCACTGAATTTATTGTATTTGAATTAACTTTGAATATGCTATTTTTTAAAAAAGAGGAATTTTAAAGAGTTTTTTTTAAGCGATTTTAAAAGGTATATGTTTTTTGTGAAAATTTTGATTGAGCCAAATTTTACTTATTTTATGGACGTATTAGGTCAGTCAGAGAAAGTGATTTTAATACGGATGGTGTCGAGACCGGGATTGAAAATTTCGTCCAATGCAGACCTAGAAAGAAGGAAGCATTCCCACCGGTATGAAAAATACATTAGGCCCGGCCTGGGCCCGGAATACAGATTTTCTTAACAGCCTCCTCAGGACGATAAAAAGCCAGAAGTTGTGAGTGCGAAATTTATAAAAAAGATTTAATCCGCATCTTAGAAAAAGCATTGTTTTGAAAAACTGACGGACATTTAAACAGTAGAGAAAGGAGATAGAAAAGAGAAAAGTTAAACTCGATCGGAAGTTTGAGCTACAGAAAAGAATTGCTTTACACTTTCAAATTTTTTAAAAAGCTTTAAACATTTTATTAGTAGCCAGACCTTATTTAAAACTTTAAATTCGTCTTTCTGCATGAAAAGTCCCCCCCCCCTATTTATCATCTTTAAATCATTAAAAGTCTAGAAGTGTTGAAGAAAAAAGTGCAAAAACATGAAACATGTCATTTTTGTTTATTTTACATTAGTTTTGTTTCGGCAAATTTGAAAAAAATATTTACTTTTGAAAATATGATTTTTTTTTTATTGTATAATTTTTAAATAGATATTTTTAATAGTTTTAAAATTAATTTTGAAAAAATAATCCTGGAACAAAATTAAAATTAGATTTTTATCTTTAATGATATGGAAAGAAATTAAAATCTGATAAATAATGTATCGAGTTATAACGATTTTAAATCATCCCATTTAAATTATTTTTTTAAATTAGCTTTAGACATTTTTATAAATTTTATGAGCAATTTTAGAATGCGATTTTCTTATCAAATTATATGGCTAACCATCACAAAAAAGAAAATAATTATCGAAATTCTATTTTTTTACATGTTTTATAGAATTGTTAAAGGAACATTCTTTCTTGAATTGCGCGCAATTCAATTTGTGTCTAATCCCTTAAAACCAGATGAATTTTTTAAACGGCTATAACTCGGCGAGTTTTGATTATATGAAGATGCAATTTTTTCTTCTAATTCAGGATTGGATAAGGAAAGTTTTCCTAATTGGAATTTTTATCCTACGGGGGACGTATAAAATTTAAATTTTCGTAATTTTTCAAATAGACCCCCCATACAGTTGCAACTTATCAAAAATTTTACCTTTTTTTATGAATTTTTGCAATTGGAAGTATGGGTCTAGGGGCAATATTAGATAGTCTATTGTTAATTAAGATAGTCTATTGTTTCGATATTTATGACTCACCCTGTATATATAAATCATCAAATTAATTAATTTTGCAAGAACTAACACACCCTCCTCACAAAACAAAAACTCCTTTAAAAATTAAGCCCTACCAGTGGCCGAGAGGTTCGGACCTCTCAACTGGTAGACGGCAAGTGCTGGGTTCGAACCCAATCTCGGCTGTCGGCCTAACCGTTCGGAGTTTTCGTGGTTTTCTTCGAACCTTGCGTAAATACGGGTTAGGTTCCCTTAGAAAGACCCCCACGAAGGGCATTCCCCCCTGGTCCTATATCCCATTAGTGTAGATAATCGGACGACAAAAATAAACCAAACCAAACCAAACCATTAAAAATTAAATATATATATACAAAACAACAGGCTGCAGCCTCGTCAGCAAGGATTTTATTACAAAAATCAACTTAGTATTCAAACGTGAAAATGAAATACGTATAAGTGGCAGCAAAAATCAGATGTTAAAATACCCGATTGCTACATTTCACACGCTCCTCCACCGGATCCTACGCCACAATAGTAAATGAATGCCACATCTGGATCATAGTAAATGATGCAAAAATATGTTCGTTAAATAAAACACATGACTCCAACTTATCCACATTGCCACCTCTTCTCCCAAAAAGTAAATAAATAAACTGAACGGATTTGAAACCATATTCTAAACGTCCAACCCAAAATCAATCCGAGTCTGTTGCCAATCGATGGAGCACATCATCATAGAACCGTCTTTAAACAGGCTTTAGACAATACAAGTGATTCACTGACATCGAGAAACAAACGTTCAATAATGTAGAGAATCCGCAAAATCAGAATACTTTTTTACGAAATTAAGAGGTATATTGTTTTGTATAATGAAGTTTACTTTTAAATTAAAAAAGATCCTTATGAAACAGGTGTTTTTCTGAGTAGATTCTGAAATAGTGAAAAATTTGACTGATTATAATGTTAATGTACCGGGTGTCCCAAAAATGACTGATGGATTTTAAAATTCAATAACTTGCAAATGGTGACAGCTATTTAAAAATTTTTTGCAGGAGGGTTATGTATAATGTCAGGAGTTTTTTTACCGTAATTTTTTATTTTAGTTCGAATTTCAAACAATAGGGGGCGCTGACGGCGATTGAAGGCCAGTCTGACGCTTCATTCAGCATTGATCACCTGGCCCTCAATCGCCGTCAGCGCCACCTATTGTTTCAAATTCTAACTAAAATAGAAAATTACGGTAAAAAAAGCACCTGACATTATTCATAACCCTCCTGCAAAAAAATTTTAAATAGCTGTCACCGTTTGCAAGTTATTGAATTTGAAAATCCAACAGTAATTTTTTGGACACCCGGTATATGCGTTTGAAAATGTTGGAGGATCAAAGTGCGATTAGTGTGTTGCTCATTAACACTAAATGAAAAACTGTTACGCTTATCATAGACCTAAATCTGTATTTTATTGTTTCATTTAAAAGCAACATGCATAATAAAAACAATATACCTCTTAATTTAATAAAAAATGTATTCTGATTTTCGGTTCGGTGGGTGAGCGCATGAAATGGAGCCATTGTCACTTATACATATTTCATTTAAAAAATTTGAATGCTCTGCTGCTTTTTGTAATAAAACCCATTGCTGACAAAAATATGCAACCTGGTTTGTTTTTTCTTTTTAATCTTTGAAGGAGTTTTTTTTCTGCACTGTAAAAAAAAAAAAAAAAAAAAAAAAAAAAAAAAAAAAAAAAAAAAAAAAAATCTGTAAAGGTACTAAACATTTTCTAGGAAACTGGGATTCCAAGAACTTTTCATTTAACGATAACAGGAAAAATCCATGTAAACGATTCTAAAACTTGAGTTTTTGTTGTTACCGTTACAGGAAAAGTTTTTATAATCCCAGTTTCCTAGATAAAGTATAGTACCTTTACAGATTTTTTTTTTTTTTTACAATGTGCAAGTGGAGGGGGGGGGGCTAGTTCTTGCTAAGATAATTACTTTCATTATTTGTTTTAATGTATTTTACTGTGCTTTACTGTTCGGCACAATTCACATGAATGTATTATTATTATTATTATTATTATTATTATTATTATTATTATTATTATTATTATTATTATTATTATTATTATTATTATTATTATTATTATTATTATACGTATTTGATATATAGCGAAAAGAACTTGACATTTGTGATTTCAGACGTTTTGTCAAATATCAAGAATGGATACATGAGGAATTTCTCTGAATCTCCAGATGTATAAACAAAATAGTACACGTCTTATATTTTCGAGAGGATTTTTTTCCAAAATCCAATAGGAGACCGTCAACAAAATGAAAAATAACGAATATCTTTTGAATAAGTCTGTCAAAACTAATGTAGCAAAAGCAAACAAACTGCAAATTATGATTGAGTGGCTTATTATAATAAACTGTGTTCATTTGTATGCGGATAGCAATTATATTCGTAGAGAAATTAAGGTTTTTATAGAAACGGTACACAATTTTGCCAAGTTTTTTGCTTATAATTTGCAGCGTTCTTAATAAAAAACATTGTTCTTTTCAGAAAACATCAGAACCGACATTGTACATAATACTCATTAATTAAAATTAAAAAATATTAATAAATGTTTGAAAAATGAACAGGTTTACTAAATAAAGTTTCACTGCGAATGCGTCAACTCTATAAAAAATTCCTTTGCATATTGTGTTAGCTAAATGTAAAGAGCAACTTTTGTGAAAGTTTCAAAATCATACCTCGAAAATTCTGAAAATTATCGTCTATAGAATAAGTTCAAAATCCGTTATTCTTAAAATGAATCAAAAATATGAGGAGATGTGTCCAAATATACTAGTATGTGCAGTATTGTGTAGACACTTATCACTGGATATTTTTTTGTGTTCTGTAAATTTCTTAATCGTTGTTGTTGTCATACAAATCAAAGTATAATATTTCTTATTAACCAGATGTAAATAATACGATAAATAATGTAAATAATACGGAATAATCATAATACGGGGCTTTTTCATTTATTTATTTATTTTATGTTGATGTTTTTTCAGCTAGAAAAAAAAAGTAACGCACAATTTTCATGATTAAGTGTTAGCAGAAAATTTTAAGAGTTTGACAGAAGTTTGCTTTTTGCTATGAACTTAAATAAATAAGAAAAATAATAATAAACAAAACCTGGAATATTCATTCATCTTTATTAGTCATGTTGAATTTTTCTGATTCTAAAAAATAAGATTATAAAGCATTTAATGGCTATGCTGCTATGCTGCTGGGAATGCTGCTATATATGTGCAAAACTACACCCAATTCGCCTGATTCTTATGCAAGCAGCACCAGCACTGTGAAAGGAGTATTATTTTAGGGTACATTTGATTAAATGCGCATCTTCATAGTTCTTCTATTTGCACTATAATCATGATCTGAACTTTAAAAAAAATTTAATGAACCTTTTTCACACATTATCTATTTTGACGGTGTTATATACTAGTATATATGTATGTCTTAATTTTTTTTATTTATGTCAGTATCTTATATTAGTGAACAATTGGCAGAATATATATGATGATTGAACTGTGATTTTATAACATGTATTTTATTACACTCCTAATTTTTGTTACATTGAAAATCATACGTATGTACATAAGAATATTCGTGTCAGTTGCACTTTATATGCAAAGCTGAAAATTGTACAAACTAGAATTTAAAACCAAAACATCAATTTTACCCATACAAGAAAAAATGTGGACTTATATTACATAGACAGTGTTCATACGGAGTCAGAGATTTTTTTTTCAACTGCCATTATTTATATAGAAAAATAAATTTAATGTTAACTTGCGAAATTTCAACTTCGATTAAAAAGATTTTTCTATATGCATTACTAGTGCCAAAAACATTTCTTATCTTTTAAATTCAAGGAAATGTATGAACCCTGCGTAGAATAGATCCTATATTTAGGTGTGGAACAAATCCTGGACTGCTGCATCGTCGTTAAATTAATGTCACACTTCAGTATGTTGAACAAACCAAACTAACAAGTGCAAAAGGATGTTTAGAATGAAGAAAAACTCTTCCTCAACCCTGTTTAAATAAATTCATGTATTTTTTAAGAATTTAAATTGCTTTATTTGCCACTGTGTTTAATAAGGAACAAAAAAAAAATCTGTTTTGAATTTTATCTTTTTTTAGCTGTATATTTTTCCTTTTCCAGTGAAAATATCACTAGTACATAGTACAGTAACTCCAGTATTATTCATTAGTGTCGGATTGAAAAAATAAAGAATTTATAAAACTGTTTATTATTCAACAGTATGTGCTTATAGGTAGATTGGTAAAACTAGAAAAAATTATAATTATTCTCCATAAATTATTTCATTTATTAGCATAAATATTTTCACGAAAGCTTATTAATCAAAATGTATCCTTTAGATAACAAAATCAGGAGCCTTATTAATCAAAATGTATCCTTTAGATAACAAAATCAGGAGCCTTATTAATCAAAATGTATCCTTTAGATAACAAAATCAGGAGCCTTATTAATCAAAATGTATTCTTTAGATAACAAAATCAGGAGCCTTTTCAATTTATAATGCTGAATTTGTAAGTTAGCCAGACTAGATGTATGGCAAAATTTGTTTCGTAAAACATGTCTACTGCTTAAACAATATATGGACAAGAATGAAAAACATAAATAAATTAGAAATTACTCTGAAATTGGACGCGTTTCGTACGCTTGAGAGAATTTTACAACTGGAAATTTTTTCAGTACCACCATTTTTGTACAGAAATTTTTATTTATATAACGCAAAATTTAACACGTTTAATACATATGTATTTGCTATAGAGAAAAACAAAATACTAATATTTCTCCTGGAAAACTCTTTTAAGCTTATAAAGCCTGAAAAGAGCAACTGCAGAATGTTTTCGTTTACGATTTCAGAATATAGAAATATAACAATTAATTTCTTTTCTAAAATGTTCATTCTGAAATCCTCTTTGTTTAACCATCCTGATCTCGAATCCAATGATAAAAGAGCATGAAATATTAAAACTAATATTTTTTTTTACCCTTTTTCTATAATATTCCAGTGTACAACCAGCGTTTTTTTCCCTATCGGTCATGCTTTAAATTTGAAATGCCCAGTAATTTGATACAGTAAATTAATAATAATCCTAGAGATTGAATTATATATATTTTTTTTCTTTTGGGTCATATTTTCGAAGTTTAATGTCCAATAGTACCTGAAAACATTAATAAATTTTTCTTCTTTATGTTAACGTCAATCTTTTAGTTCAAAACTGAATTTTACACAAAATGAGAAGTGAATATGAAGCTTCTTTTTTAAATTTTATCTTTATAGTGCAACCGTTTGCAGTTTATTGTGCATATAGTAATATTATGTGCTCAGAAAAGGCGAAAATGATTTTTTAAAAATATTCCTGAAATGGCAATTGAAATTCATCCTAAAACATGTTACGTGTGTAATATATTTTTTAATGAATGCAGAGTAACGTACATTCGTATAATATTTCAGTTTAGTTTAATAGTTTTTTTTTTCAGTATTTAAATTAAAAAAAAAAAGAAAAACGACCAAATAGAACTTGATCAAGACATTGGCATGTACTATGTACACACGGAGTTATGTCCAAATCAGTTTATAAATTTGCGTATTATCACGTGACAAATTTCGGACCGTTTCAAAATGTCAACCACACTGGAAATTGAAAGTGCTATAACATAGCCATTTTTCAAGATATAGATGAAACAAAAAATGCTCTGGAATCTTTGTATCAAGGTGAAACACCCAATAGAAAAATCTTTTTCAATTTCTAACTTTTTTGCGCCGAATTTTAAAATTTAATTTTTATTTTAATTTAATATTCCCCAATTTTGAAACAAGATGGCAGATAGAATTGGCCGACGAACTCCATCCAGAAATTGGTATGTAGGAAAAAAGAAACAAATACATTTTAAATAGTTTAATGCACTTAACCTTGAAACAAATCAATAAAATTTCTCATTTAACTTTAATTACTCGGGTAGAAAATCCAATATATTTTAACCCTCTCATGCATACGGACCTCATATGAGGACAGATAATTATTGCATTATTAAGCAAAAAAATTGGAAGCATCCATTTATGGATACATGATTTGTGGACAAATAGTAGCTAGCACGGAGCACAATAATGAAATTATTTTATAATGGGTTCTCATTTATTGCAAAAAAAGATTTTTGTAAATAACGAAAAATAATGAAAAATAATATATGCATGAGAGGGTTAACATTTGACAGCTTTTATTAACTCCGCACATTAATTTTTTCTGATTCAAATTAGAATTATCAGGTTCTACTATATATTTTTACAATTAACAGTTTTAAGAACAAAGATTTTTTTTAAATCAATTAAGGTTCTTTGAAGTTACTTTTAATAATGCTTATGCATGATTTATTAGCCAGATTATGAAACCACGATTTTAATTAAAATGCATTATTCAATTAAACTGAAAAAACAAATACATAATAAACCAATATTTAATGTAGTTATAATTGAGAATTTTCTTTAAACAATTCTGAAATATTTTTCTTTTCTTCTTCTTCTTCTTCTAATTCTTTTTTTTTTTTTTTTTTTTTTTTTTTTTTTTTTTTTTTTTTTTTTTTTGTAAGAGAACGAAAAATATTTTATCATACATTAATGATGTAGGAACTATAATAAGTTCAAACCATTTAATTGTTATATTTAATTTTAGTGAGTGGAAATAAATATGTAGCAAGAGATGAATTTGATATACCCTTAAATGTCCACTATGCATTACATAACTTTCTTCTTATTTTCTTGCCTTTTGTTTCTTATTATAGAATTTCAAATGCATTTTATTTCAAATATTCCTACATAGATAGAAACAGTGGATACATGGATAGAACACTTATGATACAGCTCTAAAATAAGAAAAATGTATAGCTGAAAACATCTTGTTTAAATTTATAAATTCGAATGACATGTTATAAACTTATGTTAACCAAAAAAAAAAAAAAAGAAAATTGGACGAAATGAATGAAGTTTAAGATTAACTTGTACACAAGCATAGAAATGTTATTTTTATTCCGGAACATTAATCTATAAAGATTTTCCAATCTAAATTGTAAACAATACTGCTGGGAAATAACAATTTTTAAAATTCGAATAACTAAATTTCAAATACGGAAAATATTAATAAATGGTTAAAGGATAAAACATTTTTAATCATATCGCGAACTCATAAATTGTTATAGAAACAATTTTTTACTGTTGTTAATAATCAAGCTGATAATCTATAAGCTCAATAATCTATTTAATCAAGCTGATTTCTGTCATGCATATATACGAATATATTTTACATAAATCGTAAAAAAAAATATACAAATTAAACTTTTAATTTGAAAATATTTTCGGATTTTTTTTCTCGGTAATATTTTTTCGGAATTAATTACTGAATTATTCTTTTATTTTGGTGATTCTAAAGATTGGTATATGCTATAGCACTTTTAATAAATATTTTACATTTCTTTCTCCTCCATAATCATTTCTGCATTTTTGCCTTGTCCATTTAATATTAACTGAAGCCTTTCAATGAATTAAAAATAAATACGAAGGGCAGATTTAAATCTATCAATTTCTACAAATAATAAATAAAGATATGCATGTAATTAATAAATTAGTCATCAAGTTTTGTTCCAAGTATTTTATCAATACTTCATTATTATCCTTTTTCTGAACAAGTTATATGAGCTTAGAATTTGCGGTTACTTATTAGATTCTTACAATAAATAAATATTTCTGTAGACAAATTCGAACCTCATTAAACTATTTCAGTCATAGGAAAATATTTATGCTTCGGTGAGATTTACTATTAATTATTTGAGGTATATTACCCCATGTACGTTGCGAAGACAATCACATTTACAAAAATACGCAAAATATTTCAGTTAGTATATTCTAACCGAAGTATTGTGTAATATCAATAACGACAGGAAATGCATTTTTAGTTATAATATACGCTTTTAAATTTTACTATATTTGTTCACTCAATATGATACGTATTAATGCTATATCTGATATACAAAACTACACAAAATAATTCGTAAATGATTCTGATTATGAGCGTTAATTTCTGAAATGTAGTTTTTAAATATTTTATGCCTTTTTACGCTTGATGGCATTTGTCTAACAAATGTTTGTAGAATATAGATAAAAATGTATGTTGACAGACAAATAATTGGATACTTGGCCATGTATAGATAATAAATTTTGCAATGGGATTTCAAGTGTCTTGATAGTGTTTTAGTTTCATTTAAATTATAGATAAATTGTGGCGACCAATAAAAATACTGTGTAGACTGCATGGCTGAACAAACATTTTTAAGTCTGTTTTCATATATTTTTATAAAAGGCTGAAAGAGAAAATTCAGTCACTGATTGTATTTTCTTGCTAAATGTATTTTTGTAACTTTTGAAATAAATTTTACGAATGTTCTTCTTTTTCCCGTTTTTTTTTTAAATATGTACTGAGTTATCTTATGTAACTTATTTCCTAAATAATGATGTTTTGTTAAAGACTTTAAGAAGTGTTAGAAAGTGTTTCATAATTAATGATGCTTAATGCATAATTTTTCCTTTTTCTTTTTTTAATGCTGTTAAGAAAGGATAAGAGTGTCTAATATGTGGTAATTTTGATACGTCTTTTGTGATTTAAAAAATATAAAATATTTAAAAAATTCATACCCACATTTGTGGAATTTATAAACAAAATAACTTACTATAAAATTGTCTTTTCTACAATTATAAGAAATTTGTAAAAAATATTTTTTAATATTATTGCTATGCTTCATTCAAAAATAACATTAGTTACATGTAAACAGCCTTTTACACATATTGATTACAAAAATTTAGAAATGCGCAAAGACTACGAAAACTTGAGTTAAAATAGTAATGGCTCAAGTAAATTCAATCAATATGTTTTCAAAAAATTGTCTTTCTACTAAAAAAAAATAAAAATTATAATGTACATCAAAACAAAGGAATGTTATTTTTTTAAATAAAAGTTTAACAATGATACATTTTCCATGAAAAAAAATAAAACGATTAAGCTTTTATTTTAAAAAACGAACAACAAATTTGTATGCTTACTCATGTTCTAAAGTATATAAAAATAAGAAAATGTTTCAAATCTGCGATCCACAAATCACTTGAGGGATGATTAATATTTGAACTACTTAATGTTTTTACTTAAAAATGGAAATAAAAACTTTTTCTTCATAAAAAAACGCAAAATTATGGAGGCTTTTGCATTATAGCAACCTTTATTATTCTTGTATTTAATTTTGTTTTACGTACCGAATTATGTAACTAGATACTTCTTGTCACCAAAATCTTGATCGAAAAGTAATATGTTTGAAAACAATGTGTTATATTTATAGTGTGAAATGTATTAATGACATTTAAAGTTAATTTTAATGTCGCACATATGACTTAATTTTAGTAGTTAAAATTCCGCATTTATTTCTTTTGCATATAAATGGAATAAACGAAAAATCTTGATTGGCAGCATGACAGTAAACTTTTCGAATTTTTCTTTCTTTATTTTCAAACTTCTGATAAAATTGTACATTTGAAGTATGAATTCTGACTTTTATTTGTCAGTTTTAGAAAATGTTTGACATTTAAACTTTATTTGTGTAATATTTAATTTAAATACGGTTAGTATAATTGTGAACTGAAAAGTTTTGACTTTATTCATAAAAAACAAAATCGAATAATTTCATACTTAGTAAGTCTTGAACATTGGAAAAAATTACATTACTACTAATATTAAAATCAAATTTTTTAATGAAATTAATTTAATAGAAATTGTTTTTTTAAAGAAAATTATTGTTACGTGGTATGAACCTTGCCCTTTCATATATATATATATATATATACAGGGTGTCCCTAAACAAATGGTATATACGTTAAGGGGTGATAGAACACATCAAGACGAGTAATAGTAAATAGGAGACAGAGGGTCGCAAACGTTTTCCAAAGCAGATAGCCGCCATTAAAGTTTGGGGTCCAAAATTTCAAATACACATAAAAAACGGAAAAATTGGTCGATTGATTTGCGGTTTTCACTAAAATTATTCTTTATGTTGGTATTTTCTTGAAAATAAATTATAAAGATAAATTTCGAAAAATGCCGATAGAAGTCGCTTTAGACTTTGAAGGAATGAAAAACTATTTTTTGCTGTGATTTTTTGCATCTCATTAAATGGTTTCGTAAGCACACACTTAAACTTAAATTTTGAGCTCAAAATCTGAATAGTTGGAAGCGGTTAAGTAGCACAAACTGAACTGTGTTCAGAGGGTTTAAATTTCAAACAATTACAAAAAACGGAAAAATTGGTCGATTGATTTGCGGTTATCACTAAAACTATTCTATATGTCGGTATTTTATTAAAAATGAATTATAAAGATAAATTTCAAAAAATGCCGATAGACGGCGCTTCAGACCTTCTATTAACGCAATAATCCATCCTAATACTATTTTTTGTCGTTATTTTCGGCATCTCATTAAATGGTTTCGTAAGCTTAGATTTAATCTTAAATTTTGAGCTCAAAATCTGAATAGTTGTGAGTGGTTAAGTAGCACAAACTGATCTGTGTTCAGAAGGTTTAAATTTCAAACAAAACTAAAAACTATAAAAAAAACTGAAAAATTAAACGATTTGTTTGCAGTTTTTGCTAAAACTACTCTTTAAATCAGAGTTTTCTTGAAAATAAATTTTAAAGATACATTTTACAAAATGCTGAGGGCGCCTTAGAATTTGGAGTAGCGTACAACTATTTTTAACAGTTATTTTTTTAAATCTCATTAAATGCTTTCAAATGCTTAGATTGAAATTTTGAGATCAAATTCTGAGTCGTTGCGAGTGTTTAAGTACCGCAAAAGTGAACTGTGTTTGGGGGGGGGGGGTAAATTTCAACTCCTGAACACACTTCAGTTTGCGCTTCTTAATCCCTTCCAACGATTCAGAATTTGAGTTCAAAATTTAAGTTTAAATCTAAGATTTCGAAGACATTTAACAAATTTTGGAAAGCATTTAATTAGATACAAAAAATAACGTTTAAAATTTGTTGTTGGTTACTCTGAAGTTTAAGGCGCCCTCTAACAGAATTTTTTGAAATTTAGCTTTAAAATTCATTTTCAAGAAGATATTGACTTTAAGAATAGTTTTATTTTAAACCGCAAACGAATCGACCAATTTTTTCCGTTTTTTATTATCATTTGAAATTTGAACCCTCTGAACACAGTTCAGTTTGTGCTACTTAAACATTCCCAACTATTCAGATTTTGAGCTCAAAATTTAAATTTAAGTGTAAGTTTACGAAAACATTTAATCAGATGCAAAAACTAACATAAAAAGTAGTTGTTCGTTACTGCAAAGTTTAAAGCGCCCTCTATCGGCATTTTTCGAAATTTATCTTTATCATTCATTTTCAAGAAAATAACGACATAAAGAATAGTTTTAGGAAAACCGCAAATCAATCGACCAATTTTTCCGTTTTTTATAATCATTTGATATTTAAACCCTCTGAACACAGTTAAGTTTGTGCTACTTAACCGCTTCCAAATATTCAGATTTTGAGCTCAAAATTTAAGTTTAAGTCTAAGCTTACGAAACCATTTAATGATATGCAAAAAATCACAGAAAAAAATAGTTTTTCATTACTTCAAAGTCTAAAGCGCCCTCTATCGTCATTTACCGAAACTTATTTTTATAATTTATTTTCAAGAAAATACCAACATAAAGAATAATTTTAGTGAAAACTGCAAATCAATCGACCAGTTTTCCGTTTTTTATGTGTATTTGAAATTTTGGACCCCAAACTTTAATGGCGGCTATCTCCTTTGGAAAACGTTTGGGACCCTTGGTTTCCTATTTACTATTACTCGTCTTGATGTGTTCTATCACCCCTAGGATATGTACCATTTGTTTCGGGACACCCTGTGTATATATATATATATATATATATATATATATAACGTATATACAGGGTGAATCATAAATATCGAAACAATAGGCTATGTCCTTAAATATTGGCTTTAAACCCATACTTCCAATTGCAAAAATTCATAAAAAAAGGTGAAATTTTTAATAATATAAGTTGCAACTCCATGGGGGGTCTATTTGAAAAAAGTACAAAAATTAACTTTTTATACGGCCCCCGTAGGATAAAAATTCCAATTAGGAAAACTTTCCTTATCCAGTCCTGAATAATACGCAAAAGGTTGCATCTTCATATCTTCAAAATTCGCGGAGTTATAACCGTTTGAATAATTCATCAGGTTTTAAGGGATTAGACACAAATTGAAATGCGCACAATTCAAAAGACAATGTTACTTTATCAGTTGTAGGAAACGCGTAAAAAAAGCGTCTTTTGAGTTAGAATTTTGTTTTTTTTCTTTTTTGTGATGGTTAACCATATAATTTGCTAAGAAAATCATATCCTAAAATTTATCATAAAATTTATAAAATTTTATATGGTTAGTACTGGTTTAAATGGGATAGTTAAAAATCATTATAACTCCAAACATTATTTATCGGATTTCAATTTCTTTCTATTTAATTAAAAATGAAAATCTGATTTTAGTTTTGTTTCGGGGTTTTTGTTTTTCAATATTTATCTTAGAACTAAAAGACAAGAAATAGTCGGGAAAAAAGTCATTATACAGAAAACGAAATGTATTGTTTTACTGCCCATCAGTTATTTAAAAGAATGCTTTTCTAAGATGTACATTAAGTCTATTTAGCTCTCACAACTTCAAGCTTTTTATCGTCCTGGACAGGCTGTTAAAACATCTGTATTCTGGGCTCAGGTCAGATCAGGACCGATAAATTACTTTTTTCTGAAGACTCGCCTATCCGGGTCTAATAATTTTTCATATCGGATGGGACTGCTTCCTTTTTCCCAGTTCTGCACTGGACGAAATTTGAAATCCCGGTCTCGAACAATCCGTATTAAAATCACAGCCTCTGACTGACCTAATACGTGTGTAGCGACGTTTATTTTCCTGATCTGAAAAATAGAAAGTGAATCATAGTTCAGTTCAGTCTTGTAGCGGAGAGTGAATGGAGCGGGACGAGAACATTTCAAAGTTTTGGCGGATAGCGAATGGAATGGGACATTGGCATACTTCGGTTTGGCGTCCTCCGGTCTTGTGTGGCATGCTTTTGGCGAGAATGCAGATTGACTGAAGAATGCAGTGGAGCTTTTCGATTACTTCATGTACGACTTCGTCGATGAAGCGTCGCGATGTTAAAGGCCGTATGTCGGCCATTTAATATAATATTTAATGTTTTATTTACAACATGTTATTTATACAATTGAGTTTTTTATACGTTAATAAAGATTTATTTTGTTAAAAAGGAAATGAGTAATCACAGCTCACCTATAACTCACAACAAGTGGTGACCCGGTTGTCACGCTTAGTGCTGTGATTTAAAATAAATTAAAAATAAAGTTATCCCCAAAAGTTCTCGTCAATGCTACTGGAAGACTTTTCAAAGTTTAAGGTGTGAGATTTCATTTTGTTTATTCCTTTCGCATGTATCCTCTGAGGTTTTTTTGTGATAATTTAAACTGGTTTAGTTTATAATGGTTGTTTAGAACTTTATATTGCTGTTTTATTAGTTAAAATGTTTTAATCTTTACTCAGTGTGGTTTAAACGTTTGTCTGGTTTGGCATTTTAAGATTTCTGCTGGTTTTTAACTGTATACGGGATGCCGGACGACATTTCTAAGGAGACTGTGCAAGGGGGGAATACAGTTTGTAATAGAGTGTCGGTAAAAGTCCCCAATTTCTGGCCAAGTAATGCAAAGTTATTTTTTGTACAGCTGGAAGCTAGTTTTAGGCTAGCGGGAATCTCGGCCGAACAAACGAAATTTGACCATCTAGTGGCATCTTTGGATGCGGAAACTTTATCTTTCGCTAGCGATATAGTGTTTAAACCGCCAGAGGAGCCGTGTACTGCTATTAAGACGCGTTTATTAACAGAATTCGAAGTTTCTCACAATAAGATTAAAACTTTGCTAGAAGATTTAAAACTGGGTGATAGGTCCCCCTCATTATTATTGCGTAAGATGAGAGAGTTAAGTGAGGGCCATGTTGATGATGACTTTTTGAAAAACATATGGCTTCGAAGATTACCGGTTTCGGTACAAACAATTTTGTATGTCAGCTCTAAGAGTTTAAATAAATTAGCGGAGATGGCGGATAAGATATGCGAGTGTACGCAGGTAAACGTTAACTCTCTGGAATCGAGAAGGACTAAACAAACTCAGGTTAATCAGCAAAATAAACAGTTGGAGCAGTTATAATTTCAGGTTCAGGAGCTTTCAAAACTGGTTAAAGCAGGTTCTTTTTCCAGGCCTCCTAAAAAGTCTAGTCGAAGGAACTCTTTTACCTCAGGGGATAGGTCACACAGAGAGGGGTGGCTATGTTGGTATCATTTTCGATTTAAAGAAAAAGCTCGAAAATGTGTACCTCCGTGCGCTTATAAACCAAAAAACGACCTTCGCTCGCAGGAGTAGCGACGGCTACTGCACGTATGAGCTTAAGTCGCAGGTTGTATGTTACAGATAAGGTTACACAGTCCAGCTATTTGATAGATACGGGCAGCGATGTTTCATGTTTTCCGAGGTCATTTTTAGTTAAAAGTACTAAAAAGGGGGATTTTACATTGTATGCCGCTAATGGTACAAAAATCTGCACTTACGGTACTAAACTGTTGACACTGGATTTCGGATTAAAACGCAAATTGCTATGGCCGTTTATCATAGCCGACGTAAATAAACCAATTATCGTCGCTGACTTTTTACTACATTTTGGTTTGCTTGTTGATTTAAGAAAACGGCGTTTATTGGACCCAGTGACAAATTTTTCGGCTCGTTGTCGCGCCGGTCTGTGTGACGTTCCGGTAGTTAAGACTATCATTGGAAACTCTCCATATATAAAGTTGTTGGAAAAATATAAGGAAATAACGCAATTAAATAATACTAATAAGCGTATCGTAAAACATGATACGGTGCATTATATTCCTACGGTTCCTCGAAAAAGATATTTGTAGGCCATCTAAAAGTAATTGGGCCAGTCCATTACATATGGTCCCTAAGGACGTTTCAGATTGGAGACAAACTGGGGATTATAGGGCACTTAACCGTATTACTGTACAGGACAAATATCCTATTCCACACATTCAGGATTTCACATATATGTTAAAAGGAAAAAAAATATTTTCTAAAGTGGATTTAGGCCGTGCTTATCACCAAATTCCGGTTCATCCTCCCGATATCCCTAAAACTGCTATTATAACTCCTTTCGGTTTGTTTGAATTTCCATTTTTAAATTTTGGATTATGCTCTGCGGCGCAAACGTTTCAACGCTTCATAAATGAGGTACTGCGAGGTTTGGACTATTGTTTTCCTTATCTCGATCATATCTTAATAGCAAGTGAAACGCACGCTCAGCATATGCAGCATTTAGAGGAAATATTTAAGCGGTTTAGAGATTACGGGATTATAATTAATGAATCGAAATGTGAGTTTGGTAAAGAAACTATAGATTTTCCGGGACATACTATTGACAGCCAGGGATGTGTTCCACATAAAGATAAAGTGAAAGCTATTCTTGAATTTCCAAAGCCAAAAAGTCTTAGTGACCTTCGGAGATTTTTGGACATGGTGAACTACCTTCATCGTTTTGTACCCCATATTACAGCAATATTGAGACCATTAAATGTTTTCTTAAATGGTGCAAAAAAGAGGGATAAAAGAGAAATTCAGTGGGATGCGGATGCAGAGAGTAGTTTCGAGCAAGTTAAGCAAGCAATAGCTAATGCGACTTTGCTTTATCACCCCTCACAAGACGCGAAGCTTGCACTTATAACGGATTGCAGCGATTTTGCTATGGGTGGGGTGTTACAAGAAATTACGCCCGATGGTCCAAAACCACTTGGATTTTTCTCTCGTAAGTTGTCCCCTACACAGTGCAAATATTCAACATATGACCGGGAATTGTTAGCTGCATATTCTGCGATCCAATATTTTAGGCATATGTTGGAAGCACGGGTATTTACGCTGTATGTAGATCACAAACCCCTAACTTTTGCGTTTCAGCAGAAACAAGAAAAATGTTCCCCTAGAAGGCTTCGGAAGTTAGACTTTATATCCCAGTTTACTACGGATATACGTTATTTGCCGGGTAAGGGAAATTTTGTTGCTGACAGTTTATTGAGAGTTTGCGAAATTCAGTTTTCTTCACTTGCAGATTTTGAACTGTGGGAAAAGTTGCAAACAGAGGATGAGGAGCTACAGCATATTTTGGACGGAAGGGTTGAATTTAGTGGAAAGTTAGCTAAAGTACAAATGCCAGATGCCAAAACACTATTGTATTGTGAAACTTCTGGTGAGGTGAACAGATTTTATGTCCCCAAGGCTTTGAGATATAAGGTTTTTGAGTCAATGCATGGTTTGTCGCATCCTGGTATACGAGCGACTAAGCAACTAATCAGTTCAAGATATATTTGGCCAGGGCTAAATAAGGATGTTGCTATGTGGTGTAGGTCATGTATTCCTTGTCAAAGAACTAAGGTACACCTGCATACTAAATCTCCTTTGGTCCAATTTTTAGTTCCAGATGAGAGATTTTCTCATATACACATAGACATTATTGGTCCTTTGCCTCTAGTACATGGATTCAGATATTGCCTCACTATGATTGACAGGTTTACCCGGTGGCTAGAGGCTGTACCGATTGGGGATATTAGCGCTGAAACAGTTGCTCAGGTCTTTGTTCAGACGTGGGTTTCTCGCTTTGGTACGCCTCAGAGGATTACATGCGATCGGGGTAGGCAATTTGAGTCCATACTATTTGAAAGTCTGGCAAGAATGCTAGGCTCTAGTGTAGCTAGGACTGCTTCATACAGACAGCAGTCCAATGGATTGGTAGAGCGACTTCACCGCCCTTTAAAACAAGCATTAATGTGCTATAAGGTGGACTGGTTGGAGGCTCTTCCACTAGTTTTGCTTGGTCTACGGACTACAGTGCGCGAGGACCTGGCCGCATCTACAGCTGAGCTGACATATGGAACAACTTTAAGGCTTCCAGGTCAGTTGTATGAAGATAACCCCCTGTCAGACCCACCGGCTTATGTTTTGAAACTACAAAAATTAATGTCTGCTTTGAGACCTTGTCAACCTTTAAAACATGGGCAGCAAAAGATCTATGTTCCAAAAGAACTGAAAAATTGCACCCATGTGTTCGTTCGGAGAGGTCCTTTTAAGAGATCTTTGCAACCGACTTACGAAGGTCCATTTAAGGTCGTAATGCGACTTGAGAAAGATTTTGTGGTTTCTGTTAAGAACCAGGAAAAGATCATACACATTGATCGGTTAAAACCTGCATTTCTTTTACATGAAGACGGTGAGCCTGATTCTACGCCTTACATAACCCGATTCGGAAGGAGGGTTCGTTTTCGTCTCCCACGGCATGTGTGAGACTGGCGGGGGAGTTGTGTAGCGACGTTTATTTTCCTGATCTGAAAAATGGAAAGTGAATCATAGTTCAGTTCAGTCTTGTAGCGGAGAGTGAATGGAGCGGGACGAGAACATTTCAAAGTTTTGGCGGATAGCGAATGGAATGGGACATTGGCATACTTCGGTTTGGCGTCCTCCGGTCTTGTGTGGCATGCTTTTGGCGAGAATGCAGATTGACTGAAGAATGCAGTGGAGCTTTTCGATTACTTCATGTAAGACTTCGTCGATGAAGCGTCGCGATGTTAAAGGCCGTATGTCGGCCATTTAATATAATATTTAATGTTTTATTTACAACATGTTATTTATACAATTGAGTTTTTTATACGTTAATAAAGATTTATTTTGTTAAAAAGGAAATGAGTAATCACAGCTCACCTATAACTCAGAACACGTGCATAAAATAAGTAAAATTTGGTTCAATCAATATTTTTACAAAAACCACATAAATTTTAAAATCGCTTTTATTTTACAAAAAAACTTTATTTATTTATTTATTTATTTTTTAAGAATAGTATATTTAAATGCTAAAAAAATAAAGAAAATGAAACCAGAGAAAACAAAATCTGCCTATAAAGGAATTCTGTCTTAAACAGAAAATGTGTTGATCCATGCAAAATAAATACAATTATACGTGAGAAAAAAATAAACTCTATTTAACTCTCCTAGGAAGGGCATTTGTCTATTACGTATTTTTTCTTTTCTATGTGATTCCGTCTTAAAAGGTTTTACTGTATAAAATTTTTCAAAGTCTCCAACGCACTGGATGTGGATTAGCGATAATAAAATATAAGTGAAACATTTACATATAAACAGAGATTCATTGATAAAATGAATATATCACAGCCCTTGGCGCTTCTTTAATAATAAAAAAGTATAAATATAAAAAACGAGATTCTATATTAAGTATATTTTTGGTCAGAACTCCTCCACGCGTAACAATTTTAACTATGCTGAAGTAAAAAAAAAAAAACTATGTAGAAATTCACGGCTGAACCGGCTATGATTTAAACTTTTTTCCAGGCTGGTCCGGATTATGATTTTAACATTATTTCATGCCGGGCTGAACTTTTTTCCTTATGGGTTGGTTTAGGACCTGACCTACATATTTTGATCTATTGTGACCTCTAGTGTTAACAATCAACATGTTTTGAAAACAAGTTTTGATTTAAATCAATACGCTGCTTTATTTTGTCCAAATAACAGACACGGTCTTAAACCGACATATAATAACGGACAATTTGTGAACGATCCCTTATTTGCTTTGGGAACGGATGGAAAACCCATCGTTTACAGGCGTGGTAAAGTGGTGTAAGTCACGAATTTTTGAGAATTTTGGATTTTAATATCTCTGTCAGGTTTTCAGATACGGAGATGAAATTTTTTTTGTTTAAGTTAGGAATGGGTAAGGAATAATTTCCTAATAGGTAATTTTGCTCTACGGGGGCCGTATAAAAATTTAATTTTCGTATTTTTTCAAATAGACCCCCCCATGGAGTTACAACTTATAATATCTGAAATTTCACGTTTTTTATGAGTTTTTGCAATTGGAAGTATGGGTCTAGAGGCAATATTTAAGGAAATAGCCTATTGTTTCGATATTTATGACTCACCCTGTATATATACATATATATATTTTGCGTGAGTGAGTGTGCATGCATATAAATATTCTATTTGAATGTAAATTACTTGATTTTGTGGGGTGCAAGATGTGTGAATATTTAATAAGCAAATTAATGCTTATGGAGTGGAACTGTGCATGCACCAAAATCGTACAATGAATAATTTTGTTGCACAAAGTCTCCTGTATCCATCACTAACTCCAAATATGTTCTATTCTAATTAGTTTGGCCATGAATTTCATTTGTTCTCGACGCTGTTCTCATGGGTTGCAGGAAAAATGTTGATTGCTTTAAAAGAGCAACTATTTAATGTGACATTTCTTTCTAAACTTGGAAGATACTCTTTGAATGTAAATTACTTGATTTTGTGTGGTGTAAGATGTGTGAATATTTAATAAGCAAATTAATTCTTATAGAGTGGAACTGCGTATGCACCAAAATCGTACAATCAATAATTTTGTTGCACAAAATTACCTGTATTCATCACTAACTCCAAATATGCTCTTTTCTAATTAGTTTGGCCATGAATTTCATTTGTTCTCGACGCTGTTTGCATGGGTTGCAGGAAAAATGTTGATTGCTTTAAAAGAGCAACTATTTAATGTGACATTTCTTTCTAAACTTGGAAGATCCGCTGCTGAAACTCATCAAAGATACTAGAGAGAAGTATATGACAATGAATGTTTTTCATCTGTGTGGGTTTTTAAATAGTTTAAACGTTTTCAAAACAGCTGAAAAGACACTGAATATGATGTTAAGTCTGGTTGCCGTTCTACGCAAATAGATGGAAAATCTATCAACATTGGAGCAATTATATGAAATGCCTTCAACTGAGTACCTGAAGGTGACAATGTTCATCAAGGTAATCAATAAATATTATATTAATCTATCTTGATGTAATTTCTAAACTTCCTGAAAAATGCGAAAGTAGCGACCTGAATTGTGGATAACAAGTCAAGGTGCTTCATCCGCACAACGCAACGGTTCACACTGCATTGGCTATGAAGAAGTTTCCAGCCAAGTAAAACATCCCGGTTTTGAACGATCTGCCTTTTTCACATCAGTTCATCCCATTTGACTTTTTCTCCTTTTCCAAAGATCAAATCTTTACCAAAAGGAACATCATTTCATGCAGGTGAATATGTTAAAAGAAAAGAAGTATGCGGAAATTTCACATGGAGCGTTGAAGGAAAAAAATAAATGTGTATATTGAATAGTATAGCAACTAAATATGTATAAATCTATACTAATAAAAGAACAAAACGCTCTGTCTGCGTGTGTGTGTGTCTGCGATGGCTAGCAAAATCTACAGCACGTACGAAGCTCAAAATTTTTTTGAGAGTAGCCCAATACCTCTCCTGATGCACCTGAGGCTCATAATTTTAATTTTTTGATTAATTTCGTAGATATTAATTATGAAGCGGAACTCACTCTCAACAAAAAGTCATTTTTTAAATGTTCTGGGGAAGAAAACGTTTGCACATACGAAGAAAACTCAATTACGCCTCTAATAGGAGGAAGAACCTTTTTTCCCCGTTTATTTCTGTTTTTGGATCATTTTGTTTAAATCCAAATCAACCAAACTGCTCGAAGTAGTTAAACTTAAGAGACATATTTCGAAAGATCATATTTTTAGGTCTCAAATGCAATAATCGATTCGAAAAATGTTGCAGTTAACAAATATTCAAAAACAAATTGAAAAACAAACAATTGAAAAACAGTTTGAAAACAAATATTCAAAAATCGTCGTTTTTTCCAAAACTATTTTTCTCCCTTTTGTCAATGCCCCTCCAGGGCGTAATTTATAAGATACTAGCTGACCCGCCCGGCGTTGCCCAGGTCCGTAATAACAATGTTAAACGAACTTGAAATTTTTATGATTTTATCTTTAACTCGAAATACGTGTAAATACACTGTTAAAAATTTGACCCTTTTACTGCATCGTCACTCCACCGCTTTTATAGAAAATGATTACTTCAGCTTATTATGGAGCATTCTCATAGGTCAAAAGAGAGATATTCTATAAAAGCGGGGGAGTGATGATGCAGCAAAAGGGTCAAATTTTTTACAGTGTACATTATATTAAATATGTACCCCCTGACTGTGTCAAAAATTGGTTTAAAAAAACACCAAAAATGACTGCAATGGGGAGCGCAGGAGGGAATATGTGTGCAACGATTGCGTGATTTTCGTGTTAAAATGTTGATATTTATCCTTAAAATTACTGTTAAGTGACTTAACTAAATACTTTTTTCACATAGTTATCCCAAGTGAAATATTTTGAATTTCAAACTAATTATATCACTCTTAAACCCGACTATACCGTGAATGAAATCGATTCTCGATGATTAGCTAAAAGGTTAGTATATAGTATTATAATTTCAGAGCCATTTTACAAAAATAGGTGTATAATTTTTATCAAACATGCGTAATGTTCATTCTGTGAACAAAATCCTAACTGTAACCTAATTGTATTGTAATCATAACTTGTCTGTAACCTAGCTGTATCTTAACAGTAACCTAACTGTAACTTAAATAAAACCATAAATGTAAGCTGGCCGTCACCTTATCATAACCTACCCATAATCTAACCACAACCTAACCGCAACTTAACCTTAACCTAACTGTAACTTAACCATGACCTAACTGTAACCTAACTGGAAATTAAATATAACATAAGGCTCACCGGAACATAATTGCAACGTAACTGTTACCTAACTGTAACCAAGCTATAATTTAACTCTAACTATAAACGAAATATCTTAACCATCTCGTGCTAAATACTTAGTTTCACATTCCACCACTACGGAGCGCATTATGTTTTGTAGAACATCCGAATTTTAGGTTCGGATTGGATTCATGTTCATGGAAATTATTTTGCCTTCTTCGGATACGGTTATGGTTGTTTGGAATATTTTTGTTCAGCTTAGATTCGGTTCAATTCAGATTTCGTGGTTTGTTTTTTTTTCTTCAAGTGGGATTTTTAAGTTCGGGTCGGGTTGTACTTCCATAGAAACTATTTTACCTAGTTCCAATGAGGTTATACTAAACTGAAATATTTTTGTTAGGTTCAGATTAGGTTTGGTTCAAATTTCGGGATTTTTTTTTTAGAAATTTTTTGGTTTGAATTGGGTTTATGTCCATGGAAATTATATTGTCTTGTTCGTATCTGGTTATAGTTATTTGGAATATTTTCGTCGGATTCAGATTTGGTTCGATTCAGATTTCAGGTATTTTTTCAAATTGATATTTAAGGTTCTGGTCGGATTCATGTCCAGGGAAATTATTTTGTTTTGCTCGGATCCGGTTTTGGGTCTTTGGAATATTTTTTTCGAGTTCAGATGTTGTTCAATTCAGATTTTGGTTCTTTTAATGGAATTTTTAGGTTCAGGTTGGGTTGCGCATCAACGGAAATTATTCTGCATTGTTCGAATAAGGATATGCTTCTCTGGAATAATTTTGTCAGATTCAGATTTAGTTCAGTTTTTTAGGTTCAAATTAGGTTCGTGTTCATGGAAATTTTTTGTCTTGCTCAGAGCCGGGTATGGTTCTGTTGAATATTTTTGTCAGGTTCATATTTGGTTCGATTCAAATTTCAGGTATTATTTTTAAATGGAATTTTAGGTTTGGATCGGGTTCATGTCCACGGAAATTATTTTCTCTTATTCGAATCCGGTTATGGTTCTTTCGAATATTTTCATCGGATTCAGATGTAGTTTGCATAAAATTTCAGGTCTTTTTTCAAATGGAATTTTTTAGGTTCGAATCAGGTTTATGTTCACGGAAATTATTTTGTCTTGCTCTTATCGGGATATAGTTCTTTGGAATATTTTTATCGATTTCAGTTTTCGTTCTGGTCATTTTTCGGGTTTTTTCAAAGAAAATTTTTAGGTTCGGGTCGGGTTGCATATACACGAACATTATTTTTCCTTGATCGGATTGGGGTATGCTTCAATTGAATATTTTTGTGGGATTCATATTTGATTCGGGTCATATCAAATCCATAGTTTTTTTTTTTTTTTTTTTTCAAATGGAACTTTTAGGTTCGGGTCGGATTTATGCTCATGAAATTTTTGTCTTGCTTGGATCGGAGTATGGTCTGTTTTTTTCTGGTTGGGATCGGGTTTTGTGTTAATACGCCTAAAAATTATGTTTTGCTATTATTCTTTTAGTGACTATTTTTGATATGTAATTTATTTTGCTATTTGATAATTTATTACTGTGTATGAATCGTCTGCCGATTCGAACAATTGTACGTCAAACAGCCATTTCATTTTTGTTTTAAAACAAATTAAAGTCTTAATAAAATATTAACTTAAAAAAAATACATTCAAATTTAATCAATGATTTAAAAAAACTGCTAAAAAGCCTCATATATACATATACATATATTTACTGCAACATAGCTAACCACGCATAGATTCTAATGTACGAAGTACCATCGATCTGACGTAATAGCTGTATTCAAAAATCCTAAGTTAAACTGACATTTTGCCAGTCTATGAATTTTAAAGGTCTCTGGAAAAAAAAAACAGTCACTTTTGAAATGTCAAAATCTCAAATTGATTTCTTTCATAGAGTAAAAAGAAATTAATAGAGTGAAAGTATTATCTCTGGAGGTGCTAAAAATGTAACTCTACATTAAGTCCAATTAAGTACCAACAAAAGCACGTGATTTGACATGCCTATCAATTGAAACAGGTTTAAACCCGTATTTTTTTGCTCTTGTTTCTTAAAAAGAACTAATCTATCGCTTCACCGGTAAAAAATTATTAATTATTTTATCATATGTGTTTTAAATATCAATATAGAGAATTATTTTAACGTTTTGCTTGAAAATATAACATTCTTTTGTTAATACATAAAAATCGTCTGCAGTCAGAAATCTTTATTTTAGATTAATATTTATTACTTAAGTTTTCATACATGATTTTAAAAGAATGTTTTCATCATTATATTTTAAATATTTATTTACAAACAATTATTAAGCCATAAACATTTTTCATCTACTTTATAAAGTATTTAAAATTACATTTATGAAGGAAACTTTTAGTTATACAATTTTTAGTTCGTATCAAATGTTTTCAATATCTTATTTAATTTTAATTTGATATTTAATTATTGCTAATTTTCCAGTTTCCTTCATTTAAAAAACGAACATTTATTTTAATAAATAATAATAGAACAAAGACCATTTTAAAAATTTGGTATTTCCTCTTTAAATATGCTTCAATTGTAATTCATTTCTTTCAATTCGTCTTATAATACAAAATCCCTTCCACGTCGTTTTATTTGGCACATTAAAATTTGAGCGATAAATGGTTTCATATTGCAAGCCTTTTTTGAGGCTTACTTCACCTCCACTTATCTCATTCCTCCATGGGTTTCTTTAATTCTGTCTCAGCTTTCTTATTACTTCTGCGAAAATTTTTACACAACCAACCAACCGTAAATAAACGAAAGAGAAAAAAATGGGAAAAGATGATTTTTTTATGAGAGTGACCTCTCGATTTTAATTAATTACTCAGTTAATAATTGGAATTTCGAAATTCTGAAGCTCAGGTGCATCAGGAGAGATTTGGGGCTACTCTCAAAAAAAGTTTGAGCTTCTTACGTGCTGTAGATTTTGCTAGCCATCGCAGACACACAGACACACACACACACAGACAGACAGAGCGTTTTGTTCTTTTATTAGTATAGATAAACAAAACAAAAAAAAAGATCTTAAAGTTGAAACTTTCTTCTGACTGATAGTGTAATTGGTTTTAAAATATTTGGATTTTAACCCTTTCAAATACGCTGGCAAAAGAAGGTCATTTTTCGATTCGCAGAGAGAGTATTTTTTCCATGCTAAAATTATCTTAACGTGCATATTTCAACTCAATCTTTTAAAATCTTCTCAATAGACCAAATTTATACTCCCTACAAAAAATTCGACACATTCGGACGTATAGAAATATTTTTTACAAAATAAAATGTGCAAAAAATTTGATGCAATCGGTTTTTTAAAATATAAGATTTAACCCTTTCAAATACACCGGCAAAAGGAGGCAGTTTGCGACTCACAAATAGAATATTTTTTCTACGCTAAAAGTATCTAAGCGTACATATTTCAGCCCAAACTTTTAAAAACATCTAAATAGATCAAATTTACACCTTCTTAAAAAAATTTTAAATGTTCGGACGAGTAGAAATATTTTTTACAAAGTAAAAAGTGCGAAAAATTTGAGGAAATCAATAAAAACCAGATCGTTTCATTGCGGTTTCGCCTTTGCAGGGTGCAATTCTATATACGTCCTGACAAACCGAAAATATTTTCTTAAAGCTAAAACATTCTCATAATTTATGTTGCAATTTGTTTAGAAAAAATATGAGATTTAACCCGTTCAAATACACCGACAATCTCAAATTACATCCCGGCTAAAAGTAACTACACTAGTTTCCAAAAATTAAGGAAAAATCACAAAAATAGCGAAAATTCAAAATATTACATGTAGATTTTAATGAAACTCAGCCACAATATACAACGCATAGTAAGGTATAAAATAACATTAAAAGAAATTACCAGACAATTATGGTGTTTCAAAAAATAGCATAATTATAAAATTAACAGAATCAGTTTGCCAGTTTGGTATAGGAAAAGAACCTTTAATATGCTGCATGATCACCCCTAGTAGCAATACAGCACATACAGCGATGTTTAATATTGTCAATTATGCGGTCGATGAGTTCGCTGGGAAGCAAGAGCCATTGCTCTTCCAAAGCAGTTGTAAGCGTGACAAGGGTCAGAGGAGGGGGATTGAGAGCAGCGACACGTCTCCCTAAATCATCCCAAACATGCTCGATGGGATTCAAGTCCGCTGATTGAGCTGGCCATTCCATGCGCTGAATTGTCTGGTGCTGAAGATAATCATCCACGATGCGAGCCCTCTGCGGTCTAGCGTTGTTGTCCTGTAACAGGAAATCATTACCTATTGCACCGGCATAAGGTCGCACATAAGCATCAAGGATGTCATCTCTACAGACGTAAGCATTCACGGTCCATGTGGAAAGACATGGAGGTCTGTGCGACCATCCAAAGAGATACCACTTCAAACGCTGACACTGCCTCCTCCGTATGAATCTCTTTCACGAATGTTTGATGGATGATAGCGTGTTCCCTGTTCTCTCCAAATCAAATAACGCCTACTATCACTCTGCAGGCTAAACCGGGAATCATCCGTGAAGAGAATAAGCCTCCATTGATCATCCGTCCTGTGGACACGTTGACGTGCCCACATCAAACGTTCCCTCTGGTGACGTGAGGTGAGCGGCACACAAATTGCTGGTCGCTTCGTGTAAAGTCCACCTTCGTGCAGCCTTCTACGCACAGCAGAAATTGACACCAACCTCCCAGTGACTGCAGCAAGGCAGGATCTAAGGTGAGATGGGGTCGCGGTTGTATACCTTCGTACACATAACCGCAAATATCGGTCATCGGCGCTTGTCGAAACCCTTGGCCGTCCTTGGCTGAACCTTCTTGAACCCGAATCAGTGGTTTGAAATTGTTGCCAAAGTCTATGAACCACCGAAGGACTCGCATTTAGTCAGCTAGCCACCTCTACCTAACTTTGTCCTGCCTCCAATCACCCAATAGCTCTAAATCACAGTTCTGTGGTCAAATGATGCCTCGAGGTCATTGTAATGAATTGGCTATCCTAGATTTAGAATATCACTATCACAGCGACAACTGCAGCCTTACTCTCTAATGTGTATTTTTATGTGCCTCACGGATGACAAAATGCGATTGCAGCGCCACCAACTTGCATTTGGTATTTTTATTCAGCATCTTTTATTTAACAATATATGCAAATTTCATACGGATTGCTTTCTTTTTGAACGAGTTATCGCTATTTATGCGTTTTTTCCTTAATTTTTGGAAACCAGTGTAGATGCCTATATTTTAGCACAATCTTTTTAGAGCTTTTTAATAAACTAGATTTACATTACTTTAAAAAATTTTGGAAACTTCGTATGGATAGAATTCTTTTTTAACAAAATAATATGTGTGAAAATTTTTACGAATTCAGTAAAAACCTGAATGTTCCGTCGCGGTTTCGTTCGCTCTCGGTTCGCGTAGTTTCCAAAAAATCAAATTACATAGAAAACAAAATACCAAACAGCATGTGCTATCAATTCAATATCTTTTCGCGATTTTTCCGTTTTAAAAATATAAATTTTGACAAAATGGACTTACAGATATAAAATCATAGAAATTTGAGTTTAATTTAAGGGTCATTTAGAAAGCAAATAACACATTTGAAAACTGAATAACATCACAAGCCCGGGCATCGCCGGGAAGGACAGCTAGTTAGAAATAAAATCATTTATGGAATTAGGATCGTTATTTAAGTGCCACATCTCGTACTTTATAATGACATTTTTTCCATATGAAGCAATTCGCCATATATTCTTCATATGAAAACAAATGCAATGTAGTTATTACACTTGTGTCTATGGCATGGAATACTGAGAATTGATAATAGTGTGCAGTTATACAACAACATAGTAAAAATATTACAACATACATTTAAGTCATATGTATTTTTATTTTCAAATACAGTAGTGGAAGTTAACATACAGATGTAGGCTATGGTTTACTAAGTATAATGTTTACATTACATGATAATATAATGAACAATATTTGATTGCTACATTCTATTAATCTCGAATGGCTTTGAATAAAATAGGAAAAGTGAGCAAAATATTGCAGAAATCCAGAATAAATTGATATTTTTTAGATTTTTTTTGATAATACAATTTCTGTGATAAAAAGAGGGGGGATTGTATTTTGTGCTAATATATGAATAAATAATGATACAAAGTTACGGAGCACAAATTATATAAAATAATAAATGTTTAAGTCCCATCATCAGTGTCCAAAACGTTTTATAAAATCAAAAGTGTAAACAGACAATTCAAAGGCCCGTTGAAGGAGCACAAATGTGTACTCCTTAACGTTGTATCATTATTTATTCATATATTAGCACAAAGTACAATCCTTCCCCCTCTTTTTATATTTGGCTTCAACGGGCCTTTGGATTGTGTGTTTACACTTTTGATTTTATAAAATGTTTTGGACTTTAACACTGATGATGGGACTTAAACTTCTATTGTTTTATATAATTTGTGCTTCTTAACGTTGTATCTTTATTTATTCATATATTAGCACAAGGTACAATCCTCCCCCCTCTGTTTAGATTTGGCTTCAACGGGCCTTTGGATTGTCTGTTTACACTTTTGATTTTATAAAATGTTTTGGACTTTAGCACTGATGATGGGAGTTAAACATCTATTATTTTATGTAATTTATGCTCCTTAACGTTGTATCATTATTTATTCAATTTCTGTGATATTTACTTAAATCCCCCCCCCACATGTCTAGATTTTATATGTAAATTAAAATGTGAAAATTAATTTTATGTTTGAAAAAATACTTTTTATGTCTCAGTCATATGACTAGAAAGTAAATATTTATGTTATTATCAGTATTTGCTTATCATATATTGCTACTCTATATAGGAATTTATGGGTTTAAAATTAGTAGATAAATCTGTAATAATAAATTAGTTTATATGAATCGCTGTTCTGAATTAACGCTGCAAGGCATAAACTGAAAAAAAACATCGAAAAAAGTGTTTAAGGGGCTCAGGGGTTGAAACTTTTCAAAAAATCGATTTTTTAATGATCTATTTTTATTATTCAATAAATTCTGAACTCCGTGCAAAAAACCGCATACAAATATTTGCATTTTTAACGAAGTTATAAACATTTATGTATAAAAAATTTCAAAGCCGCACCCATGTAATTCAACTTTAGTCGCGTTTTCTCAAAACTTGATTTTCGACGACTAACACCAAGATTTAAAAAAAACTATTTGATGGAATTGCTTAAATTATTTTTTGCATGCATATAACATTATTATCTATAAAATGAATTAATATAGTTTAGATAGTTTAATATTTTGAGTATTTTTAATGAAAAAAAAGTTGTATTTTTTAGGAGTTTTTTTAATTTTCAAATTTGAGAATTTTTTTAATAATGTTGCTTTTGAGTGATAGCTATATCCTTAATGCATTCTGTAGAGTAAAGTTTCCGGATCATTTTAAAGCAAAAATTAGGTTCTTATGTCAATTCAACGTTAAGATATTTTGGTGTTGGTGATATAACACATAATTTTTTCTTCGAAAATTGTGTTACATAAATTTTGCTATATTTCTTATTATATTACATTGAAGTACTTCATTTTATAATTTTATAAGACTAAAAATATACCTTTAAATTATCAGAAAGTTTAAATTAATTACACTGAATACACTCTGTTTTTATATGGACTCGAAGCGAGAGCTCTGTTTACATGTTTTTCCGTATCGATCAACCCCTGATCCCCCTTAATCTGAGTGTAATTTACAAATGCGATGTTTACTAAAACGGCTTCGAATTACGTCCACCACCAGTTTGATATACATGGCGGCATCTGCGGAACGATTAGCGCGTATTTTCAAAGATGCCGAGTACTTAATGCACATGTGGCAAAGTTGCAGATATTCCAGCTACGATATATCCTCGTCTGAGGCAACTAGAGCCACATACGCAAGACTTTTTGTCTCTAAAATACATTTATACGGCCCGATAAATCAAGAGATCTAAGTAGCAATGGGCTGAAAAACGCATAAAAATTTGTAGTTGTTATAGCAATTTTCTGAACTAGCGTAAATCAGTACTCTTCACGGTGTTTTCATCACCCTTTGCCAGCGATTCTGCTTTCAGAAAGTTCCCGCATAGCATGCATGGTCACAGTGACATCACAATGACGTCACTGTGAGTCACTTTGGTCACATCACATCTGTGACCAAAATGCCACCACTCAGTGACGTCACATTGTGACTGAGATGTGACATTCTTAAAAATATTTAGAAAATTACAAAATTTTATTCTTAACATGTTATTTACTTTAAAAAACATGTTTCTGGCAATTTGAATATCGTCGCTTTTGTCACAGTTTCGTTACAATGTTAATGTCACAGTAGTCACAAATGACAAACTTTACACAAAGTGGTCACAATGTGACGTCACAAAAAAGCTGTAAAACGGCCATAAGGACTTCACATTTTAGTCACTGGGACTTCACATCGACGTCACGTGACGTCACATCGACGATCGATGGTCACAAAGTCACAATGTGACTTCACAACGACGTTGCAGTGACGTCACCATGCCTTACGGGTTTGAGTGCCAGCCCAATGCAACACTGATTTGTGCATGTCCCTCTTCTAGGGCGGCATGAATTCAGAATCACTATGTGTAAATGACTACATTCATGTGAATTTAATTACATTTTTAATTTTCAAAATGGCGTTAACATTATTTCTCTTATTTTTACTTATACATTTTTTTAACTTTTATTTATTTTTATATGTTTTTGTTTATTATTTTTCGGATCGTAAAATTGCAACGAGCAGTTCAGTTCTTAAAAGGAACTAAAAAACTTTAATCAACTGAATGTAACACAGATCGTTTTCAGTTTCAGAAATTAATATTCTTATCAAATACTGTTTCAATAAAAAAATGGATTAAAAGAAATATTCACCATGAAAATGAATCTCATTTTTAGGAACGCTACAATTAAATTACGACAAATTAGAAAAAAGGGAATTTTAATTGCAAAAAATCAGGCATCTAATTTTCTTGAAACTAATCAGTAACTGTGGTTTTTGATGAAGTTCATTAGAGTGAAATTTCAAAATATTCAATTATCGTATTTCATGTAATTTTTTATGTCCTAATGTGATGTAATTATGTGGTGTATGTTATTATTTAGCAGCATGAATTTGTTTGAACAAAAGTATATATCAATTTTAAAAATTATTTAATTAGTGAAAGAAATATTGTTTTGTATAATATTGAAAGAAAAAAAATGATGAATCGATAGAGAATTTATTAATATTTTATTAAAATCATATGTTTACTCGGATAAACATTCAAATGGTAAATATTCGAAAATAATTATGAATACTATTATCTTGTATACCTATGCCTAAAATATTACTTTCAGATAACAATATTCGAAAAATATGTAATAACGTATGGTATTGTGAGTCAATTTTAAACTTTTATTTCTTCCTTTAAATTTTCCAGACGCTTATGAGATAGAAAATTGTTACATTTCAAAGACAAATTGTAGAAATTGTTTATGAAAATAATCATAAATATAAATAATATACACAAAGGTATTATTATTGATAAATTTAATTAAATAACGTTTTAATAACCATCAATACAGACTATTAAGATCGGTTATTCAACTTTTCGCTCCTATATTCAAAATGTTTTTCGAATACGACTTTAGTAATATTATCTGAAACGATTAAATTTCTATCAATGATGTATGGTACACATATCTTCACACATAACGCACACACATAACCTGATGTCCCAAAAATGACGGATGAATTTTAAAATTCAATAACTTGTGACAGCTATTTAAAATTTTTTTACAGGAGGGTTATGTATAATGCCAGGAGTTTTTTTTACCGTAATTTTTTATTTTACTTCGCATCTCAAACAATAGGTGGCGCTGACGGTGGTTGAAGGTCAGGTGATCAGTGCTGAGTGAAGCGTCGACCTGGTCTTCAATCGCCGTCAGCGCCACCTATTGTTTAAGATGCGAAATAAAATAAAAAATTACGGTAAAAAAAACTCCTGATATTATACATAACCCTCCTGACCAAAATTTTTTAAATAGCTGTCACCTTTTGCCAGTTATTGAATTTTAAAATTCATCAGTCATTTTTGTGACACCCGGTAGTTACGCGCCTATGTACTGATGAACCACGTTTGATAGGAGCCTGAAGCGAACTGGGCATGACCATAAAAGGCTAGGCTATGTCGAAAATAGGGAAGTCCGTATCATCTCGGGAGGGATGTGTTTACTTATTAAAACATCACGGATATGTCATTTCCCCCCCCCCCCTCCTTCTGAAAATACCTATTTGTTTTTGTCATTCAATCATATATTCTTAAATATTATATTGGAATACTATCATATTAAAATAAGTTATAAAAAGACAAATGTAGTAAAAAATATTATTTAAAGATATGTAACAATAAAAATACATTTATTAATAGTACAAAAAACGAATCATAACATTTTTTGCAAATAATTTGCAACAATCTGATACTTTTTTGGCCACAGATTTCATGTCATATATGCACCATGTATGCGCGAGTTTTTTTTTTTTTTTTTTTTTTTTTTTTTTTTTGTCGACAATTTCAACTGAACTATCGGGAAACGCAATATGACAGAAGATATTTGCATGTCAAATTTATTAGCATATACACATGAAGCTATTGAACACTGGAAAGAATATTGTTCACAATTTACTGTATGTGAAAACTTCTTTTTCAAATACAGTAACACATATATATACGCCCCGTACATATATATATTAGTTATTTTCTATTATTTTAAAACGAAAATAATAATAAATAAAAGTTTAATTAATAATTATAGAAAAAAATATAATTTACATCACTGTAAAAAAGAAAATCATAGTCGATAAACAATTTATTAACAGATAAACAACTATAGCCAGGTTTCGATGTGAGTAATAAAATCGCTATTTAGTTGCAATCGCGCCAATGTTGTGACATTGTGTATATGACATCCATGCCTATCATTATTCATTGGATTTTTTTATTAAAGGGATTGTAGACAAACGAAGAGACATATACTCTGTTCTGGTTGGCGCGATTGGCGAAAAAATTGAAATTGGTGACAAAAATATATTTTAGCAACTTATTAGATTTCTCAAAATGGTGGATAAACAATATTTTAAAGTAATTTATAAAGATTTATTTATTTAATAAACGGGTACTTCTCTGTTATCCCGTCGACTAAAATACTATCGCCAAATTATAAGATTAAATGCCAATAATGGATGATGGTGAATGTCAATTCAATGACATTAAATACGATACACGTGTTTAAAACGTCATTGATTTTTATTTATTTTTTTTTTTGGATTTTTATTAATATTCTACTAATTATTTGTTTTTTTTTATTATTTAAAATAAAAATTACGTCAATATGTATAATTTTTGGCTATTAATTTGTCGATTTGTATAATTTAGCGAAATCGGTCGACGGGATAACTAAGTAGCACATTATATTATTTTTATAATTTTATATATTTATAAAATATATCAAATTTAAACAAAATCTATACAATTTTCCGAAAAAATATGCTAAATGGATAAAAATACATAAAAAACAAATTGATAAATTTCCTTCTAGTAGTAAAAAAGCAACCCCAAAGGCTGGAGACTGCAACCATTTCGATTCATTTAATACCAAAAAATCTCGCCATAAAAAACCAGAACAGGATATGGAACTCTTCCCGTAGACAATTATGAATCACTGGATTCAGATGATAAATCCCAATCAGAATCCGTTTCATAAAGATTTATTTCAAGTGTTCACACATTTCTTCAATTATGCCATCATTTTTCCAATAAATAGATTATAACGATGCTACATGTGAACAATATTCTTTCCAGTGTTCAACAGTACTATTTTCAATGGCTTCATGTGTATATGCAAATAATTTAGACATGCAAATTTCTCCTGTCACATTCTGTTTCCGGATTGATTTCTGCCCAAACATATTCTATAGCATTAATATCAGTTTTCACTCAGAATAAAAAATTCTAAACAATATTTAAAACCATTGCCTTGGTTACGTGAAAAATATTTCGACCGCTTTCGCCGGGCTATCTTCCCTATTGAGTGAATGGATTCGGCCTGGCATTTTGCCATCTGGGGCCACTGCAAGCATGGTACATCAGTATTGTTCATCGCCAAAATAATTTAACCATTGTATCCGCACCGTATTCTGCCTCATTATAAAATCGAATAATTTTTGGTTTCGTTTTCGGGCCTGTGATGGTTTTATCATGAAAAATGTTAAACATTTGAAAGACAGCTTTGTTTCGTTTTCAAACATACGAACAGATAATTGCGTCATCTTGAATTCTAAATTCAATACATAGAAATTACACGATTTACATGGCCTCATTTTTGGTGGAATACAAGATTTTTTCTTATGAACGTGTCCATCATGCTGAGATTACAGTATATAAAATGCTTCGCCAAGGAAAGAGAAAGACATTTTGCAAATTTTGAGGTTTCATCCATAAGCCTTCAGTGGAGCAGCCAAGCAATACACAAGTCTTTCACTTTAGTTTATTTCACTGTCCAACTATTTTTCTAATGCATATAGCTCGCCGTAACAGATGTTTATATAAATATTCACGCTTACTTGTACCATTTAGCAAAAAAGGTTCTTTTAAACTATTGAATAACTTTTATCGCGGGCTTTGAGCGCGGTGACCGAATCTAGAAATTCCGTAACCAAAAAAAAAAAAAAAAAAAAAAAAAAAAAACCTAACACTCCAGCTAACGACGTTTCGATTCGGCAGACTTCTCATTTATTCAATAAAAGAAAAAAAATTGTTTTCTTATCGGTCATCATGTTAAAAAAGTGTAACTTGAATTAATATCAAAGAAAAAGAAAAAAACTTGAATTAATATCAAAGACAAAAAAATTGCATAAATAAAAAAATAAATAAATAATTATACTCGCATAAGTTGATAAAAAATGCTATGCAATAGCTTTATCACGGCAGTCCCTGAGCGCCACACGTATTTTTTTTTTTCTCATCATATACGGGTAAAAAAAAGGTTCGAATTCAGACAATTGTTCAGTATCTTTATATACCTAAAGACATACATTATTGTTAAATACAAGATTTATGTAAGATTTATGGGATTAAGAAAAGTAAATCATAAAAGGTATTGGCTGAAATGAGGGTGTTCTGGCTGTTTCCTACAAATTTATAATTTTTAAAAACTTTCCATTAAAAAAAAAAAAAAAAAAAAAAAAAAAAAAAAGTTCTTTAAACCAAATTAATTTTTATTTGCAATGATAGAGCCTTTTACAAGCTTTTATATGATCAATATATTATATTACGATTCTTTTCCTACTACAGAAAAATCAAGTTTGAAATTGCCCGTGAAGCGTAGCAAATGAGGTGCGCTCGTGCGATAACGAAGTTTAAAAAAATAGTCAGATCTTGCTGTTATAGTAGACAGTACAGCGTTGTTATATGCGGACAGACAGACGGACGGACTGAGCAACAACTATAGGTGCTACGTAATTACATAATTACGAACGCACCTAAAAATGTTTCTTGCGAGAGTATCAAATTCACTTCTACCGATTCGCGTTCAGATTTGTTTAGGCGCGCTCAAAAAGAATTTACGTTGTTAGATGTCAATACTGTTTCCTAAAACTTTAGATATAATTATTTATTGAAAAACTTAATAATAAATAATACTTGAGAGTCAATGTCATTGTTGTAAAGATTTGCGATAAACAAAGTGTAGTTGTCGTCAGTGTTGGGCATGAACGCGCTCACTTAACGAAAACTCATGAGTTTTGTTCACTATTTATGAACTTTGAACTGAACTTCGCTCACTATTTTATAAACGAGTTTGAACTGAACGGAAACTCAAAAAATAGACGAGTTTGAACGAAATTTACGTTCAAATTTACGTTCAATTTTTTCATAATTTATTTAAAATTTTTCCAGACATAGTACACTTTTTCCCTCTTTCAAATGCCATTTAGAGGCCTAAACGAGCCTTAGGACGGGTTAAGTCTGGATATAATTTCTCTGGGTAGTATCCTAGTCTTACTTCTTCTGTAGACTCGGGTCGCGCCGAACCGGACCTGGGCTGTATACAATTTCGCCGAAAATAGATATATACCGTAAACTCTCTGTACAAGATGGACTGTACACAGTCCACCTTGTACAGAGAGGGGAAACAACACCACCAGTCGGAAATATGTCTAAATCGGAAAGATTTTAAAGAAATCGGAAAGATTTTAAAAGAAAGCATAAACATCGCAGCCTACTGTACTTCTGCATAAATGGATATTATAAACAGACTAAAATAAGTTTTTTTTGGCCAGAACTCTTCCGTAAGGGTAAATATAAATGTCCTGTAGAAATGTACTCGGGGTCGGGCAGGGTTCGGTGCGAAATTTCAACTTTTTTTCCGGGCCGGGCCAAGCTCGGGCCTTGTTTTTATCTAGTATATCGGGGCGGGTCGGGCCTTGTTTTTAGCTATTATATCGGGCCGGGTCGAGCCTTGATTTTAGCTATTATATCGGGCAGGTTTCGGTGCGAAATTTCAACTTTTTTTCCGGGTCGGGCCAAGCTCGGGCGTTGTTTTTAGCTAGTATATCGGGCCGGGTCGGGCCTTGTTTTTTAGATAGTATATCGGGCCGTGTCGGGCCTTGTTTTTAGCTATTATATCGGGCCGGGTCGAGCCTTGATTTTAGCTATTATATCGGGCCGGGTCGGGTCGGGCCGCTAAATTTTCTCTACGAGCCGGACTGTGCTCGGGCCGAAATTTTTATTTTAATATCGGGCCGGACATTTTTTTCTATGGATCGGACCTGGAAATTTCCGTCCGTGCATACCTCTATCTTACATATCGAATAATCAAATGATTAGTTCACAAAATTTTGTAAATTTGGACAATAATATCCAAACATTAAAAAAAAAAAAAAAAAAAAAAAAAAAAAAAAAAAAAAAAAAGGTGAACTTTTTAGTGAACTTTGTTTACTTTTACAAATGAGTTTGATTTGAACGAGTTCGTTTGAAAATTTTTGAATTTGAACGTGAACTTAAATCACTTTTCAGAAATTGAACGTGAGTTTGAGTTAGTTCGTTTACTTTGTGAACGTGCCCAACACTGGTTGTTGTGTCTGTTCTAACAAAAAATATATCGATGCTTAGATCTTCCACACTGTAAAACATTTGTGGTAACGTTACTCCATAAAATTGGTGGCAGCTATGATTTACTCTTCATCGAGTAATTTTTCACTTACATAATGGTGTAATAAAAACATGCATTACTGGTGTAACATTGCAATGTTACACCGATTATATCGGTTAAAATGGTCCACCAAACTTGAGGCAGAAAGGCTGCCAACAATTTTATAGAGTAACGTTACATAAATATCTTACAGTGCAAAGACTGCGACAAACATAGTGGTTTTAAGATTTTAAAGTGGTTTCTAGATGTAGATTATGTACTATACCCTACTTATGTACTATAACCTATATCTTCGGTACGAAATTCGGTAGCTTCGGGTTCGAAATACTGATATTTCTACTACTGACGTAACAATATGTATTTATGCGTCAACGAGTTCTACAGGCGAAGCCACAGATAATTAATTTAATATACATTTATCAGTACCTCATTGTCAAAACTCTATCAGTTGTTGTATAATATATATAGGTAAGATGTGTCTCTTGACTGTACCAAAAATAGCTCAAACTCGATTATATATAGATATTAGAATCTATGCATTAAAACTCATATTACGGGATAAATATTCAGCGAGTTGGCTTTGAAAGCTTTACTCTCTGTGAGTGAAAAAGACATTACTGTACAAATTACACCTCTGGATGTGCCTAGTCATGTGAAGATCTCGTCACCTGATCAAAGTTGTAAATTACGAATGGAATATCTTTTGGCTCCTTTATAGGAAGCTCGTATGAGTTCTGTGGAAGAAATAGCGTTATTACCGTCTTTTCTTTTTAATTGCTTCCATTTCTAATAACGTACACTTTAAAAAATTTCGTTAAAAAAAACGGAAAATGTGCTTGCAGCAAAGTTGCCGTATATGTCCTGTTTTTTCACAGAAAATTTATTCTTATGGCTTTTCCGTTTTCGAAACTGATATACTCTTTTTTGTAAATTGAAATTTCCCGTTTTAGAAAATAAAATGTTCCGTTTTGGAAATTGAAATGTCCCGTTTTGTAAACTGAAATGTTCCGTTTTGAAAATTGAAATGTCCCATTTTGGATAATGATATGTTCCGTTTTGGAAACGGTAATATATCGTTTAGAAAAGCAAATTGTCCTGTTTTGAAAATAGAAATGCTTCGTCTTAGAAAGTGAAACGTTCCGTTTTAGAAACTGTTGCTTTCAGTTTTAAACCTAGATTTTTTTTTTCGTTTTGCAAACTGGTATCTTCAGTTTTATGCTCAGTTATTCCCAGCCTCATTCAATTATCCATTCAATATTTTTCTCACACTGAGATAGTGAGATCTCAAACTCTAATGTTATACGTATGAGGAGGAGAGAGGATTAATGCCTATAAATTTAAACAATAGCAAACTGATATTTTAATTTATTTTTTCTGCATACTTTTAAATAATTCTTTTTTTAGTTATCAAAATATCAAAATACTTCTGAAATACGTAATTAATATAATTTAAGCGTTTGTACTTCGCAAAACAATTACTAAGCAAGTCAGAAATAAAATTAAGTATATTTTATACAAATATTTTCACACAAAAAAATGATGCTTGAAGAACTAACTTTGCACATTGTAAAATATTGATTTCCGGTGGAGATAAGTATTGCACATACATATATATAATATTAATGATGGAAATTAGAGATGTGATTTGCATTCCACTTGATACTGATTTATCATTTGTTACTGGTGATGTTTTTTGCGGTATTATAATTTGCTATATTTCGATCGTTTTTAGTTACTGAAACTTTAATTCATTTTGAATAATGCTAATTAAATAAACAAATATTTATGTTTATAATTACTGCCAATATAATAAAATGATGCATATTAAAAATGTTTTAATAATTTTCAAGAAAAAAATATATACATTGATATCAGTTTTTTTTCCATTTTCAAAAGTGTTGTGCCCTCTTGAACCCCTTAATGTAAAAATTTGAAATTTGGTTTTTGATTTGCGTTCACTGCGAGCAAGACCGTAGCAAAACTGTTTGTTCGACCCCCCTCCCCTCCAAAAATACAGATAATAATGTGTAACTAATGTATCTTGAATGTATATTTCATTTGTAAGCAACTAATTTATTTAAAATTGACAAGTTTTCAATAAAAAATATTTTTTAATTTTTTTTATAATTTCAAATTAAATTATAAATAAATAAATAACTTACAAATAAAATGTATGTTCAAACTACATTACTTTTACATCATTATCAGTATTTTTGGTGGGTCTTGAACAAATAGTTAGGCTACAGTCTTGCGTGCAGTGAATGAAACTTAAAAAACAATTTTACATTTATTTTAATCAAACTTAAGCATAAAAAAATAAAATTTAAATGTAGAATATTAAAAAAATGATTTTACAAACTTGATAATAATAAAGGCTTCTTTTATACATTTATATGTAGGTTATTGTTTTTGTTCCTTTTATTAAATCTCGGAGGGAAGAATATTTTTTATTACAATATTATAATTAGTTTAAATGATTTTTTAATATGCACCATAATGATATTTTAGGCGTGCCCTTTGTGTCAATGTAATTTAAAACTTCACTTAAAAATATCTAGCTGTCAATCGTTTTATTTTTAAAAAATTAGATGCATTGAATTTTTGTTTAAAAAATGTTAATAATAAAATACAAATTAGAAACATTTCATTTAACATTTCTCACTTTCATTATAGTCAGGTAACTTGAAAAAGGACAAAAAGATTAGCAACTACATAGTACCAACAAAATAGCATTTAGTATTAGACAACATTTAACACTTACAACCCTTTTTTGACAAACCACTAAAATTAGGAGCATTTTCTCCTAAGAGTAAATTAAGAAGTTTGAAATTTTTCCTAATTCTGCACAATTAATTATCCTACTTTTGCACATTGTAAAACATCAATGGTAACACTTGTTACCACTCTAAGTAAATATATAAAATCTAGCATTTTATTTACATGCATATTTTAAAACAAAAAATATCGCTGAAAAAAATCTTTGTTTATCGAAAATTGCAGTTTTGTAACCACCATTTACGCAGTGAAATATCAATCGGTACGATAGTGATCCGCGACAAAGTAGCATACGTTTGACATAGAGTAGCATGGTTTAAATACTACTGCAATAATTTTTTTTTATAAATCTCAAAACATTAAAGCCATATGGTGACTGGAAAAAAAAGTTAGTAAAACAAAATATAATCAGTGTTATAAATCAATGCTATATATATAGAGAGAGAGAGAGATACATATGTATATTTTTAGATACTATTTTAAAATATTTAATTTTAATTGTATCCAACAATATTTTAAAAAAAATGTTGAATTCAGGTGGTCGTCGGGAAATTTGAGATTTTAGATTTTCAATAGTCAAAAAGTGCAATTCCCCCCCCCCCACCCGAAACTCTGTAATGTCCCCCCCCCGGAGCCAAATAAGTCCCTCCCGGAAAAAGGTGCCTTAATTCAACACTGTTAAAAAGGTTCTAAGCAAAATAAATAAATAAATATAACAGTTTTCTAGATACTAAATAGAAAATTCAATTTTCAGTTCCAATTCATTTAAAATAACGATAACAATAATTAATTAAAAAATTTTACTTTTAAAAAATAGTATTTCGAAAAATTAAATTTTGATTTGAAAGATTCAAATATGGCAACAGTTAATCTGTTACTAAGGACTGTTCGCAGATTTTTAATTAATTGATCTGTTTTCGAATGAAAAAGAATTCCCGAATTTCTCACTACCCCCCCCCCATCAAAAAAAGAAATAAAATAATAAGATTTAATTAAAAAATGCAACTATTTCAAAAAATACTCAGTTAGAAAAAATTCCTGATAGCAATTCCTGGTAATTTCGTCATAATTCTCACCCTCCCTCTTTTACTGATTAATAATCACATTTGTAATCAAACTATTGATATCAATTAGCAATCATGATTACTTAAGTAAACCCAGATTACATATTTTTAAGACAATAGAATTTTGTTGAAAATATAAAAAAACACGAATAAAAAATAAAACTAAATGTTATATCAAAAATACTTTATTGCAACAACATCACAAATTAAAATACATTTCATAGACTAAGTATTTTAACTAGATTTATTGGCAGTTTGTAGCTGTACCATTATTTTTGCATATACCCTAGAGATTTTGCTTCCTGTATCTCGATTTATGTCAGCAGAAGATTCTGAAAAATGAAAATAAAGAAAGTTTGTAATAAAAGACGTTAAACTATGTAAGTAGATGTACGATACAAAATTTACAACCCGTGCAGCAAGTCGTCTCACAAGCATAAGCTCTGAAAAACCCAAATTCTCAACTTGTTACCAAGCTTTAACGTGAATCAGTGATCTGGTTCTCCATGGCATTTACTGCTGGCCAAGGAAGAGCACCATCAGCTATGTGATGTGTCCCAAACATCATTCCAAGCAATGGAAAGTCATGGACCTTCTAAAGCAATGATTTCATAGAGTAGCGTGGTTTAAATACTCCTGCAGTAATTTTTTTTATAAATCTCAGAACATTAAAGCCATATGGTGACTAGAAAAAAAGTTCGCTAAACAAAATATAATCAGTGTTATAAATATAGTGTTATAAATAAGTGCTATATATGCCGGGTGTCCAGTAAATGACTGACCCATTTTAAAATTAAATAACAAAAAAACTGTTTGAGATAAAAATGCGCGGTTTGCGGTATTGTTATTAGAATATCAATATATTTTTAATATGCACTTCCTTCAAATAGTTCTAATTTCGGCCAAAAGATGGCGCTGGCGGCATCAGACTGTAGAAATGCCGGCTGTTTTCTTGTTCTCAAGCTGATGATCTTTCCGGCTTTTTTTCCCGAGTCGAATCTGAGTCGAAATGTTGAATCCACTCCCCACTCAACTGCAGAAATAGGGTTTGTTGATTGGAATGAGATTTAAAATAACATTTAAGATTGAACTGGGTCTATTGTAACAATCTATGTCTATTGTAGCCTCTTCAAACAAATATCACGGAGGAACTACAAAAACTAGTTTAAAATTACTGTAAAACATCTCCAAAGATGTGTCAATCTATGAATAAATATTTATGACAAGCAAACGTTTGTTAAAGAATCCTAGAAATATTTTTAACAATTCTAGAAAAATTTAAATTAATTTAAAGGATGTTCTTTAGTGTTTCAAAATTCTCTTCGGAATATGTAATTTTAACCGCTTAACTGATACTCTTTTTACGTATATATAAAAATATATTTATGTAAATATGATTTATTATCTTTTTTAAATTATGTATTAAAAAAATGCTCAATTTATTTTTCAATATTAATATTTATAAAATTGAACTAAAATAAGTAGACATTCAGTTTTAGCTAAAATATCCACCAGTGGATGATAGATTCTGACGTCTCAACTGGTAGACGGCAGTGCTGGGTTCGAACCCAATCGCGTCTGTCGGCATAACCGTTCGGAATTTTCCGTGGTTTTCTTCGAACCTTGGATTTTCTTGTGTAAATACGGGTTAGGTGCCCTTAGAAATACACCCACGCAGGGCATCCGACCCCTTTCTGACCTATATCCCACGTGTACATAATCGGACGACATTAAATAAACCAAACCAAACTAAAATATCTATAGGCAATTTTATGGCAAAACATTTTTACGGAAACTTTTTACTGAAATAAAGTTTCGTTTCTTTTTCTTCTAGTTTTTTTTTTAAATATTGCATGAGACAAAATCTGTTGAAAACATTTCAGAAGCCAATGCAGTATCCACTGTCCCGATCCTTTCTTTCATTTACTATCTCTCGATTCTACATTTTTCTTCTGTTTGATTCGATAAGTTGAAATACGAATAGGTTTTTGAAGCCTAGATTACAACTTTTGAACCTCTATTTGTGTAATGCAATACCGAATAACAGTAAAAAAAGCAATAAACATCAAATTGATGCTCTTAGCAGAATGTCAAGTTTAAATTTTGAGGGATTTTCGCCATCTACACTGCAAATAGAAGAGGTTATTACAATGCTGATATAAACGCCAGTTGAGACGTCAGAACCTATCGCCCACTGGTGAGGCCATAGATATTTTAGATAAAACTGAATGTCTACTTATTTTAGTTAATTTTTATAAATATAAATATTGGAAAAATAAATTGAACATTGGTATCTTTTTATACATAATTTTAAAAAGATAAAAAATCATATTTTTAAAATATTTCTTATTTCAAATCATATACAGGAGATATTTTCAGAATGTTTTTTTCTAGTTCTTTTCCTCATACCGGGAGAAAAGAACAAGATTACATGTTTCCCTCCTATATGGGGGGGGGCAAAAATATACTTCAGGTTCTATGATGCTTTTTGTAATAAAGTTTTGAAGAGGGATGACTTACAGGCTATAAAAAAAGATACGCCTTTATTTTTTCTTTTTAAATATCTGTCCATTTTAGCGTAGATACGTTTCCTGTCGTGGGTGGGTAGAGGGAAGCAAGGTGTGTGCAAAAGACATTTTAAAATCTCTCACGGCTTTCGTAATAAAATTTTTGGATACGTTAAATGACAAAATATGAATATAAAGTAGGGATGAATTCGGTTTTCGGAAAAATTAAGAATATTTTGTTTTAGGCAGGTTTTTCCCTTAGCAGGTAGTTTTGTAGGTTTCTTTCTACTTCGGGATCAATAAATTTTTATGTTTAAGACAGGATTTGTTGTAGACGGATTCCTTTATAGTAAGATTTAAAAAAAATTAATGTGCCAATTTATAAGTTTTCTTAGACAGGAGATATGGTAACGCTATTTGCATACCATTGTTTTAAAATTTTAACTGATTTGCCCGTACAACGTACCGGCAATTATAGTTTGCTTCTTCCATCACTTAAAGCTTTCTGACACTACTAAAAATTTTAAATGCAATTTCATACTATTTAATAGAAGAAATATTTAAATTAAATATTAAGATTATTTTAGCGTTAAAAAAGCGGCGTTTATTCTATATTTTCATTTTATTGTATGTAAAAAAGCGTATCAGTTAAGCGGTTAAAATAACATATTCCGAAGATAATTCTGAAACACTAAAGAACTTCCTTTAAATTAATTTAAAATTTTCTAGAATTCTTAAAAATATTTCTACGTTTCTTTAAGAAATGTTTTCTTGTCATAAATATTTATTCATAAATTGATACACCGTTGGAGATGTTTTATAGTAATTTTAAACTAGTTTTTATAGTTTCCCGTGATATTTGTCTGAGGAGGTTACAATAGACATAGGTTGTTACAATAGGCCTAGTTCAATCTTAAATGTTATTTTAAATCTCGTTTCAATCAACAAATCCTATTTCTGCAGTTGAGTGGAGAGTCGATTCAACATTTCGACTCAGATTCGACTCGGGAAAATGAGCCGGAAAGATCATCAGCTTGAGAACAAGAAAACAGGCGGTATTTCTGCAGTCTGATGCCGCCAGCGCCATCTTTTGGCCGAAATTGGAACTATTTGAAGGAAGTGCGTATTAAAAATTTATTGATATTCTAATAACAATAACGCAAACTGCGCATTTTTATCTCAAACCGTTTTTTTGTTATTTAATTTTAAAATGGGTCAGTCATTTACTGGACACCCGGTATATACATATATATATGGGGAGAGAGAGAGTGAGAGATATGTATATTTTTAGATACTATTTTAAAATATTTTGTTTTATGTGCATCCAACAATAATTAAAAAACAATGTTGTATTCAGGTGGTGGCCTGGAGGGGATCCCTCCCCGGAAATTTTGAGATTTTAGGTTTTCAATGGTCAAAAAGTGCTATTCTCCCCCACCCGAAACTCTGTAATCCCCCCCGGAGCCAAAGAAGTCTCTCCCGGAGAAAGGTGTCTTAATTCAACCTGTTAAAAATCCTCTAAGCAAAATAAATAAATAAATATAACCGTTTTCTAGTACTAAACAGAAAATTCAATTTTAATTTACAATTCATTTAAAATAACGATAACAATAATTAATTGATAAATTTTACTTTGACCTCCTGACTGCCGCCGGCTGATTTTTTCACACACTAAGCTGCAGGTTTCACTGCAACATAAGCAATATTTAAATTAGTATAATTCCCCAAATAAAACCCAGTTCTGAAAAATTAAGTTAGGATTGATGCTATCAAAGATTATACACCGATACTAATAACGTATTTTGCATCAGGTTGGAAAAAACATCTTTTTTTTATATTTTTAATAAATTACAGAGAAAACAACATTACAATACTACCCTTTGGCTGGGCAGTCAGGGGGTTAAAAAAATAGTAATTCGAAAATTAAATGTTGATTTGAAAGAGTTAAACAAACATTCGAGAAAATGCAACTTAACAAATTTTCCTTCAAAGATATTAAATGGAATTTTTATTGGAAAGAAATGCCAGAAATTGCCAGAAATAAATTTGTTTTAACATGTTTAGTTAATAATATAGGGGAGAGTGCGGTGGTATGGGGCACTTTTTATAAAGTAAGAAAATCAACATTGTTTGACACAAAAACAAAAAATTTCAATTTATAGAGTGCAAGGTAACATACTTTTTAAAATCGCTGGACAATATAGAAACATAACGTGCAAAAGTTATTTTATAATTAAAGAAAGCGTAAGTTTCAAAATGTGTCCCATTTAACCCCGCATGCAGGAAGGTATGGTATAGGAATAAAACAAAGCTATAAGGCACAAATAGTCTAGTTTCGGCTAGATACACAAACAAAGATTACAGGATTATAATATATGTACAACGATATAAAATTCCAGTATCTTCATGACTGGAATGAATATTCAAAATTGTCAGTCATAAATGACGCTAAAAAAAATCGCTTCGATTTATTTAAAGTTTGAAATAAATGAATATACAGTCGACTCTCGTTAATTCGAAATCGGATAATTCGAATCTTCGCTTAATTCGAACTAAACGTTAGGTCCCTAAATTTTCAATGACAGAATAACGTTAAAATATTTTTATTAATTCGAACTCCTTTTCTCTTGACTTCGTTTAATTCGAACTTACGAGAATTCCGAATTTTCATTTTTCTTCTCTTTCTCACGGATTTCAGATCATTTGAACAACTTTCTTTCTTTGATTTTTGTTAAAATTGTTCAAACGAGTATACATATAATACAATGCATTTGAAATCCACTTTCGTAGAGCCCCGTCTGTCCATCTGTGACGCTTTAAATTTTTTTCCATCGTACTTGTTTTTAATCTTTTAATTAGTTTATGTATTTATACATTCTAATTTAATATTAAGTTATATTCTAATGATAACAGACGAAAAGAGTTTTAAAAGATACTGTAACAATAATTCATTTGCAATAATACAATATTAAGCATGTTTTCCATAATTCGAACATTTCTTGTAGTCCCATCGAGTTCGAATTAACGAGAGTCGACTGTATTATTAATGTTATAATTAATAAATTACCTTTTAAAAATGTCTGCATGCTGGAAATTTATATTCATCTTATTAAAAAAAAAAAAAAAAAAAAAAAAAAAAAAAAAAAGAATTGGACATGTCCCATTTTTTTCACTTCCTCGTTTTGTGTTAAACTTTTTATACAAAAATGTTGATTTTAGACTTATTTTAAATTATGGATAATACACAGTATATTGTTTCATAAATAGGGAAACTAATACCTGTATGCATAAATAAGTCATTATGTATAAAAAGCATAAAAAGCGTATGGAGCAAATTTATTTTTGTTTCTTGTATTATCTTTTTTCCTTTATACAATTGCAAGCTTATACATACCAATTTTTTTCATATGAAGATTGGGCTACCATTGTTTCATCTTGTGTGCGATTGATGAAATTTTTAGAATGACAAAATAAATAGAAAATCCTACTGTTTCTTTTCCGCCCTCTGTCAAATTCCACTCCACTTTCTGCTGTGTATTACTTATGTAATCTAAATTTCAAAGGTTTTTTTTTTTTTTTTTTTTTTACTATGATAGATATTTATATGACTTATGGCTAAAAATACTAATAGATGAAAATTTTGTATGAATGAAAGCGCTTATTAATAAAAACAATAGCTATTAGGAATTTTTTTGTATTAATCAGTAATAATTATATATATCTATCTGTATTTTTTACGAATGTATCAGAAAAATATTTTCAAAATTGTTGTTAAAATACCTTTGCAAGTGACTGAAACATTAGATTAGTTTTATATTTTGCATTCGGACATTTATGTCTACAAATTGACCGAAAATCAGTTTTAACTTCTGAATCTGATAATTAGTCATCTTAATCATATTTTACAATAATCGTTTTGATTGTATATATTTATTTCAAAATTCCAATAGACCTAACGCGTAACAACTGCATTTAAGGATTTTTATTCAAACCAACGTTTATTTGTAATATTTATAATAGTCATTATAAAAAGTTATAAAATATAATTGAATAGCTAACCTCTTTACTGTATAAGAAATTCGGTCTTTAAAGTAATTATTATAAGTAATACACATGTTGCGTTTGTGTTTACAGTTTTCAAACAAACTTGTTTATGTACTCTGGAACACAGACTGACTTTATCTTCGACCTCAGGCTTCGGGGAGAAGCCGGATCAGAGGTTTTCCGTTCTACTCGCCTAAATGGAAACGTTCAATTAGTCGACTGCAATAGAACAAACATTTCCGGTAGTTCCAGGAAAAGTTGCAGGTTTTTCTAAAACGGAAGTTATCAGCTAAATCAAGAAAAAAAATCGCAGGATAACACGTGTAATATTCAGGTGTTTATATTTTTACAGTGCACGAATGAACCCAAATAGATAATTAAAAGTAATCTAGAACAGACCAACATACTAACACATATGATAAAAATAATAGGTATACAGCCACATTCAGCTAGATCTGAGCTTGTGGAAATCAAGTGGCTTCTGCCCCTCAGTCAGGTAAAAAACTCGTTAATCTAGACATATTGCTCGGTAGGTAGGGGCCTGGTCTGCGGTATAATTGTAATATAATAAGACATTACTGTACGGTTTTTAAACAAAAAGAAACCTATGAAGAACAATAAATAAGATACGCTTTATAAAATCTTTAAAATTTATAGTTTTAATCTCTCAGTTTATTTTATTTTCACCAAGCACGTATGTTAAACAATGCGGTTTTTTTAAAAATAAATATTGTCGAACAAGTTTTTGTTTCACATATTTTATATAACATATTATTTAGCTTATTTATCGATTATTATATTAAAAAATATTATTGCCTTAGTGACAGATAAGAATATATTCCTTCACTATTACACAATTTTTCTTATTGCAGCCATAAAATAAGTAAATTTGTTGCACTTAACCGCTTATAAAATATGGAGGTTTAAATCTTCATAACATAAAGCAAAACTTGAGAAAAAAAAAGAGCTACAAATCTATACTAACAAGAACTGGGTATAAACTTATTCGCGTAGTACGTGTGATTTCCTAAAAATATATATTTCGGGTCCAAAACTGTTTTTATCAAACATACAGAAAAATATTAAAATTAAAAAATCGTTACAAAGTTATGATTTTTAGAGCGAAATTTAGTTTTTTATTTCCTAATATGATCATTCAATAAAGATTTATACCATTTGAACGTTTCCATGCGGTAAATGAATACAATTTTCAGGCGATGATTATAAGATACGCTTTCATTACATATTTGCATTCAGCAATCATTCAAATTTTCTAAAGCTGAGAACAAAATAATATAATGCTCTTAATATAAAATGAGTACTAAAAGATGTATAGATAAAATATCTGTTAAACTATAGAAAATAAGGAAAGAAAGATATACTTTCTAGAAAAGTGTTACATTTATGGGGTTTTTTTTAACAAAGCGCGAACAAAGCAAGTCTCATGGAAATTATAGGAAATGCATATATATATATATATATATATATATATATTCAATTTACACTCTAAAATCTATACTTTCAGCTGAAGTGCTTTCTTTAAAACTTAAAAATCTTGAAAATAACTAAAAGATATTATACATGTGTTGTTTCTTTTTATTATGCGTATCCTTTTCTTAATCAAAATTGCGAATTATTCAAAGATAAAATAAATTGCATGATTAATTTTATAAATAATGAAGACTCCATCAAACATAGGTATATAAACATACTATATATTATGTTAAACAAAATGTGTATGTAGGTACAATATTAAATGAAAAATGCATTGTAGTATTTGCGATTATATTTCTTCCATGTCACATAACGAATATTTTTCTGAATAAATAATATATTTTGATAGCGAGCAATTTGCAATTCCAAACACTTTAGCCAAAAGTGAGGTGATTAAATTGCTGAACGACCTAAAAATAGAAAAAATGTATCATTTTATGGCACTCTTAAAATCCTTCTAGGCTATAATAATCTAAACATCTTAGTATTTTTCTTTGAAAAGTCGTAAAATTGTCATACTTTATTCAAAAATAAACAGAGATAAGTTATTCTGGTTGTTCGAAATACATTTATATCAACTACTTCCCCAGAAAAACATAAAATATTTATAACTGCAATAATAGAGAGAGTTGTTAACAAACATCTTTTCCAATTACACTTTTGCTTTGTATTTGAAAACTTTTTTTTTCTTTAGTAGAAAAGGATTTTTTTTCCTCATTTCTTTTTGTATTGTTTTTTTATCTCGTTTATGTAATATATTCATTTAATTTATTTACTATTCAGTATTTTTATATTTTTGATTTTTGATTTTTAATTTGATTATATTAGTTTTTTATTTTAATGTCATATCATTTACTAAATTAACAATTTTAGTCTTATTTTCCACACATTTGTTTCGTCTTTCTGTGTGTTTTATTAAAACTTTTTCTTTACTTCTTTTACCATTTCTAGCTTTCTGGATATCAAATGCTGTGATATAACCTAATAGCCTGACCCCGCAAGTTCTGTATTTAGGTATGTGCATAACGCGATAGCTCTTGATAGAAATATCTAATTTGTTTTAAATATTTTTAGTGGGTTCCAACTGATAAGACATTTTAGTGATTAGTTTTGTGTCTTCATTGATTAAGTATAAAGGGAGGCAGGAAGTAATCCCACCCCTTTAGCACCCCCTCAATAATTGAGTTTCGCATGTAGAATTAGCTGATTTGCTTCCAATTTTGGATTAGGTAAAATCTGATGAAGTGCTTCCATGATTAGCTTTGGAGATTCTTTGGTTTGTAATAAGGGATGGAGCGAATCGCCCTGTTAAACCATAAGCAAACATTAGATTCATTTTAAACACGATTATGCAATAGGTAATTAATTATATCAGATGTAAATTTTCCAATTTGGGTGAAAAAAATCCGGACCAGAATTCGAACCAGGGATGTATTCGCTGAAGCCGCCAATGCTCTTCCAACTGAGCCATCCCGAACACGAACACTGGAGGACTATTTCACCCAATCAACCTCAACGATCACTTAATCTGGTCTGATACTCTGGATCAGCTCAACAGAATAAGTCGAAGGTCAATATATGGAACTGCAGAAAATCGCTGCATATGAAATTACATTATGTACGAAATGTAATTTCTTCAGAAAAATATTGAAATAAGCTTATGTATTGAACCTATAAATGTCAAAATATTTTGTTAATTATCATTTATTTAACACTAGAAAGGACAGAAATTATAGTCAATATCCACAAAAGTATTTCATACCAGAACGTTTATTTAAAACAGTTTGACTTGGTTGTTTTTACCGTTTTTCCGCCTTTGTGTCTTTTAAACAGATTATATAATGAAATTTTCGGCTTGATTCGGAATATACTCATAACATACTGGGTGAAATGACCCCTTACAGTCGTTCTTTTGTTGTTCTGCTGTATTATAATGAAATTTAGACTGTTGCTTAAATGGTAATTTTTTGTATTATTCCCAAAAATCTAATTTCTATTAATGAAATTTAGACATACAAAAACCACCTGTAACCTAGTAGTAGGTGAGGCAAAAAAATGCTGAATTCGGAATTATTTAGGAGAAAACTAGAAATTATTTTAATCCATTTAGTTTAGCGACTTTCTCAAAAGGTGGGCACTGTACACACATCATAACTTTCAGCTTTTGAATAAATGAATTTAATCACCTTTGACTTTAATTTTTATTTTCACTGAATTCTTAATTCTGTTCAGACACAAAAATTGATATTATTTATATTAAAAGTTTTGTATAAATATCTTAAAACTTAATTTTTTTTACTAAAGTGACCAATTTTACAAATTCGGACATTCATAACGTTAACTCTTCCAATGTACCAATGATAAACAGCGAATGCATAAAGGAAATGGATGATGGTTTTATAATTTTCTTAACAAATAGCACCACCAATCTATTGCTTTTTGAAGTTAGAAGGACTTTTATAGAAAAACTTTTTCTGTATTTTTTTTTTTTTTTTTTTTTTTTTTTTTTTGTTTAAAAGTAACGATCGAAACAAAGCTATTATTTTCACGCAAAACACGTTAAGTAAGTACTTTAATCTCTTTTATCTATCTTTAAAATTTTTTTCTTTAATTTGAAAGTAACTATATGTATTTTCGTAACATTTTTTTTGGAAATTAATGCACTCATCTTAAATAAGAAATTGGAATGTCCGAATTGCGTAGCGATCTAAATGCTAATTCTTGTTCCATAAATTTATTTTTAAAGATGATCGGATGTCCTGAAACGTATAATAGGATATTTATTATAATGTTTCATTTTAAATAAATATGTGTTTTGTGTAAATAAATCGTATTTAGTACCTGTGATAATATAATTTTACTTAGAAACATGCTCAACTTTCACGAGCAGATTGATTAATTAAATGCTTCGATAATTAATTTTCCAGAATAATTGCTGTCTTTTAATGTTTGTATATACGTTTATAGGCTTATATACTGTACTGTAAAAAAAAATTGGCCTTTAATTTGAAAATTTAAAAAATCACTAGTAGTTAACATTTAATAATCCCACGTTTTGATAATTCCCCTTTACTTCTAGAATGAATATACCAAGTTTTCCCCTTTGAAGCATTTGAGAGTTAGTAAAATATATACACATTTATAACCGAAAAACAGGATTTATTTTTTCAAATACCATAACACTATATACTTTAATCGGTATCAATAAAAAAGCTCCATTTCCATTCATTAAATATGTAATTAGTTTTACATACATGTGCATCATACATTCTCATTACTTTACTCATTACTGTTGAGTCTAATGTATTTTTATTTTTTTTATTACAAAATTAGGATTTTTATAAAGAACTTAATTAAAATGACAGGATTTTTAAGAACGTCATGATTGAACAATAAATAATGTATTATATTTACCAATGAAATGAAACAGATAGTGGATAATTAAACAGACAGTTCGTAGCTTCACACCAAGCTATTATACTTATAATATAAGAGATCAAGTTAATGAAGAAAAAAATCACTCTTGAAATATGCCTGATTTTATTTGATTTAAGCTTTCTTAGATATTTCTTTATTCCGCTTTCCACCTGGGATTGACCAAAGGGAAATTAAATATATATACATGTATTGCAGCATGATATTTCAGAATTTTTTTTTCCAAATCAATGAATTATACATTTATTTTTTATGATTTATTTTCATTAAACATAAGAAAAATAAATCTGTATTTTTTTGGCGTCCTGAGACATATTTAATTTTTTATGTACGATTTTATGAAGATTTCTTTTCAGTATAAATAAATTAATAACCGCAAGGGGATAATATAGATTTATGACTTTTCAAAGTATTTAAAAAACATTTTTGTACCATATTATGTTTAATTTGTTGCTAATTAAAACAAAGAGATAATAATAAAAAAGAATTTGTTTTCCCAGTGTTCGGCAATAATTAGTAAATGTTTTAAATGTTGAGGGATTTTTTTTTTTAATGTAATCATCGAAATTGACATTTCCGCTTTAAAAAATAATGAATAACACTCATAAAATTCAATATTTTTTATTAATATAATTATTTTTAAAATTTTCATCACTAAAAAATAATAAGAAATATATTAAAAGCTTCCATATCATTTTAAATATTCTGCAATAATTTTTTTCGTGTATATAATGTCATAAATATAATCTTAATTTTAGGAGCGTTACTTAAATATAAATTATGAAAACGTATGAATTATTATAAATATCTCTTTTATACCATAAGTAATATAATTTCATAAAAATTATGTTACAAAATTTATGTTATGGTTTAAATAAAAATTAAGCATGATTGATTACATATAAATTATTATTGTAGTACATATTTTCGAAATCTTTGAAACTAAGTGCTTTACTAACTAATTTCAGAAATTATACTGAAATATTCACAATATTTTAGTAGAATGTATTTATGACAATTATGTCAATAGAATATGCGTAGTTTTTTCATGTTAAAAAAAAATCTTAAGTAAACTAATGTATTTTCTTAACCATACTTAGATTTACTAAAGATTTCGTTGAGTATAAAGAAAATAACTTCCGGCCCCTTTTATAGAGATACTTAAGCACATAAGAAAATAGACCAGAAAGATAAATATTACATGGAAAAAAGCTTTCAAAATAATGTAGTATTGTGATAAAAAAATACTAAACTTTCTAGCATTTCCTACTTTTCTAAAAATGAAAAGTGTTTACATGAAGAAATTGTTATGTGTGCTAATTTCATGTACAATGAAATATGTGTACTTTGTAGATAATACCAAGAAATATAAAGTATTTGATAGTTTTGTTATTTAAAAAATATTTTTTTTAGTAAGCATAAATTAAATATTAATTTTTATTTGTTATATATTATGAAAAATAACAGATAAAAACATCACAATCATGCAAAACAGAAATAATAAAGGTAAATTTTTTAAACTCAAATTTAGAAATTTCTTTACAACAGTATGTAATGTAAGATAACCATATTTTATAACGTATATATACCGGATTGTTTTATGTTTTTATACTTATAAAATGTATAACGATTTAAAGTTTAACCGTTGTTTCTTCTTTCAGATATTATTCAACTGACTAAATTGTAATTTCTTCCTTTTAAAACGAAAATTGTGCAAAATGTAACATATATATGATAGGAAGATTTCGAGTTTTAATGTTTCTTGGTCGTCGTACTCAAATCGGTGCAAAGATATATATATATATTGTTTTTAGAACACAAAAGGAACCCATTGCCACAGACGCTAATATTCTGAAAACCGTTCTTTACGTTGTTAAAATTCTAAAAATTTCGTATGTATACTAGATTATCAAGTACATTTTTTATATTTATACGCGAGAAACTGATTATTCCATATATGTTTTAAACGTACAGTTGAACAAAATGGAGTTATGAGTGAGTAAAAACGTAAGAAATAAAATGTATTGTCTACCATTTTGCGAGTGAAGTAACTGAGGACGTTTTTACAAGATGACAGTTCATTTTTACATCGGATTAATAATTTCAAAATAAGGTTTGAGCGAACTAAATTTAGTTAATTTTGGATATATTTTTTTCCTAATATAACGGCTTCTACAAGAAATTCATTTCTGATAAATATTGCTTAGTTGTATATTTGTTAATACTGGAAGCAATTTGTATGCGTATTATAAACTTTCTACTGACACTTAGAGGTGGTAGTCTAGTCTGTCTAAATATACACATAAATGCACTTAAATGTTTACGTAATATGTGTATGTTACTAATATTGGCTATCTTATGTTTCTTATTTCAGTTAAAACGTAAAAAACATGTTGGAAATTGCATGTAAAGCGTAGCAAATGAGCTGCGTTCCTACGATAACGAAGTTTCAAAAATATCACTCTCATATATCAATCCCATAAAATTGTAAATAGTTGATTACAATTAAATTTTACACCAAACAATGTTCTTTCTATACCATTATGTAATGAGATACTTATGTGTGGCCTCTTAAATCACAGCAAAATATTCTTTGTACCAGAGATTATACAAAATGTATATTATAGTATATACTTTATAGATGCATATCAATTTTATTATGTTCGAATGAGTGTAATACCATTAAAATGCATTTGAAAAAAAATTTCCCATTGCCCGTAATGTAACAGAATAATTTTGGTTGTCCCGCAATTGAACTATTCATCCGATTTTGATAAAATTTGAAATAACTTGACTAAATTATGTAATAATTATGTATTTTAAATTTCAAACGATTAAAATGCATTTGAAACCCCCCCCCCCCCCCATTGACCGTAATGTAACGGAATCCTTTTTGATTGTCCCTGTAATTTATCTATACATCCGATTTTCATAAAAGTTGAAATGACTTGACAAAATTATGTAGTAATTATGCATTTTAAATTTCAAACGATTAAAATACATTTGAAATTTTTCCCCCATTGACCGTAATGTAACGGAATCCTTTTGATTGTCCCTGTAATTGATCTATACTCCCGATTTTCATAAAAGTTGAAATGACTCGACAAAATTCTGTAACAATTATATATTTTAAATTTCAAACGATTCGGTTGGGTAGTTTTTATGTTGTTATATGCGGACGGACGGACTGAACGACAACTATAGGTGCTACCTATTTACATAATTACGAAAGCACCTAAACAGGTGTGGAGGCACGAACGATTTCTATTAGATTTATGGTTAAGGATAAATGTACCATGAAGTGTATTTTGTTTAAATTATTTATTTTAACATATCATTTGATAATATGAAAGAATGAAATGAACATGTGATACATGTAAAACATGTGATATAGAAATAAGAATTTCATTTAGGGTGCATGTAATTTAAGTTCTTAAGAACGGATTACGAAGCGACTTGCACTATTAGTTTTCCAGGGGAAGTTTTAATGCATAATATATTATTTCATATTGCTTACTCATTGAATTATAGACTCAAATTCTACAAATATGTGCACTCGATTATAAAAGTTTAGTCTTATTATTTGTTTAAAAATGATAAACTATTTTTAACTTTTTTAAGCACTTCCGTACACAGGCTGTTGACGTATTCTTTTATAAATGAACTAATCTCATATATAAGTGTCATATATAATTAAAAATTTAAAAAATCGATTTCTGGCGATACTAAGAGATACCTGCCAATTTCAAGTGAAGCAGAGTTAATTATTAACATAAATAATTGGCTTAACACTAGAATTACCGAGGCGGGTCATCCGTGACCCAAGACGTAGTCTTTCGCTCGTATCACTGTTGCTTTTCAAAGTAACACTTTGAAACTGATTGACTTTTCCTAAATACTTAGTACGATGCCTTTGCACGAATTCAGTTGAAATCGGACGAAAACTGTTTTATATACATATCTTTATACCTAGAATTACCATTCTGGGTCATCACTGACCCGAACAAAATAATTGCATTTTTTTTTCATTTATTTCAACAAGGATTTCAACTCTATATTTTTCAACAAGATAAGAATAGTGTAAGGATATATTACGCACTTACTTTTCACAAGAGAGGGAACAGACGCGGGGGGGGGGGGGGGTCATGATCTCATATCTATTATGCATTTGGAAGGTAAATGTGTGAGTTTTTATGGTATTTCAAACTACTGTAAGGGTTATGTAAATAGTTTCTTTTTACGTTATACCTTAGAAAGTAACTAGAAAGAGTATTTTGCCTCTCATAAACCACATGGAGAAAAAAAATGTGTGTAGCCTTTGACTTTCTCATATTTATAGTAATGGCATCGCTACGGACGTTTCCTGAATGAGAAAATTTTAAAATTGTAACGTGAATTGTCTTTAAATGACTTTAGTGTAGAAATATAATGACGAAGTTACTATTGTCATCATCTAATGATACTGACAATCTTGACATAAATGCCGAAATATTTTTTTCTAAAAATGATAATAAAATTTCATTGTTCAAATACTACATGGGGTAGCAAACTGAATGAAAGTAGCCAAAAAAAAAAAATGCTGTGGGAAAAATTAAGAAACACAAATAAATTGTAAATATTTTGCAGAAAATTAAAAATAAAAGAATTCACTTTTTAGAAATAATTCTAAAAAGATACAAATAAATCACTCTTTGAAGCGATTTGGAACACCGAACAATATCGACGTAGAGCGGCAATATTCAATATCTTCTTACTTATGCAAAACCTGATTCAAGATCTAGCTGTCAAAAATGTTTCGGTAGTTTTTAGCACTTTCCAACAAAGTTGAAAAGTGCTTATGCATTCGGTTTGTCTGTCCGTCTGTCCGTCTGTCCGCGCTCTAACTCCCGTAAATATACTCGGATTGCTATGAAATATTTATACGTTATTGATGTTTACCCTAGCACGAACCCTATTGAAAATGAAGTATCTACCATGATTAGTTTATCTACAGGGCGAATCAAAAGTTTCCCATTAAATTACGGCCTATGGGGGAAAATCGTTAATATACTCGGATTGCCATGAAATTTTAGGACGTTATTGAGGTTTACCCTAGCACAAGTCCTATCGAAAATGAAGTTTCTACCATGATTAGTTTATCTACAGGGCGAATCAAAAGTTTCCCATTACAATACGGCCTATGGGGAAAAATCGTTAATATACTCGGATTGCCATGAAATTTTATTACGTTATTGACGTTTACCCTAGCACAAGTCCTATCGAAAATGAAGTTTCTACCATGATTAGTTTATCTACAGGGCGAATCAAAAGTTTCCCATTACATACTTTAAATATATTAAGCTTTTTCATGTATAATAAAATTGAGATGTGTCTCTGAAGCTTAATATAAATTATACGCTACTGTCTTGCATAATATGAAGTACATAGCATTTACAGGGTCACACAAAAGATTTCAAATAGTATATTTTTTCCGAAGTACCGTATATGTGTCCGATGATGGCTGATGGAGGGATGAAATGCATTTTAATTATGATATGCGCGTTTATATTTCGCTAAATATATGCACATTATATGGTGTGTATAAATGTTATAGTTGATATACAGGGCAACCCATAAAGAGCTCACCAACGTTACTGAATATGAGCGTAAATTATTTAAACGTGGTTCTTAAATAGGCTATGCATTTTTACGCTGAGCTTCATTCAATTTACTGAGAAATGTTTGCAGAATATAGATAAAAGGACATACAGGGCCACGCAAAGAATTCGGTACATGGACGCGTATGAATGATGATTTATGAGAATTTGATTTCAGTTGTTTTAAAAGTGTTTTAGTTTACAATAAATTTTAGCCTAATGCTGACGTGTAATAAAGGTACAATGTAAACTACAGGGCTGAACAAAAGTATTCAAGTATGTTTCCATCTAATAGTATGAATTGCTGAAAAAGAAATCTCAAGCTACTGGGTATTATCTTGCTAAGCTAAATTTTACCATTATATGAACTGACATATGAAATACAGGGCTGTTCGAATGTACTAGAATACATATTTGGGTATATTTGGCTATACACTATTATTTCCCTAAATAACAAAGTTTTGTTAAAGATTTCATTAAGTGTTGGAAAGTGCTTCATAATCTATGCTTAACGCATGATTTTTCATACTTGTTAAAGATACAATAGATTATAATATAAGTAGAAAAGTCTTCTTGCTAAAATTATAAATAAAAGCATTGCAAAAGAACGTGAAGATATCAATCCACGCACCAGCACTGAAATTTCAAAAAAAAAAAAAAAAAAAAAAAAAAAAAAAATTAAAAATGTTATCACATAAAGCAATGCTAAGACAAATAAATGTTTGCGGAAATTGTTTATAACTTGTGTGTGCATTATGCACAGGAAAAAAAAGATAAAGAAAAAAAGACCATGACATTTTGTATGAATTGATTGGACAGTAAACTGCATAAAAGTTAAACGTATGAGGGAAAAAAATCACGATTATATGTATATATTTAAATTTATTGTATTTAAATATCTAATTGATCTGTAGGAACATTATTACACAATTTAAATCGATAAATCATATGCATATATATTATTAAAAAAGATATAAAAATCTCAAAGCAAATTTTTAAAAATTAGAAATAAAAAGAAATCCTTTGGGGTATTTATTCTCGAAATTTCATATTATGTAATAGTCTAAATGCTAGATTGTATTAATTATTAATTAAAAATCATTATATTCATCGCCAATAATTATTGCGTGTCTTTATTTTCCAAATAAAACAAGAATAGCGTCTTTAAAAGCTACGGGTCAGAGGTGACCCACCCCGGTATTTCTTGGTATACAAGAAACGCGGTAATTCTAGTGTTAAGTTATTCCTCTTAAATGATGTTGTTCAAATTAATGCTTTCTAACGGTTTACTAGTGTCGACAATTTTACAAGTTAGTTGTGTGTAACATTTGAACGGGAAGACATATCCATTTTCTTAACGTTGAAATAACACTCATTTTTTTGATGAAGTATAAGAGTACGTTTAATTAAAGTATTTTTTCTCATATGATATAAAATATGGGGTAATTACACATTATTTACTAAGGTATAACATAAGAGCAATCTGGTAATAACCTTAATAATTGATCCATCTTCATGCATACATCTACATTTATAGACCTATTAGTCATAATTTTGTTTTTGTTAAATTACGATTTAAATTTTATAAAGTAGGTAATTTTATATTTAGTTTTATGGTATGTCTAACATAATAGGATTTTATATGAACTAGGAAACAACGTATTTTTTAATAGTTTAATTTCAAAATTAGATTTTCCATTTTTGTTAAAATTATGTATTTTAAAAATAGTAACTATATGACTGGAATGCTTGTTTTTATAATATGAAAATAAATTTATTTAGTTATTCAAAACGGCTCTCTACATATCTCTATAACTATCAAGTTGTTTAAAATTTAACAAAATTTCAGAGAATTCTATATGCATTTTGGTTTATTAAGTTATCATTTTCACCACTATTCTGACATCAGTTTTGAAAGCTATTTGAAATAACCATATCTTTTTAAATATCTACTTTCACTGGAGAAACATGGAGTATTGTCTTAAAAGGATGGACTTTTTATTAGTACTTGCTAAAATGTAAAAAAAATTAATTAAAAAAAAAGAAGTGGCATTTTGTATAATACTTTATTGCATAAAATATATCTTGAATATGATATATGAAAACAAATAATTTCAATGAATGTATTTTCTTATTAAGTATACTTAATTTAATTTATTATTTGGATATTTGGTTCGATTTTAAATTTAAAAACATACACACGCACACACACACATATATATATACATATATTAGTTTTAAATAACATATTTTGTTTTAATTTTTTGTTACATTTTTTTCTACAGAATTTTATTTTTAGTAAAGATAAACAATGTATTTTTATATAAAGTTTGAACATGTATAAAAATCATGCAATATCTTTTACAGACAGAAGCAGTTTTCTTTTTAAATAACTATGAAAATATGCTTGAGGCAACAAATGACAAACAATATAACATGATAAATAGAAAAGGTACGTCATATAAAGGAAATTGGTTTTAACCTATCATATAAGCGTTGTAAGGCAGTTCAAAATTAATGATTCTTCTATCTATATTTTTTAAATATTATTGTTGCAGTATTGATAAATTTTTTATACATTACTATGAAACAGCTCCATAATGCACATTTTAATAGACTTTATACAATTTTTAGAGAACCATAATATAAATTTTAATATATTATTTTAAACATAATTCATTTGTTTTTATATCATAGAAATTAATTATGCATTACATATTATGAGTGAAGTCATTTTCCTCATTAAGATAATCTATGACTTCCAAATCTCTTTATTCTAAAAATGTTAACTTTGCCATCAGTGCAGTAAATTAATTTTCGTGACCAGAGTTTTTATTATTATTATTATTATTAATATTAAGGTAACTACAGTTTAAAAAAAATATGAAAATGAGTAGTGTTTTAGAAATAAATTTTGAGAAATACGCTGATGAAGTCTTTTTTTGTCGATTAATTATTTTAATATTTATTTAATGCTAAATTTTATAATTATCGTTTAATTAAAAAAAAAATTTAAGCGAAACATTTTATCTAGAAAGTTGTAATTTTTTTTCTAAGAATATACATTCGAGGTACCAAACTATTGGTGTGCCGATTGTTTTTAAAATAATAATGATAATAATAATAATAATAATAATAATTATTATTATTAATTATAAATAATAATAATAATAATAATAATAATAATAATAATAATAATAATAATAATAATAATAATTATTATTATTATTATTATTATTATTATTATTATTATTATTATTATTATTATTATTATTATTATTATTATTATTATTATTATTATTATTATTATTATTATTATCATTATTATTATTATTATTATTATTATTATTATTTGACTAATTTTCAACAATCTTGAGATGTTTTTAGATTAAAGAAAAGTTTATTATTTTAAATTCTTGCATATATAAAAAAAAACAGCAGAAAATTAATATTCCCTATAAAATAAAAGAATATTTACAATTGGCAAAAATAGTAATAAAAAAACATTTCCTATTAGATAAAAGGGAAAAACTATTCAAAATTCGACACAAAAACTATACCTACAAGTAGATTTTAAAGAAAAAGTCGATTTTAAAATAATAAATTCATTAATGTAGCTTAAAATCCATAAATGGTGTAAATTATGTCATACTTATAAGAGTGTAATAAAAATATTATTAAACAGTTTGCCTTGAAATATATATTTATGCAACTTATTTATTACGAAATTCTGGTTATCATTTTAAATGTTTTTTGTGAATTCAAAGGCAGCAAAAATAATAATTTCTTTATAAAACCAAAGGACATTTTCGTGAATATTAAAAGGAGAAAGAAAATTTTCTTGAAAATTACGGCGGATTTAAATCGATAAATATCAAATGTTTTTTTAAAATATAGCTATCTTAGAAAATTGTTACATAAACCTGAAGATCAAAGACTATGTTTAAATAATTCATATATATTTTTTAATGACTGGTCTAATTCGATCAAAGCGAAAATAAAAGTCAATGTAACGACAAATTTTTACGATTAATTTTAACAACAAATGATTCGGGTACAGATGTCATATACGCACCTTATTTGCACGTGCTTTTTTCCAGCGCCAACTTGGTGAAAAAAAGTTTTTTAACATAAATTAAAAATTGCATGCAATAACACCACAATTTTTTATTACAATATAAAAATAAAATAACGCGAAAAAAATGAAAGAGATTCTAGCATTTTAAAAAGAGAAATAAAAACAAATAAATGATAATTTGATATAAATAATTTTTGATATAGTATACATATATAGTCGATTTTAAAATAATAAATTCATTAATGTAGCTTAAAATCCATAAATGGTGTAAATTATGTCATACTTATAAGAGTGTAATAAAAATATTATTAAACAGTTTGCCTTTAAATATATATTTATGCAATTTATTTATTACGAAATTCTGGTTATCATTTTAAATGTTTTTTGTGAATTCAAAGACAGCAAAAATAATAATTTCTTTATAAAACCAAAGGACATTTTCGTGAATATTAAAAGAAGAAAGAAAACTTTCTTGAAAATTACGGCGGATCTAAATCGATACATATCAAATGTTTTTTTTTAAATATAGCTATCTTAGAGAATTGTTACATAAACCTGAAGATCAAAGACTATGTTTAAATAATTCATATATATTTTTTAATGACTGGTCTAATTCGATCAAAGCGAAAATAAAAGTCAATGTAACGACAAATTTTTACGATTAATTTTAACGACAAATGATTCGGGTACAGATGTCATATACGCACCTTATTTGCACGTGCTTTTTTCCAGCGCCAACTTGGTGAAAAAAAGTTTTTTAACATAAATTAAAAATTGCATGCAATAACACCACAATTTTTTTATTACAATATAAAAATAAAATAACGTGAAAAAAATGAAAGAGAGTCTAGCATTTTAAAAAGAGAAATAAAAACAAATAAATGATAATTTGATATAAATAATTTTTGATATAGTATACATATATAGTCGATTTTAAAATAATAAATTCATTAATGTAGCTTAAAATCTATAAATGGTGTAAATTATGTCATACTTATAAGAGTGTAATAAAAATATTATTAAACAGTTTGCCTTTAAATATATATTTATGCAACTTATTTATTACGAAATTCTGGTTACCATTTTAAATGTTTTTTGTGAATTCAAAGACAGCAAAAATAATAATTTCTTTATAAAACCAAAGGACATTTTCGTGAATATTAAAAGAAGAAAGAAAACTTTCTTGAAAATTACGGCGGATTTAAATCGATACATATCAAATGTTTTTTTTAAATATAGCTATCTTAGAGAATTGTTACATAAACCTGAAGATCAAAGACTATGTTTAAATAATTCATATATATTTTTAATGACTGGTCTAATTCGATCAAAGCGAAAATAAAAGTCAATGTAACGACAAATTTTTACGATTAATTTTAACGACAAATGATTCGGGTACAGATGTCATATACGCACCTTATTTGCACGTGCTTTTTTCCAGCGCCAACTTGGTGAAAAAAAGTTTTTTAACATAAATTAAAAATTGCATGCGATAACACCACAATTTTTTTTTATTACAATATAAAAATAAAATAACGTGAAAAAAAATGAGATTCTAGCATTTTAAAAAGAGAAATAAAAACAAATAAATGATAATTTGATATAAATAATTTTTGATATAGTATACATATATAGTCGATTTTAAAATAATAAATTCATTAATGTAGCTTAAAATCTATAAATGGTGTAAATTATGTCATACTTATAAGAGTGTAATAAAAATATTATTAAACAGTTTGCCTTTAAATATATATTTATGCAACTTATTTATTACGAAATTCTGGTTACCATTTTAAATGTTTTTTGTGAATTCAAAGACAGCAAAAATAATAATTTCTTTATAAAACCAAAGGACATTTTCGTGAATATTAAAAGAAGAAAGAAAACTTTCTTGAAAATTACGGCGGATTTAAATCGATACATATCAAATGTTTTTTTTAAATATAGCTATCTTAGAGAATTGTTACATAAACCTGAAGATCAAAGACTATGTTTAAATAATTCATATATATTTTTAATGACTGGTCTAATTCGATCAAAGCGAAAATAAAAGTCAATGTAACGACAAATTTTTACGATTAATTTTAACGACAAATGATTCGGGTACAGATGTCATATACGCACCTTATTTGCACGTGCTTTTTTCCAGCGCCAACTTGGTGAAAAAAAGTTTTTTAACATAAATTAAAAATTGCATGCGATAACACCACAATTTTTTTTTATTACAATATAAAAATAAAATAACGTGAAAAAAAATGAGATTCTAGCATTTTAAAAAGAGAAATAAAAACAAATAAATGATAATTTGATAGAAATAATTTTTGATATAGTATACAAAAAAATATTTTAAAGAATTAAAATAAAAAATAACAGTAAATAAACATGAATTTAATTAAAAAAAGAATAAAAAAATAAACAGGTACAAATAATAAACTTAATAAGTAACAAACCAGTAAATATAATTTTCACAATAAATCGTAAATATTAATACTTATAGCCATATTGGATGCATGCAGTTGTATTATTTAAGCAGCACATTTCACTGAGATCTTTAATTTTTCCAGTTTTATTCCCTGAACAATTGTTATAAAATTATTAAGTGATCTCCTTGCACTTTAGGTCTACTAAATATACTCTAATAACAAAAAAAAATCATTATTATAAGATTTTTTTGACACAAAAATGTATTATATACGAAATATTTCATAGGTGATATCATAATTAGTGCGTTGTCATATAACACTATAGTTTTCAAATGTTATTTGTATAGTTTAATTTCGCCATTTTTCTTCATTTTGAAGAATTTTAATGAATACTTTCATCATAACATGAAATCTAGACATTTCTAAATAACAAGCTGGCTTTCGTCAAGCTTTCGAGAGTCTAGCATGCCATTTATTTCTAATTTATATATTCACGGGGTTTCAAAATTATATGAACAACCATTTTTTAAAGCATAAAATCGAAGGAATGCTACAAAACAAACTGAAGACTTATAAGAATTAGAAATAGAACAAATAATTTTATTTTATGAGAAAATATTTGAATCAATAGATTTATACATAAAATAATCTAAAATTATCCATTTTCAGGTATTTCATAATAATATGAAGAATGGTCAAACATGTAGTTTGATATTTGATGTTTATGCACCAGATCTTTTAATTAATGTAAAAACGTGATCAGGCCAACAGCGGACAGACTTTTTGTATATTTTTTGAATGATTTCATTCCCGTGAAAGATGATAGAAACTATTAATGCTGAAATTTTGGTATAATGTTAAAAAATTTAATGTTTTATAACAGGTGTACTGCGCGTGTAGTACAAAAACATTTGTATTTCACTCTCAATGCTTTCAGCATTACTATGCTGAATCAGTTTATTTATGTTCCCTTTACTTACCTTTACATACATCACACATACATTTGAATCTTCCTGTATATTTCTCACTTCATTTACTACTAATTTATACAAAATGATTGAAGAAATAAACATTACTTTGAACTATACATTTATTTTGTCAAAACTTTTTATAAGAAAAAATAAAAAGAATAAGTTTTGATCGTCTTACAATTGTACACATTTACATATTTAAAAGTATGCGTTTCGCATTTTTATGTTTAAATATAAAAACAAATGTAACGTAATAAATAAATTCAAGTCAATATATATTAAATGTATATAATAGCCAAATCTTTTAATTATAGTACAAGCTGAAAACTTTTAAGAATACACAACAATAAACATTAAGTGTATGAATGATATTTATTCTTGTAATGAAAGTGTATTGATTGCATACATTTAGAGGAATATTTAAACACTCCTATTCTTAAAAGTGAATTCTTTTACGTATTGAAATATTTACTATTATAATGTTTAAATTTATTCAAAAAATAAACTGATAATTTGATTCTACTCGTCTAAATTCAGTATTTCTTTGATGTAGGATGCAAATTCAATACTAGCAAAATTATGATTCAGTATTTGACAACCTGACAGGTTACTTTTGAATTTATTTCAGTTTCTTGAATTTAGAATGAAATCATTGAGATGGAAATGAGAAAAAAATATTTGTATGCCGAATTTTGACTTACAATTTTCAGTTTTCAATTCTGAATATATTATTGACATTTAAATTTCGTTTGTGCATTTTGCTATATAAATTTCATTTATGTAACTGTTCAAATCGTTATTATATCTTAAATATGTTATAAAACAAAGATTTTACATGCATGAAAGCCTCATATTAATTTAATAATCGCATAATTAACTCACAAATGTCGAGGATTTTTTGCAGAGTATTTTTAATGTGGATAAAATAATTTCTGTTCACAATAAAGCAAAATAAGTAAACGAAAAACTCAATTCAAATCTATCTTTAAAACAATAAAAATGTACCAGAACGATAAAATGGAACTAAACGAACATATTGGGGAGGATTTTATTATTTTGAATAGGTGGTTAAGAATAAGTTTTTAACTCTTTACTGTTTATAGAGGGAGAGGAATCAATTATGTACATTTTTAATTTTATTTAAAAAAGAATTTACTTCTTAAATGAAAACGAGATCCTGGAATTTGAAATTTTACTAAGCAAATTTTATTTCTGAACGATTTTGTAGAACGCAGGAAATTTGTTCGTTTCGAATTGAACCATGACAAACAACAAATAGTAAGTAAATAAATGAAATAATAAATATTGCTAAAAGCTTTGGCATGTTAAAAAAACTAATGAAGAAACAATAACTGCCGATATTTTAGTACTTTCTGAAAAACTAAAAACTGCTAAAAAGTGTTGTTTAAAATAAATAATACTGAAGTAACATAATTAAACAAATATCTGTTTCCTAAAACCGAAGGATTTGAGGAGGTGTAGAAACTATTTCCTTAAAATGCATTAAGTCTTTCCTTCATTGAGGAAAAATTTTCGTCAAACGTTTGAGACTTTAGGTTTCGTTAAAAGTCACGTGATTTTGATACGAAATGATCGTCAAAAACAAAGAAATACAGCTCAAGGTTTTCTGAATCGTCAAAAATGAGAGTTTTATTTCTGAGTGTGTGCACTGTTCAAGGTAGTGAAATTAGTGTTTAAAATATTTACATGTATAATGGAGAGAATTTTGAATTTTACCCGATCGAGCAATATTTGATAGTTTTCATCAATGAGTTGCGTGTTTTATGCTTGCAGGCTTGACGCGTTTATATATATATATATATATATATATATATATATATATATATATATATATAATACCATTAAAAGTAGACAAGATTCACCAATGGATTTTATCAACAAAACAATAAACCAAAACGAAGAATTAAATTGAATTATAGTAAACAATATTAACCATTTGAAATTAACCATTGAATTTAATAACTTATAGCATATTGAACATGGAAGGAAAAAATAATAATATGAATACAAATGAAATTTGTAGAACCAAAGCAGAATCTTCAGGTCCCAAATACTTTGGAACTACAAATGGAGTGTGTGGTTTCATCTTCGTATTTGCCATGAAAAAGCAAAACAATACGAATTTGGGACTACCATCACACAAAAACCAAATTATTAAACAAGGAACAAAGATATTTTACAAAAAGGAGTTGAAAGTAAGTAAAAATAATAGTTATCCATAACAAACAAAAAAGATAAAGCTGAATGGAAATATAATTGAACCGGAAAAATAATTAATAATCGATATTAACATAAATTAATAAAATGATTAAAATTAGAATTAAGAGATAACATTCATATTAACATATAACTTAAAATACATTATTGTTACTTTAATCAGTAACATTTATTGTGACTTTACATGGTGAAAACTCATTATCTTAATATAGGATAATAAAAATTAAAAAATAAAATGAAAGAAAAATAAAAAAAATAATAATAGTAATAATATTATTAATTATAATACCAAAAATTATATCAATAACATTAAAAATAATTTGATAATTAAAATATAGCTATTTAACTATAAATAATAACTAGACAAATATCCATATATTGGTGTAAATTAAACAGTTTAAAAATTATGTTAAAATAAATAACCCAGGCTCATTTTTTTTTTTATAAATAATTAACCTTTGCGTTTTTATCCAGACAACACCACCCTCCACCGTACTCTACTATCTACCCACCCAACCAACCTATATATATATTTTTATTACTTTTTAACATTTTTAATTTTTTATTATTATTTTTATGTTTTATAATTTTTTTATACATTTTTTAAGCAAAGAATTAATTATAAGATCATGTAATATCTAATTATAAATTAAAGAATATATGAATTTTTTAGGATAACCATTATTTATAGCATCATATACAAGCTTTTTAATATTAGTATTAATTAAATGGGAAGAACATAGACATTTTATTCTATATAAATGGTTAAGTATTATATTACGATATACAGAATTATGAAGACATGATTTAAAATTAGTAAAGGTATTAACTTTATATATATATATATGAAATAAAATAAAAAAATTGCGCCATTTTGTTCTCTCTGAGCTTTTAATTCTAAAACTGTGGAACATATTTTAATCTTAGTTTCGTAATGTATTAATATTTTTACAGCTAAAGTCCTTTTTGATTTTTTTAAACTTATTAATAATCTATTGCTTGTTTCTCAAAAAGTGCGGGAAACGATTTCGTAATGTTTTTCCTTTTTAGAATATTATTGATGTTTTTAATTTTATTTTTTATTGATCACCTAATCTGTGTTAATGAGCGTAAATGTTAACAGGTTAGTCTATTTGCGAGATATGATATAGTTCCTACGGGAACGCTCCGCATCGTTTACCAATCACAGGTGATGTCTTATGAGGTATAGACTCGAATTTAATCCTAATTGGATTTTTAAAATGATTGACGCGGAGTGAGAAGGAGCTAGTTTTTCGTGCAGACGTTGGACTTTAATTCTGGGTTTTTCGGAGCTCAGAATGCGACTGACTTTTCAAATATTAAGACGTTTGTTTTATTTCCCCGATAAATTCGAATATCTTATGATGCAGATTAGATAACGAAGTTTGTAGTGTTCAATGTATGTAAAGGTGACTGCGGGGAAGACTTCAACTTATTTTACGACTTCTAATAAAAATGAATTTAAAGACTATTTGATTTAACTTTCTTATCGGGAAATACCCCAATTAAATCCATCCACTACTTGTCAAACTGCCGGAACGACTGCTCAGCTCGTCCCACTGTTGATTCTGTGTAGTGGTAGAATGTTCTGCATCATACATGGTGTGCCATTGGAGCTTGTACTTGTTATGGAACATCGCCGTCGTCGTATCATGACATTTGAAAGCCACTAGGATGAAAAATGAACCGGCGTATGACTTTTTAGAAAAGGAAATTATCGTGGCTTAACAACTACAAACTGACCCTTTGTCTGAGAATTGCTTCGCAGCGATGATTGTGCATGTGCCGTTTCGCCGAGCTTGAAACTAATTGCTGGAATTTTCTGCCTTTGTTTATTCTCACCTTAAACAAATATGAGTCATAAAAGTTATGCCACTGGTGTTGAATTATTCATCAACATAGCAGTTCAAATTTATAGCCACTTATCATTACATGTGAGACTGAGACATGTGGGAGCAAATGTGCAAGAAATAAAACTGTCAGATAGTTTTCGATGTACATGAAAATCTCGTATCCTGACTGATACTCTTGAAAAGTTAATTATTAAAGCTAAATAAAGGCAGCATCATAAACGCAAGAAACAATTATGTTAAATAAAATATATTTTTTTTCATTACTGTGTTTCTAATGGTCTGGTCAGAGATACAAAAACCCATGTTCAAAAGCCCAACTATGTGTATTATCTTTGACAAACAATGTTATTAATTTAAAAATGAAATTAAACTTAATAAAAATATGGGTAGAATAAAAAAAATTACTTATGTTCATTCACAGGATACTCATTATAATTAAATTAAGAAAAGAATTTAGTCCTAATAGTTAATCTAAAAAAAATGAAATTTTGCAAAATGGTCAAAAGAAAAACACCTTCCACTACTTCATACACCATCATGTGTTTACTACATGTAAAATAAAAAGAATTGTGATTACATCACCTTTACAAATGTACAAAAATTACAAATATAAATTTTATAAACAATTAATGCATATTATTTTTTTTAACTTTTATCAAATGTCTTTATTGTCTTGCTCCTATAAAAATTTTATCTAATTGTGACTAGAATATATTTTGACGGTGCGTATGGCAATTTTGTTGATATTTATGCATAAAGCAATCTATTTTTATGATAACATATATTAGCATAATAACTTTTATACTTTTTTTAGCATTTTTTATTAAATTTGTAGAAAAATCTGATTATGTGTTATCATACTTCAAGAGTTTTTATTATTACAAGAAAGCATTCTTTTATAATGTATGCTAATCATGTAAATTGAAGCATAGGATGAAAATAAATTGATTGACGTGGAAAACCAAAAGAAGCGTAGTATGTGATAAACAAAAATTCCATTTTCTCAGGAAGATACTTTCTAAGTATGAATAAAATATTCTTAATAATACGAACAGCTAAATTAAAGGAATACTTCCTTTTTTATGTATTATAATTATTTCAAAGAAAGTTTGTTTTTTTCATAATGTATTTTTTTCATTATCTTGTAATGACTTTCCATATGATATATAATGTCATTTATAACATTGCAGTTTTTTTCCAAGTAGATTTACTTATAGCTAATTCTTTAAAATATGAAAATCTTTACAGAATTATCTAATACACATTTAAAAAATAAATTTGAACATGCATTTTCTTTTATATAAAGTATCTTAATTAGTGTTTAATACTGTATAACATAAAAAAATGTTGTAACACACATTTATACTTTGTGTATGTATTTTTAATTGATGAAATATTCTTTAAAGAAAAGTATACTTAAATTCAAATTTTTATATAGAAAGCCATTCTGCATGAAAAAATTGTTTTTAAGAATTTAATGCAGAAGAACTTGAAAATAGATTAATTTTTAAGAAGATGAAAGTGATGTTATATGATAGAAATTTTCTGATAAGTCTATTGACAGTAACCGTACGTAATTTTCTCTTTTAACAAATTGTGTTCGTTGAATTTCTAAGTTATTAATAATTATTTGGGGTATAGAGGTCATGATCGGTGTAGATCTGCAAAAATTTCTCAGAAATTCCAACATAGGAGTGACCACAATAGGTAGTATTTCATACGAAATCTACCGAATATTTCATACGAAATCTAACTAAAAGGGGGATGAAAACAGACAAAAACCCATAACTTCGTCAATTCTTCAATTATAAATCTAATTAAATTTATTTTACATTGTCTCAATGATATCTACAACTTTTATACTGACAAGATTTTCATATTACCAAGCCTTGTAACAAAAATAAATTAAACAACAATAGGAGTTATACAAAAAACATCAAATCCAAATTGCTTATATTCTGACCCATTTTTAATTTCATTTGGTTTTTTAAGCGTATCTAAATGGCAGATCCTCTTACTTAAGAAGTCTATAAAGTGACGTATTGGCCATTTTCTTCATAAAGGCAGATTGTATTTCAAAAAAGGCTGCCAAAAAGAGTATTTTGAACAGAGTTTCAAGAAGTGATCCTGTTTGAAAATTGTGGAAGTATTCAAGAAGCAAATTGCGTTTTTTCTGACTCATTTTTAAATGCATTTTTTCTCTCAAACGCATCCAATTTGCAGGTCCTGTTATTTATGAACGACAATAAAGTTCAGTGAATAATCCTGTATCATTAATGTAGATGAAATATTAACGAAAGTTACCACACTATCCTTCAAAATAGTCATCTGTTATAACTATGCACCGCTGAGATCTGCTATACATGTCCTGGGAAATTCACAAGAAGTCTTCTTTTGGGATGAAGTTCAAAAGTTTCGTCACGTTTCGTTAGATGTCAGCAATATGGTCAAATTTCTTTCAAAGAGAGTTTGAGTCGTGAAAATAGGAAGTAGTCTGGAAGATTGAGATCTGACGAGTACGATAGGTGTTCAATTTGCTCCATCCCTCATGAATTTCCTTTGGTATCTTGGAAAGCTTAAAACCAAAATTTAAACTGATCTTTTATTCGTTCATTTTCCTGTTCTCAGTTAAGAACCAACACACTGAACAAGCACTTAGTAAAGCACGTCTTACACAGAACATAAAGGACGCTCAACTGAACAACGGTGGGGGAAGATGGTCTACAGTTGCCTCTATGCATTTGCAGCATTTAGTTTCTCCAGTGTTGCCAGATCGGTCGGTCTGAATTCAGTCACCGAACTTTATTTTCAGAGGTAGTATATAATGTGATGTATTGGCCAGCTTATTGATAAAGTTTGATAAAATGATAAAAAAAGGTTACCAAAATAGATATTGAACAGTATTTCTCGAAGTGATCGTGATTGAAAAATTGAGACATTTAAATAACAAATTGCATTTTTTTCTGACTCATTTTTAAATTCAGTTTTGCTCTTAAAAGCATCCAATTGAATGGTTCTCTTATTTAGGAACTGCATAATGTGTCGTATTGATCAGTTTTTTTGATAAATGCTGAATATATTTCAAAAAAAGCAGTCGAATTGGTCACATCCAACAAAATTTCCGAAAGCGATCATGATTAAAGGATTGAGGATGTATTCAAATAACAAATTGTTTGTTTTATGACTCAATTTTAAATTCAATTTTACTCTCAAACGCATTCAATTGGAAGATTTTTCTTGTTTAGGAACTATATACTATCCCGTATTGGTCGATTTTTTAAATATAGTCGATATATGTTTTTAAAAATGTTGTCAAAATGGCAATTTGAGCCGAATTTCTCTTAAGATGCTTCTGATAGAACTAGTTCTTGCAGTAAAATCAAATTAAAAAATTTTCAAAAGAGGTACAAAACTGGATTTATTTCTAATCATATTTTATTTTTTGTTGTTGAAATGAGCACTCTTTGCAGGGCTCACAAATGGTCCGCCAACTGAACATCAATATTTTCTTACAAAAATTTTCTTTTTAGATTTTTCTAAATTTTCTGTTAAATAATATCGGTGTTCAGTTCGCGGACCATTTGGAAGCCCTGTGATGTAACACATATTCTATTATATATATTTCTATTAATTTTTCAAATGTTAGCCCCCCCTCTTTTAAAATTTAATTTTAAAAGAAAAGCATTTTTAATAGTTATTGCTATTGTGTGTTCGTCTCCAAGTGCATATAAAATAATAATAATAAATAAAATAAAGAAATAATAAATTAGTTTCAAAATATCATTCCATTTCTAGATTTTTCTTTCTTGTTCTTCAGTTGATTAAATGTCAAACGAATTAAATATTTTTTCTGTTTTAAATAACTGCTATTTTTATTTCCCAATCATTTCATTTTGTCTTGTATAAAGAACTTAAATTGTTACCAGTTGTGTAATTTCGTTTAGGGTTGCCGGGTGTTGGATGTTCTCGCTACGAGCGATAAAGACTGTATTCTTGGCAACACTAATTTTTAAAATTTTCCCTTTGCTTATCATGTAACGGTCCTTTTTACCTGTACATTTTTTGCTCGGATTGGGAATCTATTCTATGCCAAAAGACCTATTTTGGCGTTTGTGAAATGTGAAATTTTTATCAGTCTTATGTTTTGTCGTGGTAAAGTAAAGATGCACGCTCTCTGTTGTCAACGATGACTAATATTTTCTACATAATGTTCAGGCATTTTATATTTGCGTGCTACATTCTCGATGTTTATAGGTGTTCAGTTTCTTGTGTTTTGAAAAATAAAGAAATAGTCAAGAATTTCTCTGAGAACTGATTTTCCCTAGATGAAAATGTCTTCATTGTTTGACTCCAGAAAAAAATGTAAATATCGACCTGGTGTTCATCATAACATAGTACTGCGATCTCGGCCTAACACATAAAAAGGTGGCCTTTTATGTGTTAGGCCGATTTCATATTTCTTCACCACAAGCCCTGTCATCGAAATCTATCTCCACCAATAGGCCAAGCCGACAGGGTTTATTTTTATTATTATTATTTAAGAGACGATTGTTACTTTTTAAGTGCAATCAGTTCAAAGCAAAGTTTTTTCTAAAAATTGTGTTACAATAATGGCATACATTTAAATAGAAATTTAAAAAAAATTCTTTTAAGATATAATTGAGTAGTACTTAATGACTTTCGTCGAGGAAAAAAAATATTTTTTGGAAAAATTCTCTAAAATGTACTTAAAAGAACTGGTGTTTGTAAAAATCCATGATATATAGAGTACTTAACTAAGCAAACGACAAATACGCGGGAAGTTACTGAAAACATCCAAATCATCAAAGATTTTTTATATGAATCTTAATATATGTATTTCGATTTGGAATGGAAGTCACATGCTTTACTGGAGTACGTAGGAAGAAAGCACAAGAAGGGATAAATTAAAGTTCAGAAACGGTGAGAAGTTTTGCACATTTAGAGACATTAAGAAGAAATTGTTCTGATTTCTTAATAAAATATATACATACATGGAAATAGCTGCTTAGTTCGCTACCATTCCCACGACTTTGTTATCTTAGCTCTGAAGTGACTTTCTCAACTAATTACGAATATCTTTTAACTGATCGTAACATGTGATTTATTACAAAGTTACCTAAGATATCCATGCAAATATCTCTATTGAATCTATATCTCTATTGTTGTATATATTGAAATATTGAATATAAGCAGCAGACCGATTTCGGTAGCATTTAGCGTACAGTCGTCAGTGATCTGTGCAGCTTTAGCACTGACGACGGTATGCTAAATGCTACCGAAACCGGTCTGCTGTTTATATTCAATATTTGGTGCTTTTTAACGTTGCTAGTTTTTGTAATCCATGGCAATGCACAAAGCTCTATCTGAATACTAATATACATTAAGACTTACATATCATGGAATGAAACTAAATATCATGGAATATGATTCTAAAAAAATTCAATAAATAAATTATTTATTATATATTTTTAAATATTATAACCAATTAAAATTATTTTTACTTATTTTCCAATTATCAATTAAATCAATTTATGTATATAATTAAAATTTTTCGCCATAAAAGTATGCTTAATTTAAATTGGCATTTTTTAAAATTAGTTTTTCGTTTTGATATTTTTCGTTCTTTTGGCTATATAATATAATATGTTATGTATCAAAGATATATTTTTAGATAAAATATGAACATGTATTTCAGATAAAATATGAACATGTATAAATATCGAATGTATTTTTTTAGTTTTCTTTCGAATATTGCTACATATATTGATAATGAGCCTAAGTTTATTTCAAAAATAAAGTTTTAATTTAATTTTACCCTTTCGAATGCCTGAATTTATTTAATGTTGGATGCAAATGCAATAAAATCAAAATTATGATTGAGTATATGACACTATGTCAAGTTACTTTTGAATTTATTCTAGTTTCATGAATTTAGAACGAAAACGTTTTGAAAATGGGTAAGAAAATGATTATTTAAGCTGCGAATTTTGACTTACATTTGTCCATTCCCAATTCTGAAAATGTTTTTGACATTTAAATTTCATTTTTGCATTCCGTTATCTAAATGTCCTTTATGTAAATGTTCCAATTGTTATTATGTGTTAAGTTTGTTATAAAACGAGTTTTCTTTTTTTCATACGTTGAACTGCCATGTTATTTTAATGAATGTATAATTACATCATCAATAAGGTCGCGATTTTCATAAAAATCCGTTTTCAAAAAAAATAAAATAATCATGGCTCAGGAAAAAGAAAATGAAATGGAAAATTTTATATTAACAAAAATCTAATAAAGACTAAAAATATATTGTACATATTTATAAATTTTGTGCATGCTCATTTAATAAGAATTTAATATTAAAAGTAAACTGCAGAAAATTTTATCCCCTGTAGTGTAAGTCACATAACTTATTAATTGCTATGCTTGTTAGCCACCGTTATTTTCGAAAAGTCTGCTTAGCCTTATTCAATTAATGAGAACGTGCCAATAAAATTAATCATATTTTTTTTATATAATACTGGTAGCCAAAAATCGTAACCAGTAACTTACACTACAAGTACTCATGGAAATAGCCTAGATCGATCTTTTTTACAGAAATTGAATAAAACAGACTGAGGAAAAATAATAGAATGACGTAATCTTGACTGCATATTTAGATGTTTTGGTAAATTGTTGCCTAGAATACAAAATGCACACTCCTAAGATGAATCAGATTTATATTTATGGAAGTTTAGAACGAGTTAGTACGAATTTACGCATACCAGAAGAACTTTTTAATGAATGAGTTGTAAGATTGTTTTCGCTTCATTGAAGTCTCAAAATCAAATTTTCTTTTAAGATGTAGTGGTTCTTGTGTGTGTTATCTTCAATCTACATATCTTTAAAAAATTAAATACCTATAAATACATGAATTGCAAAATATGAGTTTTGAACTAAAAGTTAAGTTTAAAAGCACAAACATGTCGGTTGAAACTTACAGATCTTTCCACTTAATATTGTAGAATTACGCTTGAAATGAACTACCTATTACAGTTTGCTTTTTACTGATTACAGATTAACTTATTAATAGGACTTAATACTTTATAACCCAGGTCGAAACTCCCAAATATTGATGCCTAACCAGTAACTGACACTTGAAGAAAAAAATCCAACTCAAATAGTTATTTGCTTCTAAAATTCTACAAATTAATGTCCTCAAAAGATAATGGCGACAGTTTTTCTTTCATTTTGGAGTTTATATTTTCGTTACTAAAAATTCAATAATATAAAATGTAAAAAAACAATGTGAACATAAAATTGTCACATTGAAACATACATACATTTTAATATTTTAAAATCAGTTACACATGTTAATTCTTTGATATTATTATGTTGGTATAACATTAATCCAATGCTACACCAACTTTGATTTTCATCTTAAATTTCTGCTTCAATCAATTCATCGGAGTAAAACAAGTTAATGTGTTTTATGATATTTATTGAAATCAATACTTTTCCATATTTCTGTTATCATCAGCGGTTTGCAAAAGTCATCATCATCAGCGGTATAGCTGACTTAGTAGGACGCAAGGTCCCATCTCTGCACGAGCAGATGGATAATAAATAGAACGTCGAAGAATCGAGAAAAGAATACAAAATGCTCTATTACAATGCTCCTTCCCTACAGAAAATTTCCAGATTCAAGAAAAATCTGCTGGCCATAGCTAAAAACACACAGAAAAATTTTGGATAAATGCTGTACATAACTTTGTATACTTTTCGACGGTACAATGAGGGAAATAATATGAAAATCCCTTTTACAGCACCTCGCTGATTTTTTCCCAAGTTCGGCAGATTTTTTCGCAAATTCAGGATGAACCTGCTTGACATATCCAAAAATAATCATTTAATAAAAATCATTTCAGTTCTATGCATAACTTCATACACTCTTTGATGGTACAATAATGAATACGACATAGACATCGAGATTATATCACCCCTTTCTGGCGGATATTTTTTTTCATTCTCTGGGATGACCTACTAGTCATAGCCAAAAAATTGGTTCAAAACGTTTCATAAATATACACACTTTTCGGTGATAACATATTGAAAGTCGCACAAAAATTGGTATTACTGTGTCCTCTTGTGACGGATTTTTTCTAATTCAGGGAGGCCTAATTTTCTAATTCAACTAGCCTTAGCCAAACATTTACGCAAAAAATTTGGTTCATTTCTATGTATAACTTCATAGAATTATCGGTGGCACAATATGTAAAATTGCACAAAAATCGTTATTGCAGTAGCCCCATCCGGCGTATTCTTTTCAAATTCAAGAGGATAGACTAGCCACAGCCAAGTACTTGCGCAGAGAATTGAACCACTACTGTAGCACCCCGTTTCGGCGGAAAATTTCAAAACTGAAGAAAGACCTGTTTCTTACAACCGAAAAAATTCACAAAATAAATTGGTTTAATTCCATGCGTATCTTCATAAGCTTTTCTGTAAAATGGCTACTTTACGGACACACAAACACACAAAGACGAACATACGGACAAATATTTTGTAAAAACATGCTTTATAGAATATCTGGCCCCTAAAGCATGTAGAACCATTGAAGACCGAAAGTTGAAAAAAAATTCGATTACATTATTTTCTTCTATTAAAAATAGAACAAAGTAAAAAACAAAAGCTTACAGATTTACCGTAAGAGGGGGATATGTGGTCCAAAAATTATATTCGCAAATTCTTCTTTCAATTTCTTGGCTCATAAACTGGGAAAAGCTTGATTCATATGACATTATTTATTAAGAACATTTAGATAATTTTTTTAATTAATCGTAAATCCAATAACTAGCATTCCTAAAATTCAGTCTCACTCACTCAATCTAAGCTTAAAATACTTTGATAACTGAGAAAGTCTTTTTTCACATTTGATTGTAGTTAACTATGTAACTATATTATTATAAATTAACAGAATATTTGAAATGTTTCAGTAAATGATATATAAACGCTACATACTTCGTATTTTTATTATCAATCGAGATATAGTAAATATTAACAATACAAAAGCAATTCAGGGCAATTCGTGTATACATTACGATGAATGGTATCTAATTCGGTTAATTTTGCACAAATTTATTTTTCAAGATACGACAAAAAATTTTTTATTTTAAGCGGGATCGGAGGTGTTCGCATCAAAATCGATTTTCGCTGTATTTACGAATCTTAGACCGCGGACACACGAATTACACAAAGCGAAGTCATAAACAAATTTCAAATAGGGCGGAAGTTGTTTTCTATTAGTCAGTGCTATATAACTAATACAATTTTGTATATTTTTTGTATATTTTCATTAAACTTTACCGATTTTTATTAAAAAAATTCTACTATTTATTTCTTGATAAAGAAATGCTACGAAATATATGAATTTAACGACCGTTAAAAAGTAACAACGTTATACATTTTGAAATTTGTAAATATGAAATGCTATTTAGATATCTCAATGGTGTTTTTTTATTAACACTAATATGCATTTAAAACATGGTATTTTTAAATATATCATGCACTTCACCAGACTTATAAACAAGTTTTTTATCATTTGATGATGAATATGATACTCTTGAAAGTACTAGGATTTAAATGTGTCTTACAGATAATAGAAAAAAAACCTAGGAGTAATTTAAGTAACATTTTGTGTTTAGTAATTTTCCAAATTGCAAAGTGAATTTAGGGATTTCAAGAAATTGATATATTCATTTTTAATTTAAAGTATATTTATTAGAGGATAAGAAAATTCTGCTTTCAACGGAGGTATGGGATACGAAGCAAGCGACATAACTATTGACTTTCAGATAATGTGAATTAAATTGTCTTATTAAAGATTACTATTTATATAATGTTGTAAAAAAAAAGAATGTGAATATGCATTTTTGATGGCGAAGTCGTAAAAATGGCAAATGATTGTAAGCATGTACAACTTTTTAGCAATCACAGTTCAAAACAATCATATTATATAGATTCAAGAAAGATATAAATATATAAAATGTGGAAAACAACTTTAGAAAAACAGAATAATTATCAGTTTTTATTGGGATTTAGGGTATAGGAGTGTCAGTTTTTTAATGCACTTTAGTCGCTAAAAATCTTATAATTAAATTATCTTTAAATACACTGAGAAAAAAAATATACCGCCTTCACCTAGAATGAATAGTTACGCACTTTTTTAATACCTAAATTATAATTACAGATTGCCGAACCATGCGAATAGGTTAAACAACTAAGCTGAATAAACAAAATGACCTAGCATTTCTAGTCTCTTATTTTCTAAGTGACGAGGCGATATTCAATAATTTCATTTACAAGAAATTATAGCTTGATTTCGGGAATGGTTTCATAAACTAGAATTATCATTACTAAATCATACATCTTGCGTTCTAATCATTTTGGAAGAATTTGTATTTAAGTTTGACGATGAGAATACGGGAAAACGCTCTTGAATTCTAGTAACAGACTCTAGAACTCGCTAACATACAAAGCTAGAATTTATAAGGATGACTTGGAACTATTTTTTCTAGAGCTACAATTTAGATTCTTTATGCTGGAACTATATTTTTTTCTCAGTGTATAAAATTATGTGTTAAAATATATGATAAATGAGAATTAAAAAAGTGTTAGCGCGAGGTGCTTATATATATAAAATATGTTTTATGACTATTGAGACAAGCTCAGAATTTTTATTTATAATTTTGCTAAACATTGTACAATGGGATAAATATAAAAGTTTAAAACATACATACCAATTTGTATGAAGTTTAACCCTTTCCGGCGCACTACTCTTTAAAGTTGGAATTTCATGAAAAAAAAAATTGGCAATCTATTTAGGCCTAGAGGAGTACACAGGTATTGTTTTGTAAAGATTGCACTAACCATTTTAATTATACAGCTGTTGCCGAAATGATCACCTCCCATAAGTAAAGCATCGATAAGCGCAGTGAGAAGAGCATTGCTGTGAAGCGCGTATTACAGTAAAACATTTTACCTATTATTTAAAAACAGTAGAGTTTGATCTCTGTGGTGTTGCCATCTAGAACTCATAAGAAATATTTAAAGTAGCCATTAGAGTAGTTTTTGAAATATTCGCGGAGTTTTTGTGTCTCTAAACAGGGGGAACTTTAGGTGTTGCCGACCCGGCAACACTGCGCATTAAGGGGTTAAACATTAAAAACAATGATAAAGTTATCCCGACTGTTTCAAACGAACTAATCGGCCTTTTTTGAGGGAAAATAAAGATTTGAACTGACAAAGGCACGTTAATTAGCTTGCAAAGAGATGAAGTTAAACACGAGGGACAAAAATGAAAATGAAAAACTTGTTAGAAAAAAGTCAACACGAATCGCCATACGCGGTAAAAACATGGAATGGGAATCGGTAGGAGGACTGTCGGGAACTGTCGGGATAACTTTATCATTTTTTTATGTTTAAACTTCATACAAATTGGTATATAGATTTTAAACTGTTATATTTTATCCCATTGTACACTGTTTAGCAAATTTATAAATAAAGATTCTGAGCGTGTCTCAATTCTCATACAGTAAACCACAGTGTAAAGTCCACTTTTAACTATTCATAAAGTATGTTATTTACAAAAGATCTTTTTTCTATTTTATCAAAAAAGAAATATTTGTAAGTTATACAAAACGGTGTGCATGATTTAATGATTTCATTTTCTTCTCCTTCTTGCATACATTTTTGCAGAACAGAAGTTATATTTTATTTAATTACAGATGTATAATATTCGAATTGTCTTTCTGCTTTATTTAATACAATAACCACAGTTCCAGTTAATTAACTTCATAATTTTTTCCTTGGAAAATTCAATACTTTTTCCGTTCAAAAAAGCATTAATTACATAGACGAAAAAAAAAACCCTGTTAAAATATTGAAGTTCTTTTGAACTACAGCAACTAATTATTCCCCACAAAATAAGGAAGATGAATTTTCTTTTTGCAATTAACTTATGAATACATTATTGTTTTTGGTATCTTATGAAGGAATTTTTGATTAACGTAATAGTTAAGGCAATTTGTTTTTTATAATTATAATTAAATATTTAGATATTTCAGAAATACTATTCTAAAACTAAGTTAGGAAATGTGTCTGTAAAGTAAAATTATACATTTTCTTCCAAATTATATTTCATGTTTTATTGTAAATTGTTTGCAAATGAAATATCGTTTATTATAATATTAAGAATGCTGTATGTATTCTAAAATGTTTTTGCATAAAATTTCACTTTCTTATTAAAAAAAAGTGTTTTTTTACAAAGCACAAGCAATTATTATTCAAAAAAAAAATCTGCTTTTATGAAAGTTTATTTATGCAGTAATACATTTATTTCCTATTTATTTCATTTATTTTTTATAGACTATAAATAATAATAAATAAAATGAAAAAAGTGTTAATATAATTTTTCAAAAGCTTGAAATAATTTATCTGCATCATTTTAGTAAATTAGTCAAGAAAGTAGCACGCTTGAGGTCGACTTCTTACGTGATATATATATATATATATATATATATATATATATATATATATATATATATATACCGGGTGTCCCATAAATGACTGATGGATTTTAAAATTCAATAACTTGCAAATGGTGACAGCTATTAAATTTTTTTTGCAGGAAGGTCATGCATGATGTCAGAAGTTTTTTTTTACCATGATTCTTGATTTTAGTTCGAATTTCAAACAATAGATGGCGCTGATGATGATTGGCGCTCAGTCTACGCCGAAACTGATGTCACTCAGCATTGATGCAAAGGAAGAAGAATAAGGCTATAGAGTGTGTCTCATTCGCTAGTACGATCTTGCTCTCAGTCCCCGATTCTGAAATCATTCGACATAATTTCAATGGAATGCGTTGTTGCCATGGAAATAACAGATTATTCGATAGTGAAATACAGCGTTCTGAAATGAGCATAAATTTCGCAAGTAGTATTCGAGTTTGCTGGATATTTTGCATTTATGAAGTTTTTTTCACGAATTAAATTACTTTTTATGACATAATTTAAACAATATTTTACGCATCGTATTTTAAAACTAGGTAAAGAAATTATTTCGCTTAAAAAATTTATAACGTTTGTTATATTTTAAGAAATTTTAAATCTTTTAACAAAATTTCGAAAATTTTAACTAAATCTCTAAATTGCTTCGATAAAATTCCCATAAATACTCATAAATGTAAAATACTTTGAAACTCGAATTCAGGTTGTTATATTCATGCCCAATTTCGAACACGGTATTTTTCTATGGAAGAATTTGTTATTTCCATCGGAACAACACATTCCATTGAAATCATATGGAATGAGTTCAGAATCGGGCCCTAAGAGCAAGATTGTAGCAAGATATCTTCACCTACACTGTTAAAAAGTTGAAACTTTTGCTGCATCGTCACTCCACTGCTATTAAAGAATATACTATACTGCTAATATCTCTATTTTGACCAATGAGGATGCTTCATAATACAGTGAAGTAAACGTTTTCGATAAAAGCAGAGGTGTGACGATGCAGTAACGTTTTCAAATTTCTAACAATGTAGTTTTAGAATACGATGCACGAAATATTCTTTAAATCCTGTCATAAAAAGTAATTTAATCCGGGAAAATAAAACTTCAAAAATATAAAATCCTCCGCAAACGCGAATACTGCTTGCGAAATTTATGCCCACTTCTGAAATCCTGTATCCCACTATCGAAGAATGTATTATTTCTATGGCAACAACTCACTCTATTAAAATCATACCGAAAGAGTTCAGAATCGGGGCCTGAGAGCAAAATTGTAATAGCGAATGAGACGCACTCCATATCCTCAATCTCCTTCCTTTGCATCAACGTTGAGTGACCTCAGTTTCGGCGTCGACTGAGCACCAATCATCGTCAGCGCCATCTATTGTTTGAAATTTGAATTAAAATCAAGAATCATGGTAAAAATCTCCTGACATCATGCATGATCCTCCTGCTAAAATAATTTTAATAGCTGTCACAATTTGCAAGTTATTGAATTTTAAAATCTATCAATCATTTTTGGGACACCCGGTATATATGTATGCCCCCACCTTCCGAGTATCAGGGAGATTTATTGTTGTATCAGGCTACACCAACTGAGCTGCGGTCAACGATGAACTTTCTTTTCAAAATTAGTTTTTAAATTGCGCCATAATATTACCCCCCCCCCCCCGTTTCTCAAGAATTAAAGAGCATTGAACCAAAGACTAAGTGGTCTCTGCCCTACAATATATATTAAGATAATCAAAATCTGTAATTAACAAAGTTGCCCCTCTCCTTGTTAGACGATCTCAAAATACATCTCTTTCACCATGGTTTCAACTGATAATAAAATTGTCTGTACTTTTACAATATATATATATATATATATATATATATAAACTGCGTAACATTATTGGAGAAAAGTCAAGGACATTTTTTATTGCCATCATTGGAGGTAATTTAAAATAAGAACTTTTATAATAACAAAAGAACATTTAGTAAATAGAACTCTAACTTACTAAATTACAATTAGAAAATTACTTAACAAATTTTACTTTATTTTAATATTAAAAAAGACATTTTATCTGTTTATTATTTTTATTATTTTATTTGGTTTATTTTTATTTATTTTATTCAAGAATCTCTAAATTGTCTTAACTTTTTACTGTTTTAACTCATTTAAAACTAAGAAAATTTAACATCATACAGTATTATTTATGTTAGAATTTTGAGTACTGCAACTCCAAGTTATATATGTGTTCATTAGTTTATTTTAATTATTTACATTGTACATATAATTTTTCATTTATCGCAATTAAGAATTCTTCAGTTATGTTGAATATTTGGGTTAGCCCTGAATAGATAGGGCATTCCATAGTCATTGTGTTTAGATTCTATTCTTTCATTTATTATCAAATATATTTTTGACTGCGGTCTGGAGACTATTCATATAGTGCCTCTGGTCTCTTCTGACTTGGCACCGTATCATCTAAGGAGAGTCTCCTTTCCCTTTGGCAGTCCTGTCTTGGGCGTTGGTTGGAGCTTTTAGCGTAGTAGATATACCTTGCTAGTTGGGCCTTGTTGTGCTTAAGCAATATAATAGACCTTACCATCTACTGAAACTAAAATTGTATGTTGTGTATTCTGTCGTTGAAAAAATTTGTTTCTAAAATAAGGTAGTTCCAATACTGTATTGTACACCTTTTCTTACAGATTGTCTAAAAAAATTGAATTTACTAATGTATGCGTGAAACACGTATCCACCGATTTTTAGTTATATTATTTGCATTTTATGAACATAATTATATTTTCAGCGTTTTTGGAGTTTTCATTACTTGTAATTTATTGTGCTTTGTTAATTTAGATATCCCATTAGATATCAAGGTGATTATTGTTTCGCCTGATATATATATATATATATATATATATATATATATATATATATATATATATATATATATATCTGCCATGATAGCTCAGTTGGTAAGAAGTTTGTTGGTAAAATGACACTTTTTCGATATTAGTTATTGTATATATTTGAAAAATAATTTTTTTGTCAAAATTACTGGCTTATTATTTGTAATAAATATTAACATTATGAAAATAAAAGATAAATATACTTTCTCTTGCCAATTAAATATAATTAACAAAGTATCTGAATATTTGAAGTGTAAAATATAGATTATATCCAATTAAAGCAACGACTTCATTGCATTTTTAACTCAGATATAATGAATATTTTAAGACAAGACCAATTGAAATTTATAATCTGGAAAGTATAATTGATTATGCTTGCATTAGGTAAATTTGTGCTGTTAAAGGATTTTACTCGAGAAAATAATGCGAAATTTTAAATGAATGATTAAAATAATTAATTACATTAAGTTTTAAACGTGTACGTATCAGTATTCGAAATTCAAAGGATTAAACAAAGTAATTCTGATAGGTTAAATTTCAGTGTATTCTTTTGATAATTAAATAATTCTGTTTTAAACGGACATGTGAGGTATTAGACTTAAGACATAACTATTTTTTTTTAAGATAATGTCGATTGAATTGTATAACTGTACACTATTATTTATACAAAGTTAAAAAAAATGTTAATATGACTTTTTGAGGGTGGAAAAAAATAATAATGAATAGCAAATAATTGTGAATATTAGATAAAGAATATTAGCTTTTAAGAAAATACAATTTAAAACAGCAATATTGTAGATTCAACTAAAATATAAATACGTTAGATATAAAAGTAAAGGAAAAAGTAAAACTGTCAGCTTTTACTTTTATTCATGGAGGTTGGGTGTCTTTTTTCAATGTACATTAGCCGTTAAAAACACTGATAAACAAATTTTAACGAATTTCTGTTTCTCTATATATGTTAAGTGTTTCTTTTAGATTTCAAGTTGCTGAAAAAGAATATGTTTGTTTGTAAAAATTTTTTATCATCCTCCAATTTTGAGAAATTTCATATATACGTTTTGGAGTATGTAGGCATCGTATAGGCATTATAATTATATTATATTATTCTCTTTCATGTATTTTATTCACATAAACATTCCTTTTTCTTATAACAACGATAGAAGATACAGTAAGAGAGTAGAAACAGATGTCCCCTTAATAAATTTTATGTTAGCGACCTTGAACAGACAGCTCTAGCCTCTCCCCCCCCCACACACACAGTATTTGAATTTAACGCAAACCCTTTTAGCTGAAGCTTTTGCGGAGAATGTACTACAATTTCTTTGTTCTATAAGACTTTTTATTTAAAGGTTGATCATAATTATCCTATTTTCCTCTACAATATATAAAACATGTCTAGATGATGCGTTGATGAACCCGATTCTTTTTGCTATGTGTGCGGGGAGCTAACTTTGAAAAAGCATCGATGCGCTTTCAAGCCGTTAATAAAGACTGCCTATCATATGTACTTTGGATATAAAGTAAGTGAACAAGATAAGAAATGGGTACCTCATTCTTGCTGTACACGACGTGCTACAAACCTCCGGGTGCGGATGAAAGGTACAAAAAAGTCCTTTGCTATACCCATGATATGGCGCATGCCGAAGGATCATATAACTGACTGCTACAAATGTATTACAAAAAGTATTCTCTGCAAAAAGTAAAGAAAGACTTAAATTTATCAAAGAAAAAGTCTGAATACTTGGATCAAGATTGCAAGGTTGGAATCTCTTGAAAAACAAGATATATCTATTTATCCAGATTGACCGAAGAAATATTCGACATTTTTTTAAGAAAAGATGATTTATGCTATTGTAATGATATAAGTGGCTTAATGTATGCTTTAAATTGTCAATATAACTCGGAACAATGGCCTTTAAGAAAGCAACCACGGATAAGACATTTACCGCTACATAAAGTATGAAATTTCTTATTAATATCCTTTCTTTTTACAAAAAATTCTTCTATATTTTTCTGAAACATTATAAACAATGCATACTTTCAGTGTTTTAAATATTAATTTTAATCTTTATAAGTATTTATTTAAAAGTTTGTCATTACTAAAACACCAAATGATAAATTTCCTAAGGTATATGTGTTGAATAAATACAGGGAAAATTCAGATTTTCAAGATTTTGAACCTTTTAAAAATCTTTGGTTGATGGAAACTTTTTAATGGCATATTCTTTCACAGCACCACCTAAAATATAAAAGTCACCACATACTTACTTAGAAACAGAAACATTGTTTATTAGTGAAATCTTAGAATTAAAGTATTTTTTACGCAAAATTCTGTGTTAAAGTACATGATTGAAGACATTTTTAAAAATATTAGTTAATGTGATGCAAATACATTTATAAAAAAATAGTGTTCATAGATAATAAGTTTGATTTCTTAAAAGTCAGACATTTTATGTAAATAAATATATAAATAAATAAATAATAAATTTAAAAAAATCAAAAAGGATTGCATGATTTAATGATTCTAATATATTCAGCGTTTCTTATTCATTTTTTTTTTCAGACCAGGAACAGAAACTATATCCTATTTGAATACAAATGTGTAATATTCGAAAATTTATTTAATTGTCTTTCTGCTTTATTTAATACAATAGGCCCAGTTCCAGTTAATTAACTTCATACTTTTTTCCTAGAGAATTCAATACTTTTTTTCGTTAAAAAAATGCGTGAATTACGCAGATGGCAAAAATCTGGTTAGAATATTGAAGTGATTTTGAACTGAAGCAACTAATTATTTCTCACAAAATTAGGAAGATGAATTTTATTTTACAATTAACTTTTGAATTCATTACTGTTTTTCGTATCTTACGAAGGAACTGATGATTAATGTAATAGTTAAGGCAATTTGAATTTTATAATTACAATTAAATATTTAGAAATATAAAAACTGTTTAGTGTAAATGAAGGTAGCAAATGTGTTTATAAATCAAAATTATGCATTTTTTTCAATATAATTTTTTTTATGTATCTTTGCTAAATTTTTATTTAAAAAAATATTTATTATTATTATTATTTAAATATTGCATATGATTTAAAGAATTTACTATTAAATTTTAAGTTTCGTGCATAAAGAATAAGTTATGTAATGTGGTTAAATACATACTACCATTAAAAAGTAATTCTATAAAAAATATCCACATTTATTCAGTTTTTTTCTGCACTATTTTGTTTTATTTCCTTATAGATACAGATATATATATATATATATATATATATGCATTTTTTGAAAATATTTGAAATAATTTATCTGAATTATTTTAGTCAATTAGTCGTGTAAGAAAGAAACACGCATGAAGTCCACTTATTTCGCGATGGATATAAATATACACTGGCTTCCAAAAGTTAAAGTACAACATGTTTTTCGAAGCTCACCAGAAAAAATGGTAGTCAGGTTAAATTTTATAAATTATATGAATGACAATATTAAGCTTTAAAAAAACTTACAGCTACCACTTTTATTTTATAGAAAAAAAATAGTTATTTGTGAATGAGAGAAACATATGCTATTACGAAGCTTTCGTATCTTCGATTGTAAGTTTTGTTGTATTTGAACTATTGATGTCAGTTTTCTTCACAACAACCAGTATATTCTAGAAATGTCTAGAAGAAGTCGTACCGATTCATTACAGTGGCGGGCGGAAGAATTGATGGAAATGGGGTTGTCACAGGCCGATGCTGCTAGACGACTCAATTTGTCTTGCAGTTTAGTTCAACGACTCCGGGATCAGTATATTAGGTGAGCTTGTTGAGCTTAAGCCGTATGGTAGGCCTTCCCACATAACCGAATCTGAAACTGAATCTAACTGAATCTGGGAACAATATGAATCCGAAAATTCTGTGCCCAGAAAACTTGTTCTATGTCGCACACGTCTTACAACACCTGCGGAAGACAGGTTTATAGACCTTTTAGGCCGAAGGTGATGACGGATTTCTGTGCCGCAACTCATTGCAAACTACTTTCCAGCATTAGGGAGAAGAATCTCTGCTACTACGGTGCGAAGACGTTTTCACAATGCAGATCTGTATGCAAGGCGAAGACGGTTGTGTGTGTCCCCCTCAACAGACATTAGATAATGGCCCGCTTATGTTGGGCAAGAAAACCAGAAAACCTTGTTCTTGGACCAGGCAAGGCTTGTAGGCTTCTGTACTCTTCATAGACGTATCCAGATTCACACTAGAGAGCGATTCAGGACGTCTTCTGATCATCTGGAGAGAATAATGTACTCGATACCATCAATCAAACACTGTCAAAACACAGAGGTACAGAAACGGTGGAATCATGGTTTAGGCAGGGATCTCACTCGAAGGCCTGCATGTGTTCGATGGAGGAACTCCTGACTGATGCGAGATATTGAGATGAGATCCTTGACTCATATGTGTGACCATATGTCGGTGCTATTGGTAAAGGTTTAATTCTAATAGAAGATAATGTGAACACCTAGCTGTGGCTGTTGAGAATTATCTTGAGGATACCGATTTAGAGAGAATGGAATTGCCAGCTCAATCTCTAGACTTAAATCCGATAGAAAACCTTTGGGACTATCTTGTACGGCAGGTTGTGGCTTTACATCCTCCTCCAAGGTTGTTAAATGATCTGGAACAGGGTTTACTCCTGTCTAATCAGCGCCACATATTTCGATGTCCGACAATTTAATTGAGAGCATGGAAATCGATGCCGCCAATGCATTCAAATATGGAACTTATGCACATATTCCGTATTAGAACCAATTTTTTCAATGTTTCTGTCAGTTCTTACTGCAAAATACTGCAAAGTACTGATTTCACTGAGAATGGAATTTTCGAAGTGTGAGCTTCGATGTGTGCTTTTTCGTTGTTATTTCATTTATACGTTTAACTTAAGTAAATTTCTATGTTGCTTATAATAAATAACAATTTATCGTACATTTCCTCCAAATCTATTGTTTTCATATTCATTTATTTGCAATTTAGACTAAAAAAACTGGTACTTTATACTTACTTTATACTAAATACCTTAACTTTTGGAGACCGGTGTATATACGTATTTATATACATATACACAGAGCGAGAGGTAGAGCGAGAGCGAAAAAAAAAGAAAGGGACACGAAATAAAAAACTTAGATGGGAACAGTTAGTCTTTTACATAGAGCCAAAAATAAAATCATTTTGTGAATATATAAACTCTTATGACACCTATGCTTATTTATGTACTTTTTTAAAATCTTTATTACGGATATTTATGTTAACAAAGTGATAACTAAGAAAGATTCTTCGGCAAAAAAAATTTAATTTTATTTTTTGTACGATATTTGTATGATATTTGGATATTAAAATCGTACATTTTTTGACAATTTCTTAGTTTTTATTTTATTTTATTTTATATTTTTGCATTGTAAAAACATTGAAAAACATAAAATACATACATTAATAATAATATTTTATTTTTAATGTACTCTCAAAATGGCATCCTAACGCACATTAAACATATTTACGTTTTCATTTTCGTACATTTCATACATTTCGGCTGCAGTCTATTTGCATATAACACACAGCTCGATAAAAAGCACTGTAAGAAACAGATTCCTATTTCGTTTAGTTCTGGCATCTGTTCTGCTTTATTCAAGCTTTTTTTCTTATAAAACCAGTGTCTATATATGTAAACAAAATATAATTTTCCTATAAGATACGTCAGGTCTGAAGGGATTAATGCATTTTTAGAAACTTGTACATAGAATTAAAAAAATAATAATTAATCAAGGTTTTGGGAAAGTTAACCCTTTTTGAAATCAAATAACAATTAATTATTGAAATAAAATAGGTGTAGTATTCAGGAGTGGAATATTTCCATAATTATATATTTTCCTTGTATTAAATATTTCCCATTTATGGTGATATTGCATTGCGTCAGTGCACGTGGAATAGTATAGTAATGAATATTGTATTCTTTACCTGTAATATTATACTCACATAAATGGAATATTATACGCTTTATGAAAAATTCCAGCATAATGATGCTAATAATAATAATAAGAAATGTATGTATTACTAATTCCAAATGATTATATAATTCACTTAAAACTTATGCTGTTAATTGACATCAGTTAAGAAAAGTAGTCTTCTTCAAAAATACTTTCTGATTTTCATTACTTGATAATTAAAATATTAAGTGTTCCGTTACTATTAAAGATTTAATAAATATTTAAATTAAAGTATATTAAAATATATTAAAACAATAATATTAGGCTACATGAAATATAATATATAAAAAATAGTTAATATTGATATGTATATATACAATAATTTAATGTTAAAATTTATGAAAATATTTAATATGTACATTTTTTAAATCTATAAATATCACACGTTAAGTTATATCGTATAGATTTAAAAAAAATAGAGAAAGAAATATTTTTTGAAAGAAAAATTATTACTAAGGCTTTATTTTTTATATTATCTGCTTGTATAAATCTAATTGAATCTGTTTTAAAGATACATTTTAATGCGCATACTTGATACATACTTACAGAATGACAATTGTCTTTAATATTTGTATTTGAGTATCTTAACTAATACATTACAAAAAAGTTATTTTTATAAACTGAGATTTGTTTGATTTATTATCTGTTTTAAAAATGTTGGATATGCATATTTTTTTTAATAATGAAATGCATTTATCACGGGTAAAGTAATTATCAAAAAATTAAACTTCCATTTTTTTTAAGTCTTTAATATAACGCATTTAATGAACCATCTTAAATTCGGAAACTATAATTATGAAAATAATTTATCAGAAATTCAAACAAAAAGAAACAAATAAGCACAAAACCTACTAAACAAAAATCACTAAGTTTAATGCGAAACTAATTGGGAGATTACTCAAACTTCAAGAGCATAATGATTCGCAGATTTTATTCAAAGTTTTAATTTAATTATTAAATCGTTTTTAACTAACTGCTTAATATTTTTCAATTGTATAATATTCTCAATCAATAAAAAACATCAAATACATTGTGCTTTTCTTTTAAGAATGTTAAAAAATATAATTTGAGTACGCGAATATTGTTGGAAACCATAATTATTTATTCAAACACTAGCTTTGTAGGAAAACTAAAAAAAATAAAAAGTTTGCTTTTTTTGTCTTTTAAAATTATTATATATATTGTTCAATGTTATCTAATAAATGTAACTTTAAGATTGAAAATTTTCCTAAATCACCTTCTTTTGTATCCGAATTCATGAACTCTATATTTTATAAATATTATATACGAGTTTTTTACACGTAGGTTTTACGCACTTTTTTTAACATGTGGTATTTTTATTTTCTTTTAATCATAAAGTGAAATATATTGCGTTGATGAAATTTAAAATTCTTCATTGTCCTGCCCTAAAAAAAGCATTGATATGTTTTTAATGTTGTATTTATACAGAAAAACATTATTTTCTGTTAATTTATTATTTGATCCATTTTCTAAACCAAAGTGATTTTACTTTCTTTTATTTAAACAAGAAAAAAGTATCAGATTTGTAAATATTTTGGAATTCAGCTTTTTGTCTGATTTACACGTTTTAGTGGTCAATGAGCGCAAAAAACAGTTTTTACGAAATATCAATCAATGTATGACTCTGTAAGACTGTCTGTATGTGACAAAAATTTTGTGGGCGTTTTTTTTTAAGTAATAAGCAAAATTGTGTTTTTTTTCTTTTTTTGGTTAGTCTTTTATATATAATGCTGCTGATTAGTTTTTGGTATAAATCACTTAACATGTGGCGCTCCTATGTAATTTTTTTTCTCTCTTACCGCAATACTTCAAGCGTCAGAACTAATACACGGGTGTTTATTAAACTTCATATTCAATTAAGTCTTGACATGACTTGGCATTTTTTTACATTTTGGTATAAATCGCTCAACAGATGCCGCCGATGTGCTGATTTTTTTCGATTTTCGCAATAGTTCTATCTCACCGCAATACTTCTCTCTATCTCAGGAACTAATGCACGAAATTTTCTAAAACTTGTTGTTTAATTTTTGATGTGAATTGCCCTACAGATAGCACAGCTAGGCTGCATTTTTCACGATTTTCCAATAAATGTATCTCAAAAAGTAATGCGTGGGATTCTACGAAATTTCAGGTTCAGTTAGTTCCTGATAAAAAATTGACACTGATTAGTTTTTCTTGTACATCACCCAAGATTAAGCGCTGTTATGCAGATATTTCTTGGCAATAGCTGTACCTTAAAAACTAATGCATAACTATTCATTAAATTTCCCATTCAGTTTTAAGTTGCATAAGTTATTGCTCATTGATTTTTATTTAAACCACCTGACCGGTGGCACAGCTATGTGCATTTTTCAGGTGGTATTAAACTGTATATAAGAAAGTTTTGGGATTGCCACATCTGACTAGCTTGTTATTGTGCTTTTAATAACGTTCAATTGCACTCTGCATAAAGTTAGAAAAATAATAATAAAAGTTAAAAATAAAAAAAATAAATTATATCTTTTTTCCTTCCTATTTTTTTTTCAATAAAAATTAATTAATATATGAAAGTATTACAAATTTAGTGAAAAATAAAAATAAAAATAAAAATAAATAAAAGCAATATTTTACGTTATTAAAAATTTTATAATCAAGTATTAGACTTCATTCAATGCTTGAAATTTCACAACTTTGTGGTATTCACAACGAAAAATCTCATATCATAATCGAATTACAGGAAATAACTACACACAATATGGCTTAGCCAAAGTTTTGAGGATTTTCGATAATTATCTGTTAAGGTGTATGTAACTCAATTATTTATTTATTTTGTAAGCTCTTTCTTATCTTTAAAGATCACTTATCTTTATACACATATCAAGTATAATTTTATTTGTAAAATTTCAAAGCTGTGGCTTGTGGGCAACTTTGGTACGCAGTGTTTCTTCCCAAGGTATAACCTGTATATTCATACATTTTTAAAAATGTTAAACAATATTCGTCAAACTACTTTTAGATATACAGGAGTACTACAATGTTAAAAGAAGAGTGACTATTTGTTTAAAAAAATAAATAAATAATAAAAGTGTATATGAAAGAGTTGAATTTGTGTTGTCAAGGCCCTAAAATTGTTCATGTACAAAATACAAGCAAGGCATAGTTATATTAGTTTTTTAGTGTATATTATAAATGTATCTTTTTTATTATTTTTTAATTTTCTTATATATTGCATAGTATCATGCTCTGAGTATTCGTCTCTAAGTTTTTTTCTTTGTCTTTCTATTTTTGACTCGATTAGATATTGAACAGTTTTTCAGCCTAAAAAACAGAGCTTTACCTCTGGGAATTACTTAGGGAATTATTGTCTTATTTTGGATCTGTTTTTCGTTTTTAATTTTGCTGAAACTGTTGGTAAATTTTATAAGAACTGGTTATGAATAGAAATAAGTTTTATTGTTATATTTTTTAGATATTTAAGTAATTTAGTAGAAACTAGCTGACACGCCCGGCATTGCCCGGATCCGTAATAATAATATTAAACGAACTTGAAATTTGTATGATTTTCTCTTTAACTCGAAATATATGGAAATATTGTCTGAAATATTGGGTTGTTCGAAAAGTCCTTTCCGTTTGGGAAAATCAATTCGTACCGGAAAATTTTGTCCATGAATATCTGAGTATTAGATATCGGAAGCAATATGTAATAATTAAACAAAAGAATTTTCCGGTATAAATAGATTTTCCCAAACGGAAAGGACTTCCCGAACAACCGAATACGTGGCCACTGACTGTACGAGAAATTAGTTAAAAAAATAAAAAAAAACTTATATTTAGCTGTAAAATTGTTCAAAATGACTGCAATGGGAAACGCGGGAGGGAATATATGTGAAGCGATTGCGTGATTTTCGTGTTAATGTGTTGATATTTATCGTAAAAATCACTGCTAAGTCATAGCTAAATACTTACAACACATAAAAATATCAAGTGAAATACAGGGTGGTCATAAAAAAACTTTGCCAATATATAGAGCTATAGCTGCCAGTCCGTTCAAACGATCGAGGTGAAATTTCAGATATAGCTATTCAGAGGTATGAGCTCGAGATTCTGTGAACGGCAACAAAATAGCGCTAACGGTTACGGTTATAGTTACAGAAACTCGAAATTTTCAAATGACAACACCCATTTTTTTTCAGCATATGCTAAAACCCTAAAGAACGTTGGATCCGTACGTGTATAGCAAGAAACAGACACGTTATGCACGCACAAAAGGCTGTTCTGCGAACACCCCCCCATAAAAAACACGGGCGCAAGGAGATCGAGAGAATTATAATCTCTCGATCAGGAAGCAAACTTAGTCCTTTCATTATCATATTTTTCTGAAGACGGCCGCAGAAGACGGCGCGAAACGTTGATATTTTTATTTTATTTTAATTGTACAAGTTCATATTAAAATTCTTGTTTTGTGCACCTTTGAGCAATGTGTTGTATTTTTAATAAATACATTCTTAGTAGTTAAAAATGATTTACTTGCCGGGAATTACCCATAAGACTATATAAAAAAGTATACAACGTAGGGTTGTATACAGTTATGTCTACTAGAAAACAATTGATATACCATGAAAGTTCAGAGAGATACGAAGTCTAATTAGTGTCAAATATAACTATTCTGTATTTTATGTTATCACAATATGTTTATGATACACTTAATTCAATTCTGATAATGCACTTGCTACATATTCATTTGGAATTTCATAAACCAAATTCAGCTCAGTAATAATCTTATTATTATTATTTTTTAACAAAACAGATAAACAAAACATTTCTTCAAAATTTAAAATTTACATTGTGCTAAACGTGCTTCGGGTGGGGATAGAAATTTAGTAACGCTGCCTTGGTCCGTACCATGTCAGAAAATTTTTTAATTTAGTTTCAAAGACAAGAGTAGAATATTGAGAATTAAGTAAACTAATGCTAATAAATAGAAAATAATCGCCAATGCTATAGTAATCATGCAATTAATTTTAATTCAAGTGGTCAGTTTGATGTATTTTGATTTTATACCACTAGCCACTACGGGGCATTGCATTATATAAATATATTCTTAAAAGTTATTACTTATATTTTAAGAGCCGATGTCGCATATAGAACGCTGTCTGTGAAACAGTCTCAACTAATTTTGTCTGTTATGTCCCTAAATAATATTTTAATTTTAGTGCACATTCTTGCAGTTTTTAGCTCACAGGTTATCATAGCCTGAGAGCTTATGTGCCCGTCCGTTCTGTATGTACGTTCGTATATTCGTGCGTAACGTGATAACTCATGATAAAATTATTCGATCCACTTGAAATTTTGTATGTAGGTATATCCTGACAAGGCGCTTCCCTGATTAGTTTTTGGAGTTCATTCGATATGTATAAGAGGGGTAACGGGGGGCTCATGCTCCTCCCTTTAGTTGATATAAATGGGATTTTCATGCAGAATTAAGTTTTCGTTCAAAATTAAGATTAGGATCATTCTGATGAGGCGATTCCGTGACTGTTATTAGGTGTTCATTGAATAAGTATAAATAGGGGGAACAGGGGTTCTAATGCCCCCCCCTTAATTTATATAAATGGGTTTTTGAAGCAGAATTTTCAGATTTCGTTCAAATCTCTGAATAGTTTTGGAAGTTTAAGGGTTAAGTATAAAAGAGGGGGATAACTCCTTTTAAATTATATAAATGCTAAATGGGTTTTTATTAAGAATTATCTCATTTGCTCTGAATTTTGGATATAGATTTTTTTATATGATAAAGCATGTCTGTGATAGTATAGGAGGTTCAATGATTAAGTATAAAAAAAGAGGAAAGGGGAGAGCTGTTTCCATTTCTTAATTTTTTTTTCGAACGGAATTAAGCCTTTAAAATATAAGGCTTTAATGTACAATTAGTATTTGTAGCCTGTGAGCTCAATACCATCAGTTTAACTGGGCAGTATTCTTTATTAATTTCTTATAATGAAAATTATTCCATTTCTTGACTTTGTGACAATAATAACGCGATAAATAAGTTTTGAACGATGTTAGGGTATCCATATATAGCATGAAATGCCTTACCATTCTTGCTGCTGAATTTTAAATTTTAAAATCTCTGTATAAAATTGTTTCAATAAAATGATTTCGATCTACCTTTTTTTCAAAAAATCGACTATCGTTTTATATAAATATGTTGCAAAAAGTAACCTGCTTACAATTTTATGCAGTTTTTATTATTTTTTTAACTGTACCCCTCAGTTTTAATTTACTTACCATTGTTTTTGCTAAAATTACGCAGAAAAAATCTTCAGATTCAGCAATCCGTTTCTTTTTCTCATGCAGGGAATTATGCAAGAGAAAGAATGGCTAAAATTCCTAGCCAGAAAATTTACTGCAGAATTAAAATCAACAATGTCTGGCATTGTGGCGTTACTGATACTCTTACTGAGATCAAGGTTTGATAAAACCCTTTACGCATCCTAAACTTGCTTTTCCGTCAAGTAATCTTTTACATCAATTACTGTGTAATTCAAAACTGATATTAATATTGTTTTTGCAATGCTTAATATAAATAAATATGTAAGATAAACAAATCCCAATACAAATAGTCTTTCTAGGCACTTTTTATGAATCATTAAACATAAAGAAAAAAAAATAGGTCGGTCGTTTTAATGGACTTTTCCTGGTAAATATAAAATTTTCTTTAATTTAATCTTGTATACATAACTGTGCAAAAAAATAATGAAACATCGTGCTACAATTTAATCTTAAAATGGTTTGCCTAACAATAGATGTTGTTACCACTGTTGTTGTTGCCGCTGTTTTGAAGAAATTTAATAAAAAATGTGTTTAAATTAAAAATAAAATATAAAAATTGAAATTAATTAAAAATAGCTAGAATAGGCACAGGTACATGTGAACAGCTTTCGTAAAAAAAATAATTATCAAAACTGGTTCAATAGAAATCTTATGGCTTATGACTAAAAACAGCCAGGTCATTTACATATACATGGTGACCCAGAAGTATTGGGACAAATTTTAAGGAGAGGTAATAGACATTACTACGATTCAGAATTGCATAGAAACCCATGGTCGGAAACGCGTGCCTGGCGCTGTAGTGACGACACAAAACTCAAGAAAAAAAGGATACGAACAAGGTGATAAAACATGTTTTTTATTCCTAGTGCTGTAAAAATGCCGGGACATCGCTGGAATGTGCTGAGTAACTTATTAGATGCATCAGGGCGGTTGCTGGGGAAGTTACGGACATTCGCGGTATTTTCTAGGGAACATTAGATCTTCCATGCACCGGAGATATAATTCCATGCGTCCGGGTCGTAATTTCGAACCACTACTTTGATGACGGTCTTTGTCTCTTTATTATTCTTTTTTCTTAGTTTTCTATGGTGTACAAAGGATAATAAAGATGTTTTCTCTTCATATTTGTGATTTGTCTTTATTGTGTTTGTCGTCACTACCGCGCCAGGAAAACGTTTCTGAGAATGGGTTTCTATGGAATTCTGAATCCTTGTGATGCCCCTTAATTCCCGTTGAATTTTGTCCCAATATTTCTGGGACATCCTGTATAGATTACCGCGGCTTTACAAGTGGCATTAACTGTGATAGGAATTTGGGAATTACTTTTTATTTCATTATTTTCATCGTTAAACGTATTTTAATCCATATCGCATTCTGGTATGATAGTTACCAGATTGAAGTTAAAAATATGTCAGGGACTTTTGGACGCTTTGTAACATATTTAGAATGCATAGCAAGATACTTTTATTCTGATAAAATGATAATGTTTATCTTGTACGTTTTTTTTACAAAAATTACAAAATAAAATCTATACCTGAAATAATAATAATAAAAAAATACAAGATTTTTTTCTTCTAAAAGATATTTCTATTCATTACCTCACAAAATGATACTCAGAAATAAAAATATAAAAAAATTTGAAAATTTATTTCTAAATTCTAATTAATTGTGAGGAATAGCCATACTTTTAGTTAATTAACGATATGCTTCTTAGTTAAACTTTTCAATAAATCAACTCTCTCGGAAAAAAAGTTAATTATGTAGCTAGAAAATTCATTATGATTAAAATCAGAAAGTTCTTAGGGACCGCAGATACTAATTATTTTTCAGAAAATTAGACAGATGATTTTTTTTGTAATGATCTTATGTAGTTTTAGGATTTTTAAAATATTTTATCCTTTCATTTAAGAATCTATTGTACATATGTTCAAATGCGTAAAATAAATGTGATACGTTTTCCTCCAGAAAAAATAATTAGATCTTATCAAAAAACATATACAAAGATTAATTAAAAGCATTTTTTAATATGAATTAGTTAAATTGATTATTTCATTTTATTAAAGGAAAAGAATTGTCGAATAAAGAGAAAATTCCACACACAATGTATAATGAAATGGTCTTGTTTATATATACAAGTTTCTGATGTTTAAATTATAATATTTGACTGAAACGTACTTACAGAAATGAAAAAAAAAAGCTATTTATGTTTATTTAAGGACAAACTTTCTTAAATAAAAGAACTTTTTTTAGTGTAATTAGTTTTTCTTAACAGCAGCCTCCCTAAAAATCTATCAGACAGTGTGATGTAGACATTATAGGAAAAAATGGTTATAACTACTTATATTCTATTATATGAACATATTTTTACTTCGTTTAAATGTCGTAATTTTTTCTAAATATTGATCCATTTTGATTTGTTTTTGCCTTTAAATCATATACAACCAATTAAAAAAAGGACTTCTTTATCATATATTTTTCTTAACAATTTATAGAGCTCTTGCTTTAAAATTTAAGCCTTTTTTTTATATTTACCTTAATTTTTTTTTATTTACACTTTACCATTAACATAGCAATCTCATGAGTATTATAGTTTGGAATTTTCACATTAAACGTTTCATAAGTGTAATTCAGAAAATTGCGTGATGGTTAATTATGTTTGTTATTAATTTTGATAAAAGTGAGAACTTTCTATGACAACTTATGAAATTAGTTTGATAGAAACACACTCATCTACAATCACTAAAAGTAATATCTTCAGCAATATTAACTATATAAGAAAGAGATCAAGAACTACTTAATGTGCCTGTAAGGCCCTTTTCAGTCTACCTTATACTGCAAGCACCAAGCAAATCTTTTCAGTCTTATCTGCTGGTGATTCTTACCGTTCTCTTTGACATCTGTTTCGGTTAATGTGTTTTCAAAATATGTCCGTCAGCTGTAGAAATAAATAATTTGGTACATCTATGTAGAAATTTTTTTGAAATTCATCTTTTAGATGAGGGGGCGGTAATGTATTTTTTTACGGCACATTTTTTAGGTTTGGTGGTTCTTACTGTTCTCTTTGACATGCTCTTTCGGTTAATTTTAACATAAAACTTGCCAGTTGGCTGTAAGAAAGACATGTTTTTTTTTTCGTGGAAACGTGGAATTCTGTATTTTTAGCGATGAATTTTATCATCATTGGGATTAATGCAAATGTGCATTAAATTTGTTAGCATTTTTATGGGAGGGGGAAGAAATACAAGAAAAGCACGAGTTCAAACAGCATTAAATTCCGCAAATTTCTTCAAAGGATTGCAGAAAAACCCATAAATTTCGCCAAAGGATTCTGGAAGATAGTGTGATTTCCATCAAAGGATTGTGGGAAAAGACGCAATTTTTGTTAAAGGATCTTGAAAAAAAACACCATTTTCGTCAAAGTGTTGTAGGGAAAATGTGAGTTTTGTGAACTAGTAGCAGAAAAATACTCGAATTTTGTCAATGAATCATGGAAAATATTCGATTGTTGTTGATAGATCATGGAAAATACTCTAATTTTGTCAAAAGATTGGTGGGAAATATAAAAAATTTATAAATATATATAGGACAGTTGCACCATAAAATTTAACTAATAATAACACATTGCTCAGTGGTGCACAAAACAGGAATTTTAATAAACATTTGTACAATTAAAATAAAATAAAACTTTCAACGTTTCGGATCATAATATACTAAAAATATGGCACAGCATCATAAAATCTTAAAATTTTTATTTCCTTGCAATATTTTAATTTTTACTCACGTGTAAATGGCAACATTTCTTTTAAATTTTAAGTCATTTAGATTTTAAGTTAGTAGAAATATTATCTCTCGATGAAGATGCAAACGTAGTCCTTCCATTATCATATTTTCCTGAAGACGCCCGCAGAAGATGGCGCGAAACGTTGAAAGTTTTATTTTATTTTAATTGTACAAATGTATATTAAAATTCCTGTTTTGTGTACCACTGAGCAATGTGTTATTATTAGTATAAAAATTTTGTCGATAGATCACAGAAAATGCTAGAATTTTGTCAAAAGATCAGGATAAATACGAGAATTTTGTCAAAGGATAAAGGAAAATCCGAGAATTTTGTTGAAAAATCGTGGAAAAAGTGCAACTTTTATCGAAAGATAGGAGAAAACATGTACATTTTGTCAAAAGATCGGGGAAATACGCAAATTTTCTTGAAAGATCGCAGAAAATATGAGATTTTTATGAAAAGATCGAGGAAAATACGAGAATTTTGTCGAAAGATTGAGGAAAATCCGCGAATGTTGACAAAAGATTGAAGAGATTATGAGAATGTTGATGAAAGATTGAGGAAATTATGAGAATATTGATGAAAGATCGATGAAAATATGAGAATTTTGATGAAAGAGCTTACATTTTGTTCAAAGATTGAACAAAATCATGAATTTTGTCAAAAGATCCTAGAAAATACGAAAAAACCGTGGAAAGAATGAAAATTTTGTCGAAAAATCATGGAAATTACGAGAATTTTATCTAAAGATCTAGGAAAATACGGGAATTTTGAGATCGAGGAAAATATGAGAATGTTATCGAAAGACCGGATATTTTGTTGAAAGATTGGTGAAATATGTAAATTATCTCGAAACATTGCGGAATACATGCGAATTATCTTAAAAACTTTCGGGAAATATGCAAATTTTGACGAAATCCGCAGAAAATATGCAAATTTTGTCAAAAGATCAAGAAAAAATCATAAATTTTCTCGAAAGATGGGTAAAAATGCATGCAAATTTTCACCAAAAATCGCTAAAAAAATGAGCTGCGCAAAATTCATGTATTTTCCACGATTTTTGTGAAAATTTGCATTTTTTTTGGATAAATCCAAATTTCACTGAAAAAACCTGGAAAAAAGTGCATTTTTTTCAAATGGTTGCGAAAAACGCTAATTTTGTCAAAATGCTGAGGAAAAATGCAGATTTTCTCAAAAGTCTGTGAGGCTATGAAAAATCTTTTTTTTTGAGTCTGTAGCATGGCTGATTATTGATGCAAATATTCATTCTGACACTAACAAAAACTTTACTCCTATTTTACAAAACACCAATGTAGTGCGGAGATGTATTATAGACAATATTATTTCTTTACTGAAATAAAACATACCAAACGCTTACTTGGTAGATGGTCCAGGTGGTACTGGAAAACATTCGTTTATAATTATTTAATACATATATGTTCACAATAAGGTTTTGATGTAAATTTTGTAGCTTGGACTAGAATTGCTGCGATGTTGTTACACAATGATCGCAGTGTTCATAGCCGTTTTAAACTACCATTAAAACTAACAAAAAGTTATATATCATTTCTAAAAGTTAATTATTATTTACGTCCAGTCTGTATATTATAACATTTTTACAAGCATTCTAACAACTTATTGCAGTATGTATTATTCTCCAAATGATATACTCTATTATATGAAAATACTTTTGCTTTATCGTACATTTTTCTAAATGTTCATCCACTTTGATTTGCTTTTAAGTTTAAACCATACACGACCAATTAAAATGAAAGAATTCTTTTTTTATCATGCCTTATGCTTAATAATTTATAAAACGCATGCTTAAAAGTTTTTTAAGCCTTATTTTTTTTATTTAGATATTGCCAATAACAGCAATCTGATGAGTATAATAGTTTGGAATTTTCACATTTAAACATTTCAAAAATGTACTTCAGAATATGTCATGTTTAAATTGCATGATGGTTATTTTTGTTTGTTATTAATTTTTATATAAGTAAACATTTTTATGACAACTCATGAAATTAGTTTGACAGAAACCACAAAATGGGTCAGTTGGCTTTAAGAAACTATCAATATCGTTCACCGGCAAAGAAAAAAAATGTGAAATTTGCCGATTGGCCGAAGAAGGATATGAAATCGGTTGATATGTCATGCAAAAAAAGAAAAATAAAGAAATTTGTTGAAAGCCTGTGAGAGAAAAAGAAAAAGTAAAATTGGTTGATCATATGTCAAAAAAGTATCAAAATTAGTTTTTCCATCTAGGAGAAACTACTTCATATGCCTGTTGACGCTTTTCAACCTACCTTACACTGAGGGAGATCTTTCCAAACTGTCTAATATGATGGTGACTCTTGCTGCTCTTTTTGACACGTTGTTTCGGTTAATGTCATTGCAAAATATGTCAATCAGTAGTAAAAATAATAATTTTTGTACATCAATCGAGAAAAAGTTTTGAAATTCATCGGTTAGTCGAGGGGGCGAGAATGTAAAATTTTCTGTTCTAAAATTTCTTCTAATTATTCTGTTCCACCCAATCCTTTCAAGGACAAGTAATTGTGATTCTGTAATGTTGAACTTGGTCTAAAATTTTATTCAAAACTTTTTTTCAACAAAATTAAAAAAACAAATTTTAATAAAAAGTTTGTAGTGCAAATCTTGGTTACAATTACATGAGATAGAATATATCCCACCTATAATATCTGCATATGATATATCACACCTATAATATCCACATATAATGTAACCAACCATCCCTAAAGGTGTTAAACAAGGAATAAGCTTAGTTAACAAACATTGTAGTACATTTTTTTCCGTCAAGTTTTGACGGGTTCCATCTAGTTTATACTTATATCGCAAAACATAGTTTACAAAATAGTAAATAACATGTCATTAAAATATACATTGTTAAATATTAAAAAGTTAAACATATTTTATTATCTGAAAAACAAGGTGACATGACTGTGCATTAAAATTGAAGAATATATATACACTGGTGTGCAAAATTTAAGGACGAGTTCCAAAAAGCCAATTTTTAAGGGATTTTCAAGCGATAATTTTCATGCGAATATTCAACAGGAAGTAATATAATTCGAATATTTACTATCCCTGTATAACAGCTAATCCATATAACATCTTATTCAGGTCACACATGGTCACAAGAGTAACAGTCACCACGGCGAAACAAAAAATAGGAAATTCCATGGGTCTCTTTCATGAGTCTCAAATGACTACTATATGTGGCTCCACTGTCAGGTCACTGTGACTGCTGCTTTGTGACGAGCCACCAGGGGACTTTACAGTATCGTTTTATTGAGAATCTCATGTGACTGTCATTTGGAGGCTCAATTTCAAAGTCATTGTGAATGTTGCATTATAATAAATAAGCATATAATGACACATAAAATTCACATGGTGAACTTCTGTCACAAGACTTTGTCAAATGGTTAACAGAGACCCTACTGTGAAGTAACCACTGTAATAAAAAAGAATACTGCCCAGTTAAACTGAAGGCATTGAGCTCACAGGCTACAAATACTAATTGCACATTAAAGCTTTATATTTTCAAGGGTTAATACCGTTCGAAAAAAAAAATTAAGAAGGGGAAACAGCTCTCCCCTTTTCTCTTTTTTTATACTTAATCATTGAACCTCCTATACTATCAAAGACATGCTTTATCATATAAAAAATCTATATCCAAAATTCAGAGCAAATTAGATAATTCTTAATAAAAACCCATTTAGCATTTATATAATTTAAAAAGAGTTATCCCCCTCTTTTATACTTAACCATTAAACTTCCAAAACTATTCAGAGATTTGAACGAAATCTGAAAATTCTGCTTGAAAAACCCATTTATATAAATTAAGGGGGGGGGACATTAGAACTCCTGTTCCCCTTATTTATACTTATTCAATGAACACCTAATAAGAGTCATGTAATCACCTCATCAGAATGATCCTAATCTAAATTTTGAACGAAAATTAATTCTGCATGAAAATCCCATTTATATCAACTAACGGGGGGGGGGGGCATTAGAGCCCCTGTTCCCCCTATTTATACTTATTCAATGAACACCTAATAACAGTCACGGAATCGCCTCATCAGAATGATCCTAATCTAAATTTTGAACGAAAACTTAATTCTGCATGAAAATCCCATTTATATCAACTAACGGGGGGGGGGGGCATTGGAACCCCTGTTCCCCCTATCTATACTTATTCAATGAACACCTAATAACAGTCACGGAATCGCCTCATCAGAATGATCCTAATCTAAATTTTGAACGAAAACTTAATTCTGCATTAAAATCCCATTTATATCAACTAACGGGGGGGGGGGCATTAGAACCCCTGTTCCCCCTATTTATACTTATTCAATGAACAACTAATAACAGTCACTGAATCGCCTCATCAGAATGATCCTAATCTAAATTTTGAACGAAAACTTGATTCTGCATGAAAATCCCATTTATATCAACTAACGGGGGGGGGGCATTAGAACCCCTGTTCCCCCTATTTATACTTATTCAATGAACACCTAATAACAGTCACGGAATCGCCTCATCAGAATGATCCTAATCTAAATTTTGAAAACTTAATTCTGCATGAAAATCCCATTTATATCAACTAACGGGGGGGGGGCATTAGAACCCCTGTTCCCCCTATTTATACTTAATCAATGAACACCTAATAACAGTCACGGAATCGCCTCATCAGAATGATCCTATTCTAAATTTTGAAAACTTAATTCTGCATGAAAATCCCATCTATATCAACTAACGGGGGGCATGAGCCCCCCGTTCCCCCTCTTATACATATCGAATGAACTCCAAAAACTAATCAGGGAAGCACCTTGTCAGGATATACCTACATACAAAATTTCAAGTGGATCTGATATTTTTATCATGAGTTATCGCGTTACGTACATACATACAGAACGGGCGGGCACATAAGCTCACAGGCTATCTATGATAGCCTGTGAGCTAAAAAGTGCTGAAAACTCATCATGTGACTTTAATGGGACATTGTTTGGTGATTTATCATAATGCAACATTTTTAATGACTTTGAAATGGAGCCTCCAAATTACAGTCACACGAGAGTCTCAATAAAAGTACACTGTAAATTCACCTGGTGACTCGTCACAAAGCAGCAGTCGCAGGGACCTGACAGTCGAGTCACATATAATAGTCATTTGAGTCTCATAAAAGAGACGTATGAAATTTCCTATTTTTTGTTTCACTGTAGCGACTGTGATTCTTGTGGCCATGTGTGACCTGAATGAAAGGTTATATGAACTAGCTGTTATGCAGATATAGTAGTTATTCAAATTATATTACTTCCTTTTAAATATCCGCGTGAAAATTATCGCTTGAAAATCCTTTGAAATTTGGCGTTTTGGGACTAAATTTTGCACATCAGTGTATTTTTTACTTATTCATATCAACGATCGACGGTTAATGATTTAGTAACAAGATAATTTTAGCCAAAGATAATGTAAGAAATCACTAAAACAGCCAACTCGATTATTACTTCCTCTTTTTGACTTTATGCAAATTAATCACTTCAGTTTTGGAAGGAATTGAAAACGTGAAATTTCCAGTAAGATCTTTTATCCGTTATGTATTTGCTTTGTAGTGATAAGGAATAAACAAAATAATAGTTATAATTCTTCTCAAAATATTTTATTTAAATAATATATTTGGTCTTCTTACACATTTTATTTCAAAACTTGCAAACGATATAAATTCCCAACTGGGCTAAAATGACCTGACCAGTATAAAACTATCTCTTGGTTGAAGTCACCAATTCTCCACCAAATGAGGTATTAAGCATTATTATCTGCTGAAAAAGAAAGGAAGAATAATAACAATGGTCGCAAAAAAAAAAAAAACTTTGCATGTGGATCCTAATTTTAATTCGCAGGGCATCATTTAAATGTTGTATTTTAAAGAAATTAAACTTTATGATTTATAAAAAAAAATGAAGTCGCGTAGGATATTTTAAGACATATACTTTATTTAATAGTTTAGGGTGTGTTTACACTCTAAAGTACTATTAATTTACACTATTAATACTTTTAAAAATATTTAAAAAATACAATTAATTTGAAGGAAAAAATGGATTTTTGAAGATATTTCTCTTTTTTCATTTTTTTCTAAGTGATTCCAGAAAATAAAGAAAATTCGTTTTGGATATTTTAACTTTTATTTAAAAAGAAGAAATTTTGAGTATCTTTTAAAAATTTAGTTACATTGTTCAGAAAAACAAATTGCTTCATGAACTCAGAACGGTACTTTCCGAAAGGTCTGCATTACGATCACAGTTTCACGTCATTACAATGTATTTAAAAACTCTTGGTTTTGTGTAAATTTCCTTCTATCTCCATCATCTCCCCTACTTTTGATTATGATGAATAATGCAATATAAATAAAAATAGTGTTGTTGATAGGCTTCACCTCTATGTCAACTTTTCACCCCCGTAATAAACAACATCTAAGAAATAAAAGAAAAACTAATGTATTTAATAATAATGTAACAGTTTTTAATAATGAACTTATTTAAAATAAGAAATAATCAGACCAAATAAAATAAAATTTTGGATTTTTTTTTAATAAATTTATTTTTATTGTATGACACGTATGAAATAACACATTTCCTTAATTTAATAATAATGTAACAGTTTATAAAATAATGTAACAGTTTTTAATAATGAACTTATTTAAAATAAGAAATAATCAGACCAAATAAAATAAAATTTTGGATTTTTTTAAAAAGATTTATTTTTATTGTATGACACGTATGAAATAACACGTTTCCTTAATTTAATAATAATGTGACAGTTTATAAAATAATGTAACAGTATTTAATAATGAACTTATTTAAAATAAGAAATAATCATACCAAATAAAATATAATTTTGGATTATTTTTCATTTTTTTAATTAAATTTATTTTTATTGTATGACACGTATGAAATAACACGTTTCCTTAATTAATGTTCACGGAAGAATTCACATTATTTACCAATAATAAAATCAGATAAAAAATTAGAAACTGCTTTCCTTATCAAATAACTTACATAAAACTTGATCGGAAAATACAAGCAAAATATATTTAAATTCATTATATGGTTTTAAAACCACGAATTTTTTCCCACAACAATTAAAATTTGTATGCTTTTTATTTTACCAATGTGGAAGTTTATGAATAAAACTAATCATACGGAATACATTAATTTAATCTGTAAATGTAACTTTATTTGTGATTTTGTTTTATTTCCTTAAAAATGTAACGTTTTGATAATTTAGTTTAATTTATCATCTAAAATTATCTCGTATTCTTCAATTTTAGGTTTTTGCAAGACATCTGCAGATTGTATTTTGCTATGCAAAAATTAATTTAATCATGAAGTAAATCTTGTATAGTTATATATTTTTTAATTATTTCTGAAGAATGTGCTTCATAAATTTCCTTTAAAACTGGCGTTTATTATGAAATTTATCTAATAACAGTATCATAATTTATTCTAATTTGTTTCGAATCTCATAATTAAAGGTAACGAATGTATAGAGCGTCTCTTTATAATAACTAACGGAAATTAAATTTCGAAGTTTTTTTTAAATATATGCAAATTCAATACACTGCCATATATAAGATATTTCTGGTTTCATTAATCTTAATTTTAAGCCAGCTGTTTAAAGTATTTTTCCTTTAGACTTAATTAGAGAAAGATATAAATGGGGTGAGGGGAATATTTCATTTATCCTTTTCTAAAAAAAAAAGGCAGGAAATAAACATAATGAATGTATTTGAGATAGTTATTTATTTTGTAAATTATCTCAAAGTAATTATATTAACAAAAACATTAGCATGGATATATTTCGAACAATGTAATAAATGCGCGATATTTTCATCGTTTTATTTAAATATTGAATAGAGACTAATATTATTGAAAAGTTATTTCATAACTAGCCATGCTTTTTTTGATACATAACAATTGTATTATTTTCAGCTTTTGCACATGTGTTGGGACATCAGCTATGCCTATGGAGAACGGAATTGAGAAACTGAAACAGAGGCAATTCTGTAAGGTGAATGGTAGCTCAGATAGACTTAGAATTCGTAACTCTGGTAGACTTTAAGCTCTCGGAAAATTTCTCGATAGTGCCAGCATTTATTGTGTTTATATTTTTATTTGTGTAGGGACAATACCGCGACCATTGATTTCATCATAATTTGCATATTTTATTCAGACACTTTGCAACCGAAATCAAAAATAATTACTCATATGATTTGTAACTAAATTACCATTTCTGTGCATAATAAATTAATTAAATGTTGGTATTTAAGTGTTTTTTCTACAACACTCAGTATTTATGTATTTCCAACAAAGTCTCATAAGAAATTTCAGTATAAACACCAAATGTTATAAGATTTCCTCAAATACTGATTGTTGTTGACAAAAAGAGAAAAAAAAATTATATGAAGTTCAAAGATCGTTCATCAGATTATGCAATAAATTAACAAAACATGACAAAAAAATAAAATAAAAACGCGTCATTACATACCTAGATTGAAACTGGAACAGAATTAATAACGAAAAATGTGTCACCATATTTATTTGCTATTTCAGTGCGAGGAAATGTGATAGAGCTTCTCCTGTTATATGCCAAAAGTGCGGGAATTGCGATAACTTTCCTCTAAAATTGCTGAGAGGGTGATAGCGTTCCTATTTGAATCGGCCATTTCAAAAACCACTTAAGTGCCAGAATCAGAACTTTTCATAAATAAAAAAATAATAATTATAAAATTGTATTATTCAAAAGTAAAGGAATTTTATTGATTTTGTGTTGCTGAATATAAAGTATGGACTTGGATATTTGTAAATTATGAATGTTTTTAAATACATAATTTATGATTAATAAAATTAATAATAACAGGAAAATATTCCTGACTTATGAATTTTTAGCAAGAAACGAGGTTATGTGGTATTTTATTCGAACAAAACATCTATATTAAAATTATTTAGAATTAAAATTAATGAAGATAATACTTATACGAGAACATTTTACGTTTTTATATAATTTTAGGGCTTAATCATAGTCTGCATTAATCGTAATTGGTATATCTTCAAAACTGACTGTTGGTCATCTAAATATATCCTGATGAAATGCTCTTTTAAAATGCTGCCCTGAACTATTAATTGAAACTTTTCATTGCATATGCTTTGGCTTATGGAAGTGACACATGAGTTGAAATGTTTTCACCAATATAAATGAATCTTTAGCGAATCCATCAATAAATTATTCGGATATGATAGTTCCTTTTTTATCAAAATCATAGGCAAAACACTTGTATAATTTTTTAAAAAGATATAAATGCTTAATATGTAATCCAATCTTATTTTTAATGTAATGCAATGACAGAGAAAAATGCCAATTTTTCTACCATGTTAGCAATGCTACACTGAAAAAAAAGTCCGTTAAATTTACGGTAAAAACTGCTGGTAGCACTGGTGCATCAGTTTTTGCCCTAAATTGAACGAATTTTTTTCTTTTTTACATTTTATATTTAACATATTTATTTGCCTGTTTTAAGTTATTTTCTGCCAAAACGATTAACCCGTAGTTGTCTTAAATAAAAAAATGTTTTTTAGTGGTATGTATAATAATGGTAAATTTTAAATAAAATCGAATTTTATTGCAGCAGATTTTTATAAAAGAAGCTGTTTTTGAGTTTGAACTGCTTCTATAACGCCTCCAGTCAGTTCTTATATTTTATATTACACAACAAGTGTTAGAATTGTGACGCATATTATTGTCATATGTATATTAGAATTTTTATTTGTGATGTTGTTGGCAGTGCTCTTTGTCGTATAAACATTTATTATTCCATAAAAATGAAATTTCAAGTAATTTTTCCATGTGGGCTTAGGAAAACTTGTAGTGTGTTATTAAAACGTAAAATCGTTGTTTTATACAAGATTTTGCCTGTAATTTAAAAAAAAAGTAGAAAAAAGTAACTTTTATCAATGTGTTTCATCCCCGGGCAGATTGATACACCTCATGCTTTGATATGTTTGTAAAAAATGGAGCAAAATAACACCAATGCATATTTTTCATAGAAAATGAGTTAGCAAACCATTTTATATTTATTTATTTAAATTCAAATCACCCATAATTTATTTGTAAGCAATATTAAAGCAATCAAAATTAAATGCATAATGACCTGATCTTCTGACTGTTCCTTGTCTGATTGTTAGCAGGGGTAACTTTCTCATCACTGGCATTTAATCCCTGCATTATCTTCTTTCTTAGGAAAGATGAAAAAATATCAGGTTTCCTATTTATAAATCGATTTATAAAAAGAAAATAAAGCATAACGATATTAAAAATTCTGTTTATAATATAATTATCCTAATTGTTTCTCTTGTTTAAAATTTCTCATTTCGAAAATACTTTTTTCGCTGGAAAATCGATAGAAATTCGAGATTTGCTAGGCTGTCATTCTTTTCTTTTGTTAGTTCTACTACCACTGTCAGTTAAGTAAGTACGTGCGCCTTATGTTTGCAGAAATGCTATAAAATTTTCTAATATAAAAAAATGAAGCTATTTCACTTCAATAAAAGTTAATATTAGAAAATTTTGTCGGGAAAAGGTAGGATTAAGGAGTGTATGGTAAACAAAAATAATAAAAGGTAATAAAAATAAACTAGAAACAGATTTATGTTGTCTGTATCTATCATGATGCACATTGATACATATCAATGTGCCCCGACATGGACTGTATCAATGTGCCCCATTCAGCCATTTTGAATAACAAGAGTCTCAAATCCAAAACTTCATATTTCTATTTAACAATAAAGAATGAGGAACTGATAAACAGTAGCTTTACTTACCAGAGAGAGTATTTTTTGGTTTGAAAATACTAGAACAGTTGTATAATATCATTGCAATTGTACAACTAAAATTTACTTTTGACCTATAAAAACAATAATCCACCCGTCCCATTTCATCAAACTACCGAATCCTTCCAAGACGTTCTGTATGTAGTTGAGTATACTAGCACCATCTTTTGGAGCTGATGTGAAATTTCCTGTATTGACCTTGTGAACAGTAGAGGGGGTGTATGAATGTACCATATGTATCAATGTGCCCAGCTCCACTTATATAATCTGCATTTAGAACATAACTTACAATCACTCCGTAGATCATTAAGTCAGTAAGTCATCAGAAGTTCAAAGGATCAGTGCAACGTTTCTATTAGAACATATTTGAAAATCGCTATTTGTTTTCGGTCAGGTTTTTCAACAATTACATTAACTTCGTGATATTATTTCTCATTAAGTTCTTAAGAATATATTTACAACAGTTTAAGAATACAAAATGGACATTTGAGCGACATAATTTCTTTTGAGCATGGCAAAACAATTCTGAATGCATTGGCAATACAACTGTTATTTGCGCACGAAATATTTTTTTTTCTTTTTAATATGAAGAAGCGGACACTGAAAAAAAATAAAATAATGGTCATATAAAAGCTTATAAATACTAATTCATTACACATCAACATTAATTTTGTTGATGGAGCGCTTTTTATGAGAAAAAAATTTCAAAGATAGAGAAATAAAATTTGGAAAAAAAGACAAAACACATTTTTTTACAGTTTATAATTTATTACTACTTACTATTTTATTTATCACGTAAATCTCATGTTAAGCAAAAATACATATCTTTAAGCATACAAAGCCATTAAGAAGCCTTTTTTTCCCTTTTTCACGTTTATGATGGGCAAAAATAGCACATAACAACCAACATCCTTTAATATTTTTTTTTCTTAAAAAAATAGTGGTGCGAATAGAATGAAATTGAGTAACTTTTTACCCCATAGGAATCTTAATTGCCTAATGCGTAGCGTTAAATATTTTTTTTATGATTCAGATTTTTAACCCGCGAGTAGTCGCGACTTTTTCCACAACGTCATTAGTCGCGCTCGGTCTTTTCGCCGCTGGCCTCCCGCATACCAAATATGTAAAATAAGAAATATTTTTCACCTAATATATGAAGATAACATTTCAATGAATATATAAATTTGCAGTTTTCTTAAATTATGCATTTTATTCATGAGATATGGAGTAATTCGAAAAAGTAAAAATGAACTGACATTAGTGATTGTTACGTAGACCTTTTCGCCAATTTCAACTTTGTTTCTAAAAATGTACCTGAAAGAAAAACAGAGGTGTCCTGTTACCTCACTAAGGTGTTCTAGAAACCTTCAAAGTCAGGTACATGGTAGATCTCCGTTGTATTTGTAATCTGATACAAGTTAGGAGAAGATATGTTATACGGGCGGCGAAAAGACCGACACGCGACTACTGACGGGATATTAATCCTTTGTGGCCGTTTTTCTTCTAGTCTCAACCAACAAATGCCTTTTACTGTTCCAATCATAAGTCTGCTCTCAGCTGTCTCAGCTTCGAACCATACCGATCTTGTATTGATGAGTTTCGAAGATAGGTAGAAATCGAAATTGTATGTTACATTTTTTTAAAGTGTAATTAGAATTTCCGATTCATAATGTATTTTAAAATAATTGCTCGAAGATGACAAAAAGAAAATTACCGAAATAAATAATCAAATTTAAAATTAAAATATTTTAAAAAGGTAATATATGATAAGAGGTATAAAGAGAAAGGGTTGTTCTACACAAATAAACAGAAAACATAATTTTTGCATATTGCAGTTCCTTTGAAAAATACTGCTCATTGGAAAATTTAAAAAAAATACACAATTAAAACATCGATAACATAAGTTAGATATAGATCGGCAAATTGAGATTTGCTGTTATAATCAGAAATATTACTTATTATACTTCGTTCAACAAAAACTAATTCCAACAAGAATGGAACCTATGTATAAACTGAAAACTATCGCAAAAGGTTAATATTAATTTTTCGATCATGTTTTTAAAAATTCATTTTGTAAACTGAAAAGGTTGACTAATTTGAAAATGATAGAATCCTAAAAACTGATGTTAATATTTAACAAAATTGATGATAATATGTTAAAGAATAGCCGGAAACGTTTTTGGAAATCGGTTTCTCGAAAAGAATATTTTTAAATATAAATGATGTTACTGATCACAAAATATTTTGGTTTCCGTTGATATAAAAAATGGCTTTTAACTCGAACATCTGAAACTCGAAAGAAGTTCTGTGTTTACCTTCGTGGTTATAATACATTTTCGTAAATAAAAAAGAATGCATTTTTGTTATTGAAATAAAAATACTTTAAATGCATTTATATTGAGTATTTAAAAAAAGAACTTTTATTATACACATATTTTTACTTTTTATAAAAAAACAATGGTTTTTTCTAAAACTTTTTATTTTATTTTTTTTCCAATCTTCACTTTTATATGTTTCGTTATATTTACATATGTAAATGTTTGATGTATATGAAATTACAATGCAAGCAATATAGTATATTAATTACATGACGTTAGTATTTTATGCATGTTACGCTCTGAAAACAATTATATTTTAAAATTGAATAAACAAACAAAACAAATACACCAGTTTCAGAAAGTACTAATAAGAAAATGAATCCTTTTCTCTCATGTCTTTTATCTCTCATTTTGTAAAAGGTAATAATTATATAAAGCAATAATGTTAATTTGCCTTAATTTTGTAAGAAAACAATTGATATTTGTGTTCTTTTTCGAAAATTCTTTTTCATGACGAAGCACAATTATATTACTTAAATTAATTTATCTTAATACGATTGTTTCTTGTTTTTCTCATTTGCCTTTCATTTACTCTCAATGTTCGCTTGAGAATTACCTAAACTCTATTACACTTGTTAAATGATTAACTTCTATTCTAGAAACTTTTAAGCGTGAAACAAACAAGTATAATTAATTTCAAGTAATTTAGATAATGCGATTTCTTGAAATCTGTCAATTAGAAATATACCCTTTTAAATCTTTTCCATCTGCTATTTGTCCGCTATTGAAACTATCCAGTATTTTATCGGAATATTTACCATGATATGGGATGATATATTTATCTTGCATATGCCAAATTGTGCGATAAACGAAATTCTTTATTAAAAACAATCAGATAATGCCGAATAAATATGGTAGAGAATAAATATCTTCCTAATGCAATACTTCTTGTTATTTTAAGTGAAGCATGTGTTAAGTTTGAAATTTTCTGTTTGTATGAAAGACGAGATATGGTTACATAGATTTTGGTTGTTTTTGATTATGAGGGGTGATAATTTCTATTGTTGTATAATATATAATAACCAGGATGCTAATAATATATTAGTACTTTCATTTAAGCATTTTTTGTAATGAAAAAAAACATATTTCTTTTACAAAATTAATACCCGTTAAACCTGACTTGAGCTTTCATTTAAAAGAACAATAGCTTTTAGGAAATATGGATTAAACTCAACAAAATTCAACACGTGCATTCCAAATACCATTAGTTAAGCTTCTGAAAGTCGGTTTCATTTTATTTTTAGGCAGCACATTAACCCAAAAATTGGAAGTCGAGAGTTTCGTCTCAATTTATAAATATTATTATTCCTACTACTAGTGGCAGTAGTAATTTTATTTTATATGAAAAGTTAAAAATTTAATTAAACATTTCAATTTATGCAGCTTTGAATTTTTTTAAATTTTCCTAACAATCAACAATTCTTTTTAGTTTATTTTTTCGATTATTCATACAAACATGCTTTTTTCTGCAAATATAAAGCAATTATATTATTCAGTGAAAAGCAAAACTTGTTTATTTTTAGATTTTTCAATTGTTCATTCATTTATTCATTTATCTTTCAATATATATTATCTGAAATTAAGCATTTTATATAAGTTTTAAAGTGAAACTTAAAACTTGTAAATGCTGTTTTTTTTTTTTTTTTTTTTTTTTTTTTTTTTTTTGTCGGAATTTCGAAATATATTTTTGTTTATATAATTCCAATAGCATAACTTCAAATGAATAGTAAAATATTAAAGAAAAATGCACTTTTTATACTTTTTAACTATCTGGTACAATTTAAAAATTTACAAGCATATAACTGTAAAATGTGCATGTATAATACATGACAGGTATTATATAATATATTTTAAAATGTTTTCAATTCCATCAAATGAATCTCTATCGACGTTCAGTTGGTAATCTCACGAATCTAGCTGATCAAAAGTCAATTTTTGAGAGTTTATGCTAGTGTAATTTATTTTTTGTCTGTTATAGTTTAATAGTTAGGACGTTGCACCCTGCTATTAGTTTTTCATATACACATACTTGTATAGTCCACAGACCGTTGAAAGGTTATCGCTTCTTTTTTTAAATGGATAATAAAATTGTACATCGTACTTAATTTGTTACTTGTAGCGGAACAGACTATAATGTTTAATTCTTGTCCATTTGGCACAGTTTCAATATACTGTATATACATTGACTTCCTAAGTAGGTACATATATATATAATACATTAAACAGTATTATATAATGCATTATATTTTTCATTCTACCAAATACCAGCTCTGTCGACGTTCGGTTGAAGATTTCACGATTCTAGCTCTTTTTATTTTTTATCAAAGTCAACAGAATTTAAATTAGTCATATAAATAAACTTTTGCATCATTATGCAACGGGAACACCATTAAAAATTTAGGGAAAGTGTGAATTTGATTTATATATATATATACGTACATACACATAAATAATGTACATTGATTTCAGTAAGTATATTAAAAAAATATTTAAAACTTGCACACTAAAAAATGAAACGATTAAAGCGAAAAGGCATAATGATAAAATTTAAAAAGCACATTTATTCAAAAAACCATTCCAAGCACAAAGATAGCTAATGATTAAATTATTACCCCAAAATAATTCTTCTTGAAGAAGGAAGATTAAGTTATTTGAATTAGTTATTAGCAATAAACTTAAGAGTTATCTTTATGATCTTTATGATTCTCATTTATTTTGCAATTGTACATTTGTTTCCAATTTGATTAAAATAATTTGCACTATTTCAAGTATTTAACAGTTTACAGATAACTTCTGGAATTGAAACGATGAAAAATTGCTCATTTATACTGCCTTAATGTCTTTTCTTGAAATTTCCCAATTAGTAAAAGTGCATTATAAGACTAATTTATGAGCCAGTAATTTAATGATTTTGGCATCTTATTAAAAATATTTTTATTGTAAAATATATATATATTAATGTTTTTAAACTTGGATAGGTACATTTATTTGATATTGACAATTTTTGTCACTTTGTTGTATTGATTAAAAATAATCACACTAATTTACGGATTAAACCTTGGCAGATTTCTTTTCAAGTAAAAGGATGCAAAATTGCCCATTTGAGTTGACCTAATGCCTTTTAAAAAAATTTCCAATTAATAAAAATGTATTATAAGATCAATATTTTTTCGCATAATTAAATGAATGATTTTGGTATTTTAATGCAATTATTTTTACGTGAATATATACTTACATTAATACTCGTAAATTGGAATAATTACATTAATCTGATGTTAACTTTTCTGGTTACTTTATGCTTAATTACAAATAATTACACTAATTTCGGGATAAAATTCGTCGAAAATGTCTTTTGAAATTGAAACGTTGTGATATAACCCATTCGAACTGACTAAATTCCTTTTCTGATAATTTCACAATCAATAAAACAGTACTATAAGATTAATTTATCAGTCAATATGTTAAAGATTTTAGTATTTCAATACTGTTTATGGTAAAATACACTTATAACAATACTTACGAAACTGGATTAGTACATTTATCTGGTATTCACATTTTTGTCACTTTGGTACTGATTAAAAATAATTACATTATTTTAAGGATTAAACCCTTCGCAGATGCTTTTGAAATTGAAATTATGCAATAATTCCCATTAGATTTCTCTTGATGTCTTTTCTTGTAATTTTCCCTTAAATAAAAATATAAGATTAATTTATCAGTAAATAAACTATTGATTTTGGTATTTTATTGAAATCTTTTTTTATGGTAAAATATACATATATTAATATTTACAAAGTAGAACAAGTACATTTATCTGATACTGACATATTTTCGTACTTTTTTTTATAGTTTTACAGTGATAATCAGTTTAAAATGTGACATTTGCTTTTTATTTTTATAAAAACGTATTTTAATTAAATCTCATGAATATATTTTTTTTACTTTAATAAATTACATTTTTATCTACAGAATAGCAATCTCAGAGGGCATTGGGAACTTCAACCATTTGAGTTTGGTTATTTTTCACCCACTTAAAAATTAGCAACTGTTATGAATGTGAAAATATATTATTTTGTGAAAACCTAGAAAAATAATTTAACAACAACTGCAGAATATGAAAACTGAACATATATATATATAACTGAAAATTATATGTGATTGAATCATGTTACGTGAATGTTTACGTGATAATAAGGTAAAAGTATCACTTTGATATTTTTTTTCACGAGCGGCATTTAAGAGAAATTATTTTGAAATTCAGAAAAAAAGGATGTTTTGATAGGTTTTTTTATTATTATTATTGGCTTGATATTTTATTATGTTGAAGTAAATCATATGTAATGAATAATGAATAACCAGCAATACCCCGTATCAGAAAATGAAATATCCCATTTCTTTTTCGGAAAAGGAAAGAAAAATAAGGACATTTAATTTTCTCATAGGGAAAAAAACATAGAAAAAAGTATAAGAAATAGTATTTTTACTTTTCTGGTAGGGTAGAAGTGTGATCATCGACATTGTTTGTTTGAAATTTTGTCATTTTTTTTAATCTAAATATATCAAGAGAACCTACTGTTTTTTCTTTTCTATGTTTTTGTACATATGTTCAACTACTGCGTGCTATATTTTATTTTATTCAACTGTGATACATTTTTTTTCAATAAGACTAATTTAAATGTTGAAGATTTTCAAAATTTTTAATTAACAGATTATATCTGCTAACAACAAAAATATCTCGATGCAGTATTGTATTATTTAGCTTGTCCTAGTAGTGCACTTTCATATTATGTAACTATAACTTTGGGGTACTACTGCTTAAATAAGATATTAAGTGGGAAAATGGACAAAAATGTCATTTTGATTGTATTTTGAATCGACATAACAATGTAAAATAACAATGCGACATGGAAACAACTAACTTTCAATAAACATTTAGTGTTATATTAAAAATTTATAAAAAAAAGAATTTTGCGATATTGATCCTTGTCAGATATATACCGCTCGAAACATACTGGTATTTCATTTTTCATGAAAAATAGCTTTCGCAGCCTTGAATTTTTAAATTTCTTATAGGAAAGAGAAAAATTTTTCAGGGCTTCAAAATTGCACATTATTTATTAAGTATGATCTATTTCAACATAAAAAAATCAAGAAAATAAAAAAATACAACTATCGCACTTTGTCTGATTTTCAAACCATTGGCTCTTCACACTGTAAAAAAAAATTCAAGAGGTTACTAAAAATTTTTTAGTAAATTTGTATTCCACAGATTTTTTTAGTAACCATTACAAACATTTTTTTTGCAAGTGAAACAAGCATTTCTTTTGTAAACTGAACAAAAGAATATTTTGCATAACTAACTTAAAATTTTTTTAGTATGAGCCACCAAGCAAATTTTAGTAATAGCTCCAAAATTATTATTAATACAATTACATGCGTCTGAAGGGCAGGAGCTTCCTTCAAGCTGCATCCAGACTTCTGAAGCGATAGATTTTCGGCAAAAACGCACTAGATGGCAGCACCAAACATTGCGCCCAGCTCCAACAGGAAATTCATCACCCCTTTATTATAGAGTACTTACACTACATACATTCGGGGCGTATTTGGCGCTGTCCACTATTGAACCCGGGACCTTTTAGCCTGGAGTCCGTTACTATAACCACTATGCTATCGAGGCCACGCCAAGTGGGTTTTAGTAATAGCTATTAAAAATATAAAACTATTAACTCTATTCGTTGCTAACTTTTTTCTAGTAATTCTTACAGATTTTCTAGTAACCGACTAAGATTACTAAACATTTTTAGTAATTACAAGGATTACTAAAGTTTTTTTAGTAGATCGACCCTTTTTTTTACAATGCAGAATTGCAGGTGTCCAGTATATTATTAAAAATCAGCTTCTGGATACAATGCTGTCGTATTTCATATTATAAAACCTTAATAATGTTTTAGTTAATTTAATGTTGGTATCGTGTATATTTTGAAAAAAATTAACACTCATTACAAGCGAAAAAGTTTGAATTGATTACGATCAAGAATAATCTCAGGTCAGTCCATAGCTTTAAAACCAAAGTTTTACATATAAGCCCGCACCTAATGTGGGGAAGTAGGTGGATTATTAATTTATATTAAGTAGCAGAAAAAAATTGCAAATGATACAAGGAAATGCTTTTTGAATAAATTATATTCGGCTTACCAATTTCGAAGTAAAATACGATATTGGGTTTTTTTTTAAATGCACTTTTCTGCACTTTGGAATTTTTAAAATTGTATCTGATTTTAAACACTCCTTTAAAATACCAGTGAAAATTATGTTAAACAAAAATTTGGGACAGAAAGACTAAAATTACTGTTTATCGTAAGTTTCACTTGTATCTTAAAGTTGTGTTTAAAATTAGTTATATAAAGTAAGTGCAGGAAAGTGAATTTTGTAACAAGACAAATTGTTCACTATGTCACATGACAAAACTATTAAGATTTATATAACGTATTCATAGTTGGTTTTATTGCATAATTTCTAATTTTTTATCTTAACAAAATTAAATTTGGTTAATACGTTATTTTTCCAAATATTCTCCCACTTTTGGTGCATGTCGGCTAAACAAATCTGGTATTAAAGTTTAGGAGCGTGATAAAAATATTATTATTTTTAATACAGTTCAAAACTTTCGTCTTATATTGAGTGCCGAAATTGCTAAAAAGAAACAATCTACCAAGATTTGGCTCACGAAAAGCATTATTATGATTCATACTTTGAAATCAGACGTCATTAAATACAGAAGTTTTTTTCTATATCGGACCCTGTTGAGGCTGTCAGCGCTGCTCGTGGAAAATCGAAGTAATCATTGTATCATCAAAAAATCCCTGTCGGCTGGGCCTATAGGTGGAGGTAGATTTCGAAGAGTGCTCATTTCAACAACAAATATACATATATATGTGACGATTTAAGGAGAAACTCGAATCATTTCCACTGGTTAAAAAAAGCACACAGTCGTGGCAAGCGAGAAAAAAAAAATAAATAAATAAATGTAGAAGATCCAATAAATCACTCATTGGTTGCTGTAAGTTTATTCTTTCAACTGTAGTCATTATAGAGGGAAAACCTCCTTTTTGCAAACGATCTTCCACCGAAATACCCAAAAAAATATTCCATCATTTACTTCAACCAGCCGTACTCATCGACGAAAGAACTCAAGAATCTTTTTCTGTCAACTCGAGACTTCCCCTTTTAAATCTAAAAAGAAAATTCTAGAACCTTCTGTAACCTCAAACCATCATTCCTTTACAGAATTCTTTTCCAGCTACGAGACTATTTTCCACAGACGATAAATTAATTTTTAAAAAATATTATTTAACCAATTTATGATCGACTCAGATTTTCTTAGGCAGACGATTTTTATAAATGATTAATTTTAAGAGAAAAAGAAAAGAAATGAATTTATTAATATGCACACTATCAAGGTTGACGGAGAAAAAATAATATATAGATAAAATAAAATAATGATATTTTTTGAAAGGTATGGTTTAGGAATAAATTTAATAAGACTTTCTTAAAAAGGGTTGATAAAAACATAGAAGAAATTAGTTTTATTTGGAATATTAAGAAATAAAGTTTAATTAAGAATATTTTTAATTTAGAGCCATCTTTTTAAGTTTACGGATACTGGAATAATGTTTTTTTAAGGCAAATTAAGAATTTATATCGTCTGCTTAAAGATTAACAGATTAGATTTAGAAACAAGATTTTAATTTAATAACTTGAAGTAAGTACGGAACATTATTATAAGAAAATTAAGATAGTATAAAGGTTAGTTTTGGCGAAAAAATTTTAAAATTTGTAATATATATATATATATATACATGATTATATGATTAGAGATAAACCCAGTTTAATAACTTCATTTGGCCGTTTATGAAAAATTTTAATTTCATTTTTCTGCAAAAACTGGTTTTATCAGAAGCATCTTAACAAAAATTCAGCTCAAATGCCCATTTTGGCAACATATTTTGAAATAGATTCTGAATTTATTAAAAAATCGACCAAAACAGTATATAGCTCCTAAATAACAAAAAAAATGTCAGTTGAATGCATTTGAGAAAAAAATTGAATTTAAAAATGAGTCATAAAATAACCGATTTGTTGTTTGAATACATCTTTAATTCTTTAATCATGATTGCTTTGGAAAATTTTGTGCGAAATACTCACTTTGACAGCATTTTTAAAAATATATTCTATCTTTATCAAAAAACTGACCAATGTGTCAGAGTATATAGTTCCTAAATAAGAGGATCTGTAAATTGGATGCGTTTGAGAGCGAAAATGGATTTTAAAACGAGTCATAAAAAACGCAATTTGCCATGTGAAAACTTCCTTAAATTTTCAAATCACGAAGACTTTGGCGAATTCTGTTCAAAATACCCTTTATGGTAGCCTTTTTCAAAATATATTCTGCCTTTATCAAAAAACTGATCAAAGCATCACATTATATAGTTCCTAAATAAGAGGATCTGTAAATTGGATGCATTTGAGAGCAAAAATGGATTTAAAAACGAGTCAGAAAAAAAACGCAATTTCTTATTTGAACACTTCTTTAAATTTTCAATCACGATGATTTCGGAACATTCTGTTCAAAATAACCTTTTTGGTAGCCTTTTTTGAAATATATTCCGTCTTTATCAAAAAACTGACCAATGCATCACATTATATAGTTCCTAAATAAGAGGATCTGTATATTGGATGCGTTTGAGAACAAAAATGGATTTAAATCATTAGTGCCTAGCGTCCCATTTTTGGGACAGTTTTAAAATATTCAAATAAGCGCATTTCACACCAGTAAAAAAGGGGGATAAATAAATACTTTCTGTCTCGAGACAAAGTCCTCGATAAATTGAGATAAAAGTTATTCTTGCTTTAAAAGTGGTGGTAAAATGCAAAATTTTAATTTCAATGAAGAAAATAATTCAGGCATTAATGGGTTAAAAACGAGTCAGAAAAAAACGCAATTTCTTATTTGAATACTTCCTTCAATTTTCAGTACCGATGACTTTCGGAAATTCTGTTCAAAATACCCTTTTTGGCAGCCTTTTTTGAAATATATTCTGTCTTTATTAGAAAATTGACCAATGCGTCACTTTATACAGTTTCTAAATAAGAGGATCTACCATTTGGATGTGTTTAAAATCAAAAATGAATTTAAAAATGAGTCAGAATATAAGCAGTTTGGATTTGAGAATTTTTCTCCAACTCCTATTTTTGTTTAATTTCTTTTTGCTATACGAATTGGTCCTATGAAAAACTTGTCAATATAAAAGTTGTAGATATTTTTGAGAAGATGTAAAATAAATTTAACCAGATTTGATATCTTAAAAATTGACGGAGTTAAGGATTTTTCTCTTTTTTCAGCGCCTTTTTTCTTTTCGTTTTTAATTTTTTAATCGGTAAAAATTTGTCCTATCAAAAACTTGTAAATACAAAAGTTTTAGATAACTTTAAGAACATTTACAAAAAATTTAGTGGGACTTGTCATCTTGAAAATTGACGAAGTTATGAATTTTTTTCTCTCAAAATCCCTGTTTTTTTCGCCCCTTGAACCCACTTCTAAATTTATCAAAAAATCTGTCATGCATATACTTTTGGCCCATTTCTAAGAAGTAATATAACCTTTAAACCGATTCGATATCTACTTTAATTAAGAAGTTATGGCGTTTATTCGGTTTTCACAAAAACGCCCCCTATTCCGACCCCCTTGGTCCGATTTTGCCCATTAACGAACTTAACCAAGATTTTATCCCCTTTGATTTTATGTACCAGTTTGGTGGAGATTGATGAAGAATTATAGAAGTTATCGTGTCCATAAAAAAGTGAGATAGATAGATAGATATATAAACTGGTGCGATTGCAATAGGTAGTATTTCTTACGAAATCTACCTAACATTAACATTCACGTGACATGACTCAGCTATGTGAAAATTATTAAAATGTATTGAATTTGTGGTTAAATACTTTATTTTTATGTATTTTATTATTGCCTTTTTTGTCTCTCATTTTGTGTTCTTATGAGCAAATTGATTTTTTAAATACATTGTGGTGGGTGTTTTGTTTATTTATTATCTTTTAATTATTAATTTTTAATTGTGCAGAAATTTTTGATCAATATAATATATTGCAAGTAATTAGCATATTTCAAAATATAATGATTTTTTTTCCTAAAACATAAATACTTCAAAAAATTTAATATAAAAAAATATATGCATGAAATATAAGCATCCTAAAAAATGTAAAATATAGTTACTCTAGGTAATGACAGATGCATTTGAAAATAAAAGCGATTTTAACAGATTTTTTTCCTGCTTTTTTAGTGATATTAATCATAAAAGACCTTTTTATAATTATCTATCTTCATTGTAAATATATGCAAATTTCTTCATGAATTCTTCATAAGAAGGAATAATATTTTTCTAATTTTTTTTTTTTTTTTTTTTTTTTTTTTTTTTTTTTTTTTTTTTTTGAATCGCCATCTAAGAAAAATTCTTTATAACCTTAAAAGTTGTGAAATCATTTGCTTAATGTCCTTGTTTGTAAGGCTATTTGAAAGCCGATAAGCCATGTTTTCTATTATTACTCTCATAACAATAATTTTGATGATAGCAATTACGATATTTCAGTAGCGCTTTGTAACAAAACGTAATCAACACCATTATATTTCAGGTATTAACATAATATAAAATTTTATGAATGATACATGCATTAGTTCTCAAGATATGGTTATTGTGAAAATTGTGAATAATGCTGCATAGCAGCGCCACCTATTTACCGATATACACCAAAAAAGAATATGATCTATTTTATATCAATATTTCACAGAACCAAGTCGGACAGATCTCTAAGAGATCAAGATCGCTCAAAAGATGGTGCACCCGCTGAAACACCTGTTGAGCGATTCTCACCAAAATGTAATGAACATCAAGATTAATCCATTCAAGTTTATATCCATTACTAACTTATTCTAAAATTTTATACAGATTCAAGCACTAGTTCTTGAGATATGACGATTGATAAAATTGTGAATAATGCAGCACAGCAGCGCCATCTGCTTATCGATATACACCAAAAACTAATCAAATCAAGTTTATATCATGTTCTGAGAAAATTTGTTTTGTGAAATTTCGTGTATTAGTTTTTTACATTCAGAATGACAGACTCACAGACAGACATTTTGTAAAAGCATATTTTTTATGGGTTCTGTGACCCCTGAAATATGTTAATGCGTCGAAAACCGGATTTGAAATTTATAACGAATCCAATATTTTTCTTCTTGTATAGATAGACGAAAGCAAAAAGAAATCATCCTGCAACTAAAGTTTATATTGTGACAGTAGAAGTAAATAAAAACTTCACGCATTTCAAACTCTAGTAAGTGCTGTTAAAAGTATATTTGTTTGCTTTTATTTTGAAAATGGTACAAATGCAGATTTTTAAAGATATCATATTTTATTAAAAAGGATTGATTCACATATGACGAACGTATTCTAACTATCAATGTTTACCTTTCATTTTTGAAATTATTATTATGGTTATTGTTTCTAAAATGTCAACATTTGTGAGAAATATTTTATTTTCACTATCTACCACATTCTAAAATATATTTGTAAAATTTGAAAACGCAGTTTTGTTTTTGGGAGTAAAATTTCGAATGTGAGAAGTGTAATCTCAATTTTGAAAGTTAAATATATAATATGCACAAGTTTTATCAAATGTGCAATTTTACGCTTGTAATATATCATCGTAAAATGATAGAACAAATACCTTCCGTGCTTTTAAATTTTCTTTATTCCATTTTGATCAAAACTTATGCTACTAAAACAGGAGAAAGTTATCCCTTTTGAATGCCCTTAAATCCTCATTGCCAAAACATATTCTCTGCGCTTTGTATGGATTAGACGTGATTTAATAATAACATTCATCACTTTAATATTCAACGTACAGTGGCGGTCATAAGTTTCCGGCCAGTTGTTTCTTTGATTTATTTACCAGAAGGTTTCAGCAAAGAAGAAGCACAAGTATTTCAAAATTAAGAATATGTGAATGACCTCTGACCACGTGATCATTTTGATTGGATACTATGGACGCTTCATGCAAAAGAGTAGAATTCGAAGTTCGCGTGTTCAAAAGTTTCCGGCCACTCATCATTCCTTAGTTTTTTCTATCGGTAAATTATTTTTTGGTCGTGTTTGTGAATGAATCAACGTGAATAGCATAGTTTAAATTCAAAATTGAAAAGTTTGACAAATATTGTCCGTAAATGAGAGATTAATTTGTCACTAAAGGGCAAATCTTCTCGAGTCATTGCGGTAAAGTTTTCAAACGGTAAAATCGTTTGTAAACGATATTTAAAAATTATATAAAGATGGCCGTGGACTTCAGGACTTTGTGAGCTCCGGAAGATTTCAAAAAATTACTATTCTCGTTGACAGAATTATCAGGATGAAAACAGTTGATGACCCGCATAAAAATTCCGGTGCAATATGTGCTATTTCCAAAATGAAAATATTGTTGAAATACGTCTGTCTACCATGTCAAGATGCTGACGTGATACAAAACTTTATGGAAGAGTCGTTTTTCAAAAATTCTTCGTAGGTAAAAAAATATAAACGTACCGACTGGCGTTTTCCAAAAAACACAATGTCTGGTATAGTGAAAACTGGACAAAAGTACTATTTTTCCATTAATACATTTTGAAACTTTTTTGGGAATGATGGCCGACACTACGTCTGATGACCTAACAACAAAAAATGTGATTCAACATATGTTATTCCTACAATGAAGTATAGCGGAGGGCACGCTATAATGTGGGAAGTATTTTCTTCAAAAATTGTCGGTCCTTTATTTAAAATCCACGGCAAAATGAATGATGCAATGAATAAGGATACCTTGCAAGATTATTTTCTGCTTATTAGATGAAAATTTGGTCGCAATTATTTGTTTTAACATGAAAATGACCTAATAAATATATACAAGCCTTGGCAAGCAATGGTTTTCGCACAAAAAAAAAAAAAAAAAAAAAAAAAAAAAAAAAAAAAATTCGTTTTTGAAATGGCCAGGCCAAACGCCCAAAATGAATCCAATAGAAAATCTTTGGGAAGAAGTTCTCAAACGTCTGCCGAACTATAAATATTCCAACTCAGCAAAAAATGCAAAAAAAAAAGGCAAGAAATGTGGAAAAAGCGTAACATAGATGATCTTTAACCGTTAATTGTATGAATGTCACGTTATTGCGCCGTAGAACTTATTTCTAAAGATAATAAAATACTGATCATAAATGTTGTTGATCGATGTAGTTTTCTATTACAATACATTTTTTTAAACTTGCGAAGGTGGTCGGAAACTTTTGAGAACATGCGTTTTCCTTTGTACTTAATTTTGTCAAGTAAATTTATTGATATATGTTATTCCACAGATAAGTTCCTAACTATTCTGTCAATAAAAAGCATAAGCATCCCTTTGAGATTCCTTTTCATATGGGTATACTTACAAATTAATTTAAAAAAGTTTGCTGGCAGGAAATTTTTGACCGCCACTGTATTTTGTATTTTTTTTTTTTTTAAATAAAAGTAATTTATGTTTTCTCTCTGTATTTGCGAATAAGTTTCCTATAAAGATAAAACCAGAAAATTTCAATATAAAATATAATCCAGGCGTACATAAACCTAATGTACGTAATAATATCCCATTCATAAAGAAATAATTTTACTTAATTAGCTCCTGTTGTTCCTTTCCAGTAATTAATAATTTCTTTTGTCTCCAAATATAATCTTAAGTATCCATATGTAAATTAAATGTTATTAAAAAGTACTTAAATCGAGGCATTTGTAATAATTGCTAATTATTCCTCATACAAATTAAGTGAATAATTAAACTTCTTCCTCATTCACAATAATAATTTTCTATTTTCCTTTATTTATTTATTTATCTTTTTAAAATTTGAGTTGCTGAATGACACTCTTGATTGCCTTCTTGCAATATTTCCTGAGTAGGATTATTTTCAGAGCTTCTTGAAAACTGTCATAAAGAAATAAAAAAAAAGTATACATCAAAAAGATACATCAGAAACATATTGTTGCATTTGTTAAAAAAAAAAAAAAAAAGGTTATTTTGTCTAATTATGACATATGAAAATAAATATATTTTTTAAATATCGCATTTTTCGGACTTGAAATGCATAACATTTTACTATTTAAATAAATATTTTAATAGTTAAATATTTAATTAAGCAGTATATCTTTAAACCCATGCTACATCAAATAGATTGAAAATTTTTTAGACAACACTGGGATTAATTTGTGAACTAAAATAAAACAAAAATTGAAGAAATCTAAAACAATATTAAGAGTTTTATTAGATAATTCAGAAATTTGAATGGACGATATTCCAAAATAGGTTTTATGGTGATTATCTATTTAACTGCAATCTGTAGAAACCCTATTTTTAAAACAAATTTAAACTGGGTAGTTTATGATTAGGAATTTTAATTAATTGCTATATATGCAAACAATTTTAATAAATATATTGCAATTTAACACCTGACATTTTTTTAATTTTAAAAGAGATTGCTTATGAAAATAAAATAGCACCATACCTTGTATTTCAATTTAATTTGTTTTTAGAAATACCTTATATATTTTAAGTATTGTTTTGTTTTTTCTAGTCTATTCAAATACTCTTTTCTAAAAGAGTTATTTTTCAGTTTTTGTCATTTTTGTTCATTTTTGACAGTATTTGTCCAGAGAAAATATATAAATTGGAATAGTGATAACAAATTCTTTTTTTTTTTTTTTCTGACACAAATATAAATAATATTGTTGAATATTTGTGTTTGGGATAATCCTTTCTTTATTTAAATACGATAAATATATATATTTTTAAGTATGTAAAATAGTGTGGTCATAGTTCATAAAATACCTATAAATACTGTTATAAATACAGATGTACTGATATTGAAATACATACAGATAAAGATGTAGAAATTTATTTTGATATTGATATGTTTACATATTATTCTTTTTAAGGTCATGAAAAATAAATTTCAAATCGAAAAGCATGAAAATTTTGTAGCTAAACTAGCATAACAAATAAGTTTTTTTTTTCGTTTACAAGATAAGAGAATTTGTAACATAAATATATCAGATTTACTAAATGAAACACGTTCAATTTTATCTAACTAGCTCAGAGTACTTATCTTCAAAAGTTCTACATATTTTTTTTATCTGTTATGAAACATATTCTTAATTGGTGATATGAAAATTTTAATATTTTTAAGAATTTTCAAACTTCTCAGAAATACCGAAGCTAATTATTCCTCGAAAAAATTAGGAGGAAGATTTTTTTTATTTTATTTTATGAATATATAATTCTTTGTCAATAAAATCAACGTCATTCAAAGGCACATAATTACATTCTTGCATGACTAACTCGGTAATGAGATTGTTAAATTAAAATAAAAATACAAGCAATGTTTTAGCTTTATATAAACATAAAAAAGATTGGTTTTGGATTTGTGTAAAATTGTATAATTGGTTTTATCATCTTCTTTTGGTTATGATGCTGAAATAAAAACTTTGGAGGCTACTTTTTGCTTTGTTTATTACACCTTCTGTAATTATTTTTAAAACAAAATTTTAAATATTTAATTATTAATGTAACATTGTGAATTTGATAAATTAATGATTAAAAATATTTTGAAATAAAGGAAGAGTAATTTATAAATTACAACAAAGAAATTATTTGATACATGAAGAAAATTAAAAAAATAAAATTCCTACTTTTTTACTCAATTCTCAAAAAGCAAATTTTCACACATACATATACCAGAAGATTCAAAATAGAGGTAATAACAATTTTATTTAAAAGTGTGACAAATGTACTGAAACAAGTAACTTTTAGACATTGAATTATTTATATTCAAAAAGACGTAAAAAAAAAAAATACAAAACAAAACGTTTCAAAATTTCAAAAAGCAAATTTTCATCAATTTATATAACTGAAGATTCAAAATAGGTATTATAACATAAATAGGCTTTATAGGCATTCTATTTTAAAATGTAGTTGATAGAAACAAACATACAAATACCAAATGTATTGAAACAAGTTGCTGAAAGCTATTTCATTTGTCTTCAGAGGGATGTAGAAAAGTTCTGGTATAGGAAATGTCGGGCAATATGAATGCTTAAGTATTAGTTTTGCACGGCGTTGCAGTCAAAATGCAAAACTGTCAAACAGCTTCCTAGTAGTTTCACGGCACACTACGATTATATGCTTGGATAACTGTTTTTGGATTGATGCGATGAAATTAAATCTTATTCCGTATTTCTTGAAGTTTTTATAAGGTAAGTTTTTATGAGGTAAGTTTTACAAATTTAAAAACTTTAAAAGAGATTGCATATCAAAATAAAATAAAAATAGCAAAATATATCGCAATTTAATTTAATTTAACCTTAAAAATTTCTGATCTGTTTTGTTTGATTTTTATTGAGTGTGCAGTCACCCAGTTTGAATGTGTTATTTATCAGGGTTTTTTTGTTTTTTTGTCATTTAAAGAAAACACTTAAAATGTAATGCTGATATCGAGTTTTTTTAATTAATTAATTTTTATTTTTATATTTAATTATTTATTTTCTTTTTACCACAAAAATAAATAAAATAATTTTGTTTAAAAATTATGTTTATTATAATCCTTTCTATATTGAAATTCATTCCGTAAAATACATGTAAAAACAAAGTGGAATGCATATTCTTGAATGAAATATGTATATATTTTTTTTCATACAAGTACAAAGTTTATTGTACATACAAGTAAAATACAGAGATAGAGATTAGAGATGATTATAGAGATTAGGCATAGTTAGAGATATAGCTGTTGGTATTGATATGTTTACATATTAGTCTTTTTAAATTCATGAAAAATAAATTTGAAATGAAAAAAAAAACAGGAAAATACTATAGTTTAATTAACAGAAGAAATAACTTTTTTTTCAGAGATAAGACAATTTGCAACATAAACTTATTATACTTATTTAGTGAATCACGTTCGCTTTTATCTAACTAGCTCCAACTACCTATCTTCAGAAGATCATTTTTTACCGCATGAAATATATTCTTAATTGGACATATGCAAATTTTAATATGCTTAAACCTTTTCAAACTCTTAAGAAATATGAAAGATAATTATTCCTCAAGAAAATTAGGAGGAGGATTTTTTTCATAATTATAAATATTTAATTCTTTCTGGTTTTTTTTTTTTTCTCTTACAAAAAATCCAAGTAATTTGAAGGAACATCTAATTACATTCTTACATGACATGGTAATGAGATTTTTACTGTTGGATACAAGGCTTTTATATATAAATAAATATATAAGCCATGTTTTAGTTTTTTTAAGTATATACAGTATAAAACATGTGCTTGCATATATGTAAAATTGTGTAATTGCTTTTGTCACTTGGTTTTGATTACTACGCTGAAATAAGAAATTCGAAAATAATTTTTGATTTGTTTATTTCCTATTCGGTAATTAATTTATAAAGCATTTTTTTATTATTTAAACAATTATGTAACACTATGAATTTGATAAATTAACGATTAAAAATATTTTGAAATAAAAGAATATTAGTTTATGAAATATAACAAAGAAATTATTCGTTAAATTTAGGAAATTAGAAGGTAATTTTTTTTGTACGTCATAATTTTCAAAACGCAAATTTTTCTTCAACTCATATACGAGACGATTCCAAATAAAGATGATGACAATTATATTTTAAAATGGGGTTGATAGAGACATACTAGTACAAGAAGCTTTTAAATATTGCATTTACCTTTTTAGTGTCTTAGGAAAAATTCTGGCATTGGAAAGATTGGGTTATACTGAATATTTAAACATCCATCTCAAATGGCGTTGCATCCATGCATTAAAATTACCAAATCACTTCCCAGTATCCCACGGTACACTGTGGTAATATGTGCTTGGATACCTGTTGTTAGATTGATATGCTGAAATCAAATCTTATTCTGACTTCTTGACGTTTTTATATGGTAAGTTTTTATAAAAGTCATATTAATTTCTGGAAACGCTCATCACTGATATTAACTAATTTCACTATTAAGTTGAATAGCTATATTTATTTCCGTGTTTGTTAATTTGCTTTTATTCTGACTTGCCGAAGAGAAAAAAAGGTTATTTTTGCATTGATTACATTTCGGGTAATATGGAAAGTGAGCTATACAATGTCAAATACTCTAATGTGAACCTGATGAAGATGACGAGTCATTCCTTTTCGAAATATCAACTTGGGATATTTCTTGCCATAGAAAATATTTAGAGTGGTGAGAGAGGATGATTGATAAAAAGCTTAATGTATCCGACGCGAAATAATGGGAGGGGGACAACGGAATATATATATTTATTTATATATATTATAAAGGCCAAACGTATCTATGCATAAAACATACATCATTTTGCAGCATTGTGAAATTGGAAATGAAATTTCGGTTTTGCAATTTTTGCCACTGGTAATTTTTAAACTTCTAAATATCGCACATTTTCAATTTTTACACCGTCATACAGAAAAAATGCATTTATTAAAGCAATTTATTTAAAAGCTGCATCACAATTTATTTTTGAATTATTAATGTTTTTGTAATTTTTAATACCAATTTTATAATTGTGGCAACAAAAGTACTCCAGTTCTTTTAAATGTATAGATAAAAAAAATTATTACTGTATCTTTTTGTTTGTATTTCCTCCTAAAAACTGATGAAAAAACTGAATTTGAAATACTTGCTTTGTCAAGAATGTCGTCTGATATAAAACCCGATGAATTTCGGTTTTATTTTGTTTTTATTTATCATTTGAATGGGGGGGGGGGATTTTTAGTTTTTTTGCAAACTTATTTAATACACTATACAACACCTTTTCTTTGCAAATATTTATTTTAAATTGTAGTTGTGTTTTCTCTGCTTTTACATATTTCGCATCAAATAGTTTAAATAATGCAAATTTATTAGCAAATATGTAACATCCTTTTCGTATAATTTGAACAATTGGGTTTTATAAGAAATAGTATTTTGTTAACGTTAAGTTAAAATAAGATTTGTTGGAGAGTTAGACTAGCCACTATAAGCTGCATTTTTTACGGTAACTTATTTTATAGGTTTATTATAAATGAGTGAAGTAATTCCTAGCTAAACATTTTCTTTCATGGAAATTTGACGGGTTTCACTTTGTTTTTGTAAAAGTGGAAACAATTTGTCAATACATTTGGTGACTTATATTTGATGTACTATTTTTTACCCATTAGCACGGTAGAAGTTGCGTGTTGGTCATTTTGCTGCTCGTATCCACTACCTCCTCCCAATTCACATTCCCTTGCCAATATAATCGAGAACAACCATGCAGTAGCATTAAATATTTGTAAACATCACTAGAGAAGTAACAGAGAGTATCTTTGCTTTTTGAATGTCCAAACCATCTTAAATTTATAGTAAAAATTGAATTGATTAATTCGAAATGGTAAATGTTAACCTAATGGTTTAAACTTTTATAGTAAAATTACTGTTTAAACATGTAAACTATTTTTATTCCAAAATCTATTAAATTTAAATTAATATCATTACCGCAATATGCCGAAATCTTTAACATGCCTAAAACTTCCAAATTATAAAATGATATGTTCGATACATGTTTAATTGTTTCAAAACCATTATTTATTTTATTTTTTTTTATTTATTTTTTTTTTTACTATTACTTAATTTACATCAGGATATTTCTAGCAAAAATATTATAATTAAATTACTTTAAAAAACAATTATTCTCATCAGAATTTTTATAATTACTGTCCTTGTCTAAGCTGTTTAAGATATTTAAAATGCATGTTTTATGGATAAGCATACGATAATGATTAAAAGATACTTAAAATGCAAGTCATTTAAATTAAAGATAAATGCATTGATTATAGTTAAGCACTACGAGAATATTTTATGTTTAAAATATGGTATTCTTAATTCGCTGATCCTATAAAATTATTTTTGTAGTATTATTGGTATAATTTCGTAGAATGCTAATGCTTCGTCTCTCACATTGCACGGTATGTTAATTAATTAAAAAATACATATATTATCGAAAGCAGATTTTTTTACCGTCTGTTAATATACAAAACATATTTATTTTTTATATTCACTACTTTTTCTACACTTTTTATTATTTACCTATCATAAATTTATTTATCAATACATTGCACAAGATCTAGAAGCTTTTCTTTAAAATAAAAACAACAACGAAATAAAAATCTATCGCATCACCAAATTTGTATTTTCTGTAGAAGGCAACATCCCGCTGGTGTTTACAATAAATATCTTCAGTGCATATAATTGTAAGTAAGAGACAGTATAAAGATAAAAAAATGTACTAACAATTTAATTTTCCTAAATAAATTTTAAAAAGTTTAACCAAAATTACTAGCAAGATGTTGAGTTTGCATCATTTCTGATAAATTTATTTCTATCAATTGTAGTCGTTTAACATAATTAGAAGTGCAGGAATTACCCGCAAAAAAAGAAAAAGGAAAACAAGGATTTTCCTTTTTTAGGAATATTTTTTAACAAAATAAAATCCAAATGTATTTTTTAATATATTTGTAATTGAAAATATTTTCATCTGTTTCTAATTGCAGTATAAGATTTTCGAATTTATTCTTTGTAAATAACCTCTAAATATTAAAATAAATAGAATCAGAGAATATTGTTAGTCTATAAAATTAGATAATTTAATATTTTTCTACCACTATGAAATTTAACTACGGTATTTAAGAAGAACATTTTTTATTGATGTTTTATTGCGTTAATTTATTTACCGCAATTATTTACCGATATTGTAACAATGTTAAAAGCAAAACCGTGTTTCGAGTTCGAGGAATCGTCATTTTATTGTTAATAAAATGCAACGCGAAAGCTAGTATTTAATATTATTTTTCAACAAACTATAATTAGCAAAATATTTATTAATCCTACAACTGACAGGCAAAGTAGTTTTATATGCAACAGTTAATTTCATATATTTAAATGATATGAAACATTAATAAATAATTATGTGTTGTACTTCACATAATTAGTATTCTTAAAGAGAAAACTCCCCATTATTAGCGTGAAAGTAATTTTTATGCAAACACAATAAATCATTATAATCCTTCCCTTTATTTCAGCAGCACTTATATAACACACCATGTATTTATTTACCGGGAAACAACATATTCGCATTAAATATATTTTTTTCATGCATATACGAACAAAAGTATTTACGTTTTGATTTTATTCTAGAGATATAGAATGAATCAAAAGCTTTTTCAAAGTCAGTTATAAATATGAATGTTTTTTTTTCTGAAAAAAAAAACATTTGATTCTAATGCGCGTATTTTTATTGTTTACAGATGCAAATATTGTTAAACCTGTTTTTCAAAACATTATAATTTTGAAGAGAAAGTAACGCAATCTTTTTTCTCTATTTTGAAAATAGAACTGTTTACCATTTATACAAATTAAAAATAGTATATACAGTAAAACCTGCTGAAAAAGTTCCCAGCTGAAGATTTTTTCTTATTTAAGAAGTTTATATTTTCGATTTCCATATTCTTCTATTCTTACAACGTTGTAATAGTCCGCGTTTAGTTTGAAATTCTTTCCCGCTTATAAATTTTAATTTTTTTGTCCGATTTTCTTTTCAAAGCACGCTTATTTTTTTCTTTTTGTTTGTTATTTTATTTACTGTGAGGAAAATTTCTCTTAATATATTTCGCAGTAAAAAAAAAAAATAAATAAATAAATTTAAAAAAAATCAACATTTAGGTATAGGAGCAGATGAGTGACCTTTACTTCATCTTAAAATCTATTTTATTTAACCCTTTATCTATTGACGGTACTTATAAGTACCATTAAAATTTCTGATTATAAAATTCATCTTATACACTGATTAGTTGTAATACTGTTTAGAATGAGTTACAAATACTTTACTTTATTTTGTTTCAAAATTATAATCAGTTACACAAAACAAAAATGTTTTTAAAAGGATGATTTCTTTTGCCTTTTTATATTTTCTGCTTTCTTGGCGCTGAAGAGGGGGGGGGGGGGTGGAGATTTTTCAATGCGGAAATATTTCTGTATTTATATTGCAAGAACATCATATTTGAACATTTTATAATGCCACAAAATACAGAGAAAACGATTTAAAATAAAAGATTTGAGTGGGGTTATAAATATTGCACAAAATCCCTGTAAATTTAAATTTATTTCACTTACCTAAATCCTTTAAAAATGTATTAAATGATTATGTAAATCTTTTAATTTAGTTTAAACAATTTCTGTAAAATACTTTAGAATGTAAAATTTTCATGAATTCATGCGGTTGATAAAGGGTAAACTAACAAGTGTGGTGGAATGTGGAGTCCAATGTCACTGTAACAATAGTGAATAATTAGGAAAAAATTGGAATTCGTCAGCCCTCTGAGGAATAAATTTTTTTTATAAATTAAATAGTTAGTTTCATTTACAACAGATTATGATTGAAATGAACCACAGCTGTGTTTTGTGGTTTGGTTCATATAGTTTGAAGTTTTAAAGTCAGTGTAAAGTGTGTAACATCGAATCTTTATCGTTAGAAAATGTACAAATGAAAAAATATTATTTTTCCCCTGAAAAAATGCATAAAAACATATTTAAAAAAAAGTTTTTCCATCGAAAACAAAACATTGATTGATTCAGGGCAAGCAATTTTTTTTTTTAATTAACAGTATCCAACAAGCACAGCGGTTATCAACTATGTAACTTACACTGCAAAAAAAACTATGGAACTAGCCAGCATTGAGTTTTAGGTATGTTTCAAACATTCCCTCTGTGATATACAGGCTTAAGAGCCCACACTAGTCACTGAAAAGACCTGGATGATACTGTTATGTCTATGGGGGCATTCTTTTTTTAATTTTTTTTTTCATAGGATAGCTGAGGACGATCTACAACTTGGCTAGTAATTAGTTTTTCAAATTTGGTTCCAGACTTTTAAAAATTAATTTAACATTCGAAACCGGTGAAAATCGCTTCTGAAATCGAAATGATCATGATATAAAAAATATATAACCAAAATAAAAAGAAAGTAAAAACTAGCCCGCTTGTAGATCATCCTCAGCTATCCTATAAAAAAAAGTAAAAATATAAAATGTGAGCGATATAATCGAAACGAACGCCCCCCATAGAGTTAACATTATCATCCGGGTGTTATTCAGTGACTAGCGTCGGCTCTTAATTCCTTCTCCAAACGAATTAACGAATTTTGGATTCCCAATGCTCAATTCACAAACTTGCAAAATCTGTTCAATTTTTAACTTAATAAATCTTCTTCATGTAGTGTAGTTTCCCAAGAATGGGTAGTAACATTCTATGAAAAGGGGATATTTTATATCTCGCGTGTGTTAAAATTACAGCAGGTTCAAGTGTACCCCGTCATTGGAAGCAAGGGCAAATTTTATATATCGACATAAGGGTTAAACCTTTTTCTTATACACAATACATTCTCTCATACGAAAAATTAAAAACACTCATTTTAGTGTTCATGACGAGAATAACTGCAAGTATGATATTAATTAGTCGAACGCATCGGCAGCGATAGGTACAATATAAATCTCGAATTACATTTCGTTAATCCGACGCTAAATATTTATTACACACCAGTATTTTTTTTTTTTAATGTGACAACAGTACCAGCGGTTTTAGAAGTGTCAAACTTTTAGGAGTAACGATTAAATGGGCTAACAATGCAACCTTACACAATTATATTTCCAATTAAGGCTCAATATTAAAGATTTATGCATATTTTGGTTAAAAAGGAATTTTATTAAAATTAAAAATGAATTTCTGAAAAATATTCTAAAGAAATTAGGTTATTTTACTACTTATAATGTATGAATTTATTATATTAGTTTTCGGATAATGAAAAAAATATGTATACATATTAGCATGGAAGTCACAATTAGTATATTTGACAATAATATTTTTAATAACATTTTTATTACAAATTTAAAAATTTTGACGAAATGAGTGTTAATTTTAGATATTTTGAATGTGCAAAAATAATTTATATCTATTATTCAGTTTTATTTCATTTTATGTCTTAAAGTGATCGTACATAGCAATGCGATAAAATGAAAAAAAATGAACAATATGTATCAAATAAAACGCATCAGTTTAATGCGTTTATGTTTTTACTTAAAACATTGTACTACATGTACCATGTACTTAAAACAATTTACAGTCATAATTTGATGACATACAGAAATTCCTAAATGACAATTTCTCTCTCTCTGTATATATATATATATATATATATATATATATATATATATATGTATAATCATTTAACGATATTTTCCTAAATATACATTTATTGTGTACAATTTCTGATATGTTTTCTGTGCAAAATAAGATCAGTAAATATATACTTACTAATAACAGCCATATGCCATTTATTATAATATAAAAAATGTATATATATGCTTGTTTTTGGCAATATATAACTATTGACGTTAAAGGGTTCCTTTAATTAATTTTGTTATATGACTTTTGATTTCATTGTTGCCTTTTTCCCTACTTTATTTAGTTTTTTCTTAAAAGAAATTCCGATTCGCAAATTTATATATATATCCGTTATTGGTTTAAGAAAACTTTGTTCGATTTCATGAAACTACAAACATCTTAAAAACGCGTATTTTGTTCTTATATTTTTTTGGTAATAATTATAGATAATATAGGGTGTCCCAGAAATGATGGGGAAAACTTTAAGGGGAGGTAGAGGTCATCACAAGGATTCAGATTTACATAGAAACCCACGGTCAGAAACGCTTTCTTGGCCTGGTAGTGATGACACAAAACGCAAGACAGCCAGGACACGAATAAGAAGAGCAAATATCTTTATTATCCTTATTACAGCAGAAAAGTAAGAAAAAAGAACAATAAAAAACACCGATCGTTATTAAAGTAGGTGTTTGAAATTACGATCTCAATCCCTGGTGCATTCAGGCGCATCGCCGGTGCATGGAATATCTGTTTTAAAGAAAACACAAGGAATATCCTGAACTTCCCCAGCAACTGCAACAATACGTACAACGAGTTCCTCAGAATTTTTCAGTGTAACCCGATATTTTTGCAGCACTATGAATAAAAAACATGTTTTTTCTCCTTGTTCGTGCCCTTTCATTCATGGGTTTTAGGTCGTCACTACTGCACCAGAAAAATGTTTCCGATTATGGGTTGCTATATAAATCTGAATCCTTGTGATGACCTCTACATCCCATTAAAGTTTGTTCTATCATTTCTGGAACACCTTGTGTATACTCATTGGATAAATTTAAATCTATATCCATAAAAAAATGTATATTCTGATACTCGAAGATGTTTTTATAAATGTTTTCTTTTTCCTTTTTAAAGATTTATAAAAATTCCTGTAATAATAAAAAAGTTCCAGACATTCATTGTTATCACATAAACTTCAGAAAAGAAATGGCGAATCTCAAAACTATTTACTTAAGAAACCATAAATCCTTCTTCAAATAAATTGTTTTTCTACATTTTGAATTCAGAAATCTGGAACATTTTCACTCCTACGTCGTCTGCGCATTTAAATTTATGATGTTATCAGTGTCACATATATTTTTGAAGCGAGTTTTTTACTCACAATGAATGAGCAGAATATACCTTAAAAAGCAAAATTCCTAGCATTTTATTCTATTCCGTTTTATACGAATGTCTAAACGAATAAAACAAATTTAATAACTGATTAAAAAATAAATGTGTTTTAAATATTTGTAAAAAATATGTTGTACGTGAACATTGAAACAAATTTTTAAATGTTATTTAAAAACACAATTAAAATATGTACGGGTTTGTTCGACTCTATGTATTTTATGTTGCTAAAGTATAACAAAATGAATTGTTACTATTATTTCGAAAAAACAAGATTTTAAGATTCTTTTTAAAATTACATATTTAATACAACTTTATGTCTATAGCTAATAAATAATAAATAAACTTATCCTTGATAGTAAATTTTCACTAGATCAAATGTAAACATTTGTGTTTATTTAGTCTTTCTTTCTTTCTTTATTTATTTGTAAAAAAAAAAAAAAATCATTTACTGTTGAATATTTCCTCAAGATTGCACAATTATGCCTCAAATTCACGAGTTACATATTACTTTCATAAAGAGTCTGTTCTATATGTTATAAGAAATTTTCCATAGAAATTTTCGAATTCTGCTTACCAATGGATTTACATGTTTAGAGATCATGGCTTTCAAAAAACATGTTTTTACAAAATGTCTGCCTGTCAGCCTGTTTTTCATTCAATCTGTCTTTCTGTATGTGACATAAAACTTGTGGGTGACCAAAATTTAATAAAAATTCAAATTCAGATAGTCCTGAAATAAACTGGATCTGAATAGTTTTTGGTGTACATCGCCCAACAAATGTCGCTGCTATGCTAATTTTATCACGATTTGCTCTATAGCTATATCTCAAGGACTAACAAGTGGATTTTCATAAAATTTTAGGTTATATTAGTCCAAGATATGATATGATTCTAATTACGTTTTGGTGTGAATCACAAAAAAAGATCGTGGTGCTATGCGGCATTATTAATGATTATCAGAATAGCTTTATCTTAAGAACTAGAGCACGATTTTTCATTAAACTTTAAATTCAGTTTGACCTTGGTATAAATTAGTAGTCTTTAGTTTTGAATAAATCACTCAACATGTGGCGCTTCTATCCAATTTTTTCTACGATTTCTGGTAAAATTCTATCATAAATACTAATGCACGGATATTAATGAAATTCCATATTCAGTTAAAGGTTGAAATAAGTTGCTGCAGATTAGCTTTTGCTGTAAAATACCTAACCGGGGACGCTACCATGTTTTACTTTTTCTGGAAATATTATATTTTTATTTAGAATGATATAGAAGAAAGTTTTGGGATTGCCACATCCGACTAGTTTATGGTATGTTTATAAATTTTCTTTAATTTATTTGAAAAGTTTAAATGTTATTCCCCATGAAAATTTTTAAGATGAAAGTTTTCAGGGAAAATTACAGCCATGTAGATTGACTTTCATGACAAAAATTACTATTCAAGTAAATATGATTTGCCATATAGTCTCTGTCGAATTAAAAATTAAAACTTTTTTTTCACATTGTTCAAAATATATTATGGTAATCCTGATTTTATAAATGGATATTTACAGATACTTTCATATTACATTGTCCAAAAAATAAATAAATTAAATTAAATTAAATTAAATTAAAAATTAAATTGTTATAAGGCAGTTTGCCAATATTACCATCAATATTTTAAAGAAGTATTAATTTCATATTAAAGAAATTAGACATGACATTTAATTTAATCTATTTTTTTTATATAGATAACATTTTTTGCATCAATTTAATTTAAACGATATATACGTTTTTGGGTAATTCTAATCCATAATTATACGTAAATAAACGTCTTACTTGTTTGAAAATACAAATGGATATTATTACACCGTTGTGATTTACTGTTAATAAAAAAGTCTGAAAGTCTTCAATCCACGTATTATTATTTTTTTTGTAATGTATAATTTAATAAATTAGAAAAATGAACTTCGAGGACTTCTTCTTGCATAATCTTAACATAATTCTCTCCTATAAAATTTAATCTCTTAAAATGTTTCATATCCTAATCTCTAAATTTACTATTTAAATATTGTTTCAAAGAGAATGACTTTTCAAAATAAAAATTATATGATGATCTCGATAAAATGTAAAGTGTTTAAATATATATTTACATAATTTTGCTCTTTCCGTTTAAAAATGTATTCCAGTGAAATATTTGTATTAATTCATGCACACACATTTTTTTATTATAATAAATAAATCAGGTGGATTTTAAAATTCCATAATATTCATATTTTTGTCTTTCATAATGATTTAAATTTTGAAACTAATACTTTAAACAAATCGACATCATACTACAATATACAAACATAGTTATTAATTTAACAAACAGAAAAATGTCATCTGTTGAATTTTATGTGAATATTTCGTCCTAAAAATTAATTAAAATAAAATTTAACTTAAGTTTTGAGTGTAACATTGAACACTCCTTCATATTCTTAATATTCCGCATAATCAATTATTTTAAACTAAAGCAATACATATATATATTTTTTTTTTTTGCATTTTTCTGTTGAATTTTATGAGAAAATTTCGTCCTAAAAAGGAATTAAAATAAAATTTAACTTAAGTTTTGAGTGTAAACATTGAACACTCCTTAATATTCTTAATATTCAGCATAATCAATTATTTTAAACTAAAACAATATATATATATATATTATATTTTTAAAAGAATAATTTATTAACATTTTCCATCACAGTTGAAATGTTTGTGTAAATTTTGTGTGTCTATCTATCGTCCAGCTGTCACTGTAATATGCCACATGTGAGATATCATTCTAATTTGATAAAAAGCTGCCGCTCTTTATAAAGGGAAAAAAATTGATTAGAATGCAAAGAATATTTCTTACTGAGATTCATTTATGACATGTTCGGTATTAAAAATGAACTTCGTAGTAATTAGAGTGTGTTCAAAATTTCACTGAAACAAATTGGCAACAATACAGTGCACTAGAAAAATTCATTTGAAGTGTATGTTACACCATTTAACTATTTCTAAAATACTATATTTAACATACCACACTAGAGAACACTACAAGGTGCCTATGGTAGTATGTTATTAGCATGTCAAGTATCTTTCATTTAAAGGTGACACAATTACTCCATTTTAAAATTCTTTCTACGATCAATAACTGCTTGATATTGGTATAAGGTAAGCATTTTTTTCGCTTTATTTGAAATATTTATATCTATATGAATCTCATATTCGCTTATCCAAGAAAGCGTTCTCAATGTAATTGTAAAATCAAGTGTAAAATAAATTTTCTTTTAAAACGATATTCACAGATGTCAGATTCAAAAACTGAGAATATTTAAGAATCTTTAATTTTTCCTCTAAAGCATAGTTTCATATTTCGTTATAATCCGGTGAAAATTTTTTACACTAGCCACTCCGTCTAATGACATATTTTTCATCACTTAAAGAATGATTTCACATGGGGAAAAAAACTAAATATACCACTTAACAAAACACCTCAAAGAGCTAAAAATTACATATATAATAATGAATTATTATTTTTAAAAAGCATGATATTTTTATAGGCTGCAAAAATTAATATTTAAGATATATTTAACATTATATATGACATTAAATATTTATAATTTAAAAATCGGAACTTTCGTGAACTGATTTTATGTATTTTCAATATAGCGTTATGATAACATAAACAATAGGGTGGATCGATTGTCTATGGCGAAAAAAGAAATTACCATTCATCAAAATCTACCTATGCGGAAAAGATTGTACCTATTGTATGAAGGTTAAGGGAAAAATAATAAAAAAAAATAATTTAAAAATTTAATGCTGCCACAAAAGGGTTGAATTTTCGAAAAAAATTTGAAAAAAGACCGAAATTTGGTTAGGTTATTGTTGTCAAAAACTAATTATTTTAACAATTTTTAAAATCCAACAATGCGGAAAAAACATTATATCGTATGGAGGTTAAGTAAAAAACAATAATAAGTAATAAATTCAAAATTTAATACTGCCACAAAAAAGTTGAAAATTCGATAAAATATTGAAAAAAAAATGGAAAAACATATAATTTTGGTTAGATTTATTTTTAACGCAAAATAATCATTTTAATATCAATCAAAACCTACCTTTGCCTAAGAAATATTATATTGCATGGATATTAAGTAAAAAATAAAATAAAAATAAAAAAACTAATTTTGAAATGTAATACTGCTGCAAGTGATTTAAAGTTTTGAAAAACTGGCATTTCCAGTTTTTTCAGTTAGGATTTGTCTGCTTGTGTATTGTGTAGCTTAGTGTACCTTGAATATTACTGTACCATGGCGTTGTTAAAAAAAATAAATAAAAAGAGATAGAGAGATGTGAATTACACCCTATTTGAGTCTGGCTTTGATATGCTAGTAAATATGCTCCCTATTACAAAAAGTTATAAAACTTATATATTGGTATTAAAAAAATAACCGAAGAATGGAATCGGTCAACATCTATTTATTTCCTGCCAGTGAGAAGGAATTGCTAATAAGTTACAAGTGACCTGTAAATGAGATTCAATCTCAATAATTTACCACACCAGCATTTTAAGAAAAGTTAAACTGTTTCACGACAAATATTGCGCTCTTCTTAATTCTTGTAAAACAAAATAAAATATTGAAAACTACTACAATCTTTTGGACCATTTCCGAAAGTACTGCCTATTTTTTTCAGTTCAATAGATTTGAATATGAATATGAATATTGAGTGTAAACTAAACCGACGTATTGGAAGCAAACTCACTTTTCTGCATCATCAGCTATCTTTGAAAAGCCAAAAATACTGCCGAGCTAGGTGTCACATCACCTGTAAGTGACGAAGATTGCCAGCAACCAGAATATTGGACAGTTTGGGCATTTCCGACCAAGCAGGTGCTGCCATCGTGTCTGGTGCACTTCAAGATGTGGGCATTATATATGGGCATTATCTCACAAAACTATGAATCGAATGCTATTGACAGAAAAAAATCGGCATGACAAAACAAACCAAAGACCACTCCATCGTTTTAGTCATTTTCTTTAGTCTTTTGTAAAAGATTATGATCATGGCCAGTTTTTTAAAACTTTGATGGGTGTAAAAACAGACTACATCACTAGAAAACAACAGAAGAAAAATCATAATAGAAGCAGACTTGAGCTTGAAAAAAGAACTTGGTCCTGAATACATCGGCCACATACATGTAAATTCTGGGAGAATACCAAACAATTTGAAAACACGACGTACATTTTTTTTTGTCATGTGTTAACAATAATATACATGTAACAAAGTTGGTCGCGATCGGTTGTGACGGAATATCTGTTAACATAGATGTTAAAGTGTGTGTTGTTCGAAATATGGAACTGATCTTCAAGCGTCCACTACAATGGTTTTTGTGCTAGTCACACACCAATGAGGTTCCACTATGCCATCTTTTTGCAGCGTGGATGGAACCGCGGCTGGGCACAAATGTTTCACTGGTGAAATAGAAAGATTATTCGCAGCATGTTAGAAGCTTTTTGTATTTTCATTTATGTCAGTATATGAATTCTAAAAGCGCGCGAGCGAAATCAAACGGTCTGCTGTAATCCTAATCATTACATTAAAAAATATATTTTCCATTTACCAGCTTTTTGATCTTTTGCGACGGATTACATAGATTTAATTAAATAGGAAAATGTGTCGAACCTCTCATAACTGACGGATTTAGTAACGACATTATTTCAGAAGCAATAGGTAAATCCAGCAATCATTCCAGTGGCAATAACATCTACTATCAACAATATCTATTCACGCAACGCTCATTCTAGAAAACTAATAATCAAAATAATCACGGAAGTATTTCTGCTATGTATGGACCATAATATATATTAGATTAATTTTAGAAACACGATTATTCAATCGGTAAATTACATCCATAGTATATAATTTACGGTTTTATAAAAATCAAATTGAATTACAAAATCTCATCTCGATTTTCAATACCGAACGTCATTATCGCCAATTGCAATGTTGATGATTTTTCTTGATTTAATACTAATGAAGCTGTTAAATAAGAAATTAAAGTTTTTATCTTGTAATCAATTAAATATCTCCTCATTGGAATAAATGTTAAAAATTCTAAAATTTATATTTTATTTTACAAAAAAAAAAAAAAAAAAAAAAAAAAAAAGACTTTTTACTGTAAAAAAACGTTCAAATACAAAAATTTGAGCCACATTGCGGCAGCTTTAAATTTTGAAATTAATTTTTTTAATTATTTTTCTCATACTCAGTATATAATATAACATCTTTTACGCATAGGTAGGTTTGGGATAATTTTATTTTTAATCAAAAATCATCTAGCCAAAATTAGGTCTTTTTTCACTTTTTTTCGAAATTCAACCTCATTGTGGTAGTAGTAAAATTTAAAATTAATTTTTTTAATTGTTTTTCCCTTAATCTCCATCCAAGAGAACATCTTTTCCGCATAGGTAGGTTTTGACACTGTGGAAAAAAATTTTTCGATCCACCCTAATAAACAATCTGAATTACTTCTGCATTTTATGTTATTATTAAAATTTGTATATATTTTGTTTCATCATAACCTCGAACAATTTGTTTTAATTTCACATACTTCAATTATTGAAAACATTAATGAAACAAATTTATTTAAAATTATTTATTTTTGTTCTTTTTTATGGATTCACATTATATGCTACAATGTTACGGTTTTTTAAGGAGCAGATTTTTTAAATATTGTTTATTTTTGATAATATTATAAAAAATAACTTCTTTGGGGTATAAAATACCATTCCAAGTTTCAAAAAGTAGCCCCAAGCATAAAAAAGCCTTGAAAAAATTTCCGCATAAATGCTTAGGTTACCATGTATTATAGATATGAATAAATGGGAATATTTTATTTATTTCCTGTTCCTGTTTCACGTACTTTTTTCTATTTCCGTTTTTTCAAAGATGATCCTCTTAACTTTAGTTAGACTTACTATATTTTCAAAATTTTTAGGAATACCATTGAAATGCACATATTTTTTATTATGTCGAATTTTTATATTATTTTAGAACATTCTTGTTTTCCGATTCAAAATATTTTGAAATTGTGGGAAATTTAATTCTGAATTGTTAAATTAAAATTATTGTTATACTGTTTCTTAATTTGAATAATTTTACTAATCTTTAAATAAAATAAATGGAGATAAACAAATAGCGTTATAGTTAAAATGTAAATTTTGTTATGAATAAAATTGCAGCATTGGGGCGTTTTTGAAAGCACATTGGTGTACAATAAAGAAAAAGAGATACAGAATTCAAGTTAATAAAGTGTGTAAAAAATAGCTGTATAATAACTGTAAAATAAAAATTCATTCCAGTTGAATAACTGCACTGAAAAAGTAATGCAGAGAAAAGCAAAATGCTAATAACATTTCTTAAAGAGTTTCATAACCTTTTAAAATCTAATGCGAAAGTGATGAGATATCAAGATCTCACAACTTTTTAATATATTTATTGAAATTAACTAAAAATTCGTAAAATATTAAAGCCACATTAAGATCTTTATAAAATATAAAAATAAACGTTAATGAATAACACAGTTCAATTGATATTGCAAAAATATTTTCCGTAATATATTACAATTCACATGATAACATACCTAACATAACTTAAAATAGATATATCAATGTAAAAATTAATTTTAATCTATACTTTGGTGAAATAATTAATAAAACATAAATAAGTTGATATAAACTGTTTTAAATTTTCAATAAATTTGAAACATGAAAAGAGTTAAAAATTAATCAAGAAATGATTGAAAAATAATTAAAGTTATTTACCTATCTCAGTAACATTAATTCACTCTAAAATATCGATGATTATAAGGTCATTTTAACTTCAGTTTTATGTTATTATATTTATTCTTAGCAATGATATCATGCGGATTGTAAAATATCATGTGGAAAATTGTGCTATTTTAACTGAATTCTGTTTTAAGTTATCTAATCTGCGGGCATTAATTTCCAGTAGTGATATAACAGTACGAAAACAGGGATTCGTTAAAACGCGGTAATGCTTGTATTTGGTAAGCCGCTTATTTGTGTGTGTCCAACAATGTTCTCACTCTTCAGAACAGAATGGTTAACCTTGAAACAGGCATTGGAACGTAAGGGTTATATTTTAGTTATCTCATACAATATGAAAAATAGAATAAAAACTAAATTATGATTTTTTTGGACAAAAATGCTACAAAACAGTATGAAACTTTGAAACAAGCGCGCAGAGAGAAAAAAATCTCTTTTACGTACTTTTGAATGAATCAACCGTTTTGGAGACGTCCATGAATGTGTTGAAGTCGACACTGTATATTAGGATGTATATAAAAAAAATCACAATTACAAATTCTATCTATACGGAAAAGATATTCTGTTGCATGGCGATTTAAAGAAAAATAATTGAAAAAATTACTTCAAAATTATAATACTGCTGCAATAGGGTTGAAATTATATAAAAAATTGAAAAAAAAATCTAATTTAGGCTAGATTATTTTTGACTGAAAATAATTGTGATAAAATTTATCAAAACCTACCTATGCGGAAAACGTTTCTGTTGAATGGAGATTAAGTCTTTGTAGTGTGATTTTTCTTAAGTAAAACATGCATTTTAGTTATTTTTATTTTTATTTATTTATTTTATTTATTTATTTATTTATTTATTTTGCAACGAGAAGACACTTAAATAGTTACAAGAAAGACTTGAGCTTCTTGTTTAGCACATTCTTTTTATTAAATCAAGGAAAATCTAAAACATCGTCTGAATTACATTGGGCGATAAACGCGAAACAACACGGTGTTGAAAATTGTGTTTCCGTGATTGTAATGCAAGTGATCCGTGATTGTATAAAACCGTCTCTTGTTTATGGTCCACAAACAACAGAAGTGGCTTCGTGAATGTTTTGACTATTCATTCTGTAGTTTAAGTGAGGCACGGAAATCTCATGAGAGTAAATAGTATTGCAACCGGAATGATTGCTGGATTTAATATTGCTTCTGAAATCATATCGTTGCTTAATATTTCAGTTAGTGAAGGAAGTAAGTATTTTCCCAGTTAATCGAATCAACATAATTCTTTGGGTTAAGGTAAGTAAATTAAGGTAAAAAGATAGTAAATTGAAAATATGGATATTATTCAGTGGTATGTTTCTAGTATACCGTTTGATTTTGTGCGCTTTTAAAATTCTTCGAAAAGCAAATTGCCTTACTTTTCGAGGTTTTGCCGACGAACTAAAGATTTTAAGTTGGTGATAACCCACAATTTTGTACAAGACCTACTTGAAAAATATTTGAGCCATCAAGAAAATGGTGACGTCCACGTCAAAGAGTATTCCCAAGGAATATTTTAAAAGTTGTTTCTGAAGCTTATACAGCCCCTCAACAAAATGCATTACGGCAAGGAGTTACTTCAAAATATTGGGTGTGATATTTGCTTAAATTATTATATTATTCCTAGAAATTAATGTAACATATGAATATAACATAGAAATTAATGTAATATAACACCTTGTATTATATTGTAAGTGTTTATTTTTCACACCTTATAAAGCTTTACATGTGGCCTAAGTATGTTACAGATATTTGTGTAAATAATAATGTATTAAAAATATTTTGAGTTTTTAGAGTGTTTTGAGAACTTGGAATTACGTTACTTATAAAGTGCGACTGGAATTTTAAAAGGTATGAGACTCCTTAATAAATAAACAAAAAATTCTGATGATTACATGTTGGATTGTTTTAAGTATTATAAAAAACAGATAAATTTAATATATATCCACAATTGCCAAACAATATTGGGACAATATTGACGACATCTTGGAGCAATATTGGCACATTGGCGCAATACTGGCATGAAATATTGCTCCAAAATTGGGGTGTTTACATTTTGCCTTTATTTAGCCAATATTATGCCAATATTGGGGTTTCATTGAAAATATTGCCAATAAAATGCCAATATTGGTTAAATATTGGGGTTTCATTGGAAATATTTCCAATGTAATGCCAACATTTGAACAATATAGGGAATTCATTGGAAATATTTCCAATGAAATGCCAATATTTCTCCAATATTAGCGTTTTATTGGCAATATTTCTAATAAATGAAATATCGGCGCAACGTTGGACCAATATTAGTTTGCTACTAGGGATATATTATAAGAATGACTTAAGCAGATCTAAATTATATACATCATGAAGAAGGTTAAACACTGAAAGCGGCCTCCAGAAAATTTTATTTCGCAAATGCAGTAAAAGAAAAAATGTGTTAAAAATTAATAATAATTCTTAATCATATTATATTACTTAGATATGTAAAGGTTTCATTTAATTCTGTTTATTAGTAGAGATTAAATATTAGATTATTATTTATTGATTACTAAAAGTTAATAAATTATTATTTATTAATTAGAATTTAAAATTAATAATAAAGTACCATGTATTACCATATGTTCTTATTCACAAAATTGCCCTTTCAAAATTACCATTCTTCACGCAATGAAATATCTATGGAAAAGTCAATTATAACTGTTAAATATTTTTTATGTCATAAACATGAAAAAAAAAAGTTAAATTTATTTGATGTATTTGCATTTTTCTTTAAATGAATTGATTGTTAAATTCATTTTCATGACAGTTTGGTTGATTTGTGTAACCTAATGCATTTTTTAAACCTTTTTAAATTTTTTTATTTATTATTTTTTCAATCGAAATTTATTTTTTTTATTGCTTACTTGCTGAAACTAGCAAATGAAAAATATCTTTACCATTTTTTTATAAAGTGCATTTTTTATAAAGTTTTTAAATATAATAGTATACATATATTTTATTATTTGAAAATCCTCCTACCTATGGTATATGTATGTAGACTAGAGAAATGTTTTCCCATTTCTGAAAAACCTCTTACGTGCATAAGCAACATAAATTGAGGCTATCATATGCTTTTCATTTCACACGAACTACGCATATTGCTGTATATATTGTAAAACTTTTCTTATAAAAAAGCTATGCACTAGATTACATATATTTTCTCAAATAATAAGAATTGCGTTTTAAAATACATAACAACAATGCTTTTGTTTTTCCTTTATTCGTAAAAAAAATGCATTTTATATAGTAAAAAATCTTATTAAATCCTCAGATACAATATTTTATTTGCGTATCGACATTTTGTACGTTGCTATGAAAAAAACTTTATTGGTGTTTTTCTTAAAATCAGATGTATTTTTTTAATTAAATACGAATTTATAAAAATTACTTTCTTGTAAACAAACACCTGTTTAATATATGTTACATGACAGGTGATTTTCGTTGCTTTCTTATACAATTGTTTCATTTATTATTCAGATAAATACCGTATGAGAAAGATAATTAAATGTTAATAAATTATATACTTAATATGTAATTTTACAAAAAAAATAATTTATAACACTTAATATTGGTACATAGCTTCATATTGGCATATATATACACAACGTCAATTTTTAATTATAAATAAATAAGCAATATGCAAATAAAAATGACTAAACACATAATACTATTTGTTTTGCTATTTTCAAATTCATTGTCATAATGTTATAAATTAAGGTATTTTATTGCATGTTTAATTTATTTATTTACACCTCCTATAATTTAAAAATTACAATTTATGAAGCTATAAAATATTTTTAATTTAATTGACGTTGTGAGTTATTAAAAGATACAACGCCTCTAGATGGTTAAAATAGCATTTCATTTACGGATAAGGATTCTAAGTGCATTTGCACCATGAATATATTTCTAGAATAATGATATATTCCGAAAAAATATTATAAAATGTTCAATTGTTATTAGGTTTTTTACTTTATATACGCTTTTTCTACTTACATTTCTTCAATAAGGATGCAAAAATTGCATTATATTAAAACTTATTTCGTTTCATTTCATATAAAATCTGTATAATTTTGTAGTTCAAACGTATTTTATATACCGATATTACATTATATATAGTACCATATATATTATATATAACGTAGCGTCTATACTGCCATTTCAATTTAAGAAAAACATTTAAGGGGAATTGGAGCAAAAAATCTCCAAAAAATGGATTTTTTTTTATTGGCTTAAAAAAATCAGTTTTTATCTTTAAATACCGCAAACAGCATATTTTTATCCTCATTAGATCGAGAGATATAACACATTTTGTCTTTAGAAGTGCTGCCCTCTGAATTTTAACTTCATTTATCTCAGAATGAATTTTTCTCAATTTGTCAACTTTAAAAAGGATATATCTAAAGTTCCTTGCAAAATATGTGTATGAAGTTTTTAACAGAGATTCCCAACAATTTGTCTTCATGATTTTTAACTTTGAGTGATAATTGTGAAAATATGCTAATTATTGCAAAACTCACTCCGTCAAAAACTTCATCATACAAACTAAATACAAAAACTTCATACAAAAACTTAATCGAATATTTTTAATGAAATTCATAATTAATATTTTAAAAAGACCCGAAGATAATTAAAATGACGCATTTTCTGTACACAAAAGTGTAAATTTTTTGTAAATCGAGTCAGCAATTCCAGAGTTATATCAAAAATTAAGTATGTCTAAATTTTAAAAATTCAATTTTTTTATTTTTAAATAAAAAAATCTTTATAAATTTTCAGTTTCTTTTTACCATTTAATATTCTTATTATATTAAAATATATTTCAGAAAAAATTTCAACAAAATCTCTATAAATTAAAAAAAATAGAGTTTTGAGCCCCGGAACTCCTTAAGCCAACCATCATTCTTTGTTTGAAAAGATTCTGTTATTTAATATAGAATTAATACTTACATGAACTTAAAGATAACCAACACATTGCGTAAAATAGATAAAAACATAATACTAATAGTTATAATAAATAAAAATACAAGAAATAAATTAAAAATATCAATGGGATGGGTGAGAGGGTAGATGTTAGAGTACAGGAGAGGAAGGAGTTTTCTGGATATTACGTAATGAATAATTTATTTATTAAAAAAAAGAGCAGTCAGGGCATGTGTTAAATCGCAATTTTATACCGAATAACGAATTGCCACATTTGTATGAATAATAAATTGTTATGTTATATTTATTAAATATGTTAAATCTATTAATATAATTTAATAATTAATGTTAATGAATAACATGAATCTAACATTTAGCCAAATTTGGACAATATCATAATAAAATGTAGTTTAAATTATAAATTTTATGTATTATGTATATATATTCTACTTCTTTTTATCCTCTACTACTCTCTATACAGATTTTTTAATAGGTAATTTTTACCCCTCAAGGGGTCATGATTGACAAAAATATAGCAAAATGTATCGATGGGCTGTTCCCGAACGGCTGCAATAGGTAGTTTTTTTTTTTACTTTTTGTAATGAAAGCTACTTAGGAGTGTTTACAATTTTGGCCACCTCTGTATGTTTTATATAAATATAACAAGGCATGTAAAAAGAATTCTTAAAATTATTTATTAACATATGTATCATGAACATTATATCGGTCATCTTATTTTCTTTTCTTACAAAAACTAAAAAAAAAAAAACAAGTAACTATCGAAGGAAGGTTCCAAGGAAGTTTCTAAACTCTACAGCACACTCGCTATATTTACTCAAGATGGATATTCTGAAAAATGCGAAAAGCAACAAATTGCATTTCGAATTTTTTAACTAAAATATAAATTAAATAAAAAATTGCTGGCTAATTAACGTAAATTTCTTATTGAACATTTTCTTTATTGTAGGATATATCTATTTCATGTTAATTATTATAAACTAGAAGAGAGCCCGTCAAAATGACGTGTTTGCATTTTTAAAAGAATGATAAAAAATAGCCACTTTAAGCTTAAATAATTTTAAAAATTATTTCAATTAAACATAAGCAGGAAAAACCTTTAAAAAAATTAAAAGAAATTTGCATTCAAAACTGTAACAAAACTATCTGGTGGATGGGAGGGAATTGTAATGAACAAATGGTAAATACATAAATTTTAAAAGAATAAAGTAAGGCAAAAGAAAACAGTTATAAAAGAACATATTGTGAAACTACAGTAAAAAAATATATAAAGTTACTGAGAGAAAATAATAAAAATATCCAAAATGTATAAAAATTTTTTTCTTGTAATCAGGGTTGCTCGGATTGCAAGTGAAACAAAAAAATAGGGTATGATAAAATATTTCCCTTAGTATAGGCTTTTAAAGTTTCAATCTTCCTTTACGGCTGCAACTTGTAAATTTTCCGTCATGCAGACGTTCAGCTCTGAAATTCTCGGAACCACAAAACTGGCAAACAACGTTCATCGATCTGCAATAATGTTCTTCGTCTTCAATATTTTCAGGGATTTGAAACTCCCGAGCACGATGGACTTCTGCTTCTCTTTCGCGTCAAACTCGTGATGAGGGAATTTGCCGCCCGAATTCTATCCCGCGACTCCTGGCTTTGCTGCGCTAACCACCTTATTTGAAGTTCATTATTCAAGCGTCGTCTTCTTGCAATGGGACTTTCGTCTTCGCACATTGCATTTAAAAAAATTATAACAATGTAAAACTTTAATTTGTTAGCCAAAACTTAAAAGAAAACACTTTATACGATCGAAAACAAACGTCAACACAGTGAAGACTAAATATCCACACGTGAAACGTGATGTGACAAAGGAATCATACTCAAGAATCATTCACGGCAGAAAAAAAATTAAAGCAACCCGAATATAAAAAAATTGAACAATATTACATTAAAACGCACCTTCGCTTTCCTTAAATAAACAGTTTTAATTAAATACTGTTTTTGAAATCCTGAAAAAATTTCAAAGTGCATTAAAATGTAATGACGTCATTTACAGCTCCTACTGAAAATCTGACCAATGAGAACGCTCCACTACGACTGTGGAACGTTTTCATTGGTCAGGAAATAGATAGCCTTTAAATTGGAGGTAACTTTTCACAATATTTTTTATAGGTTTGAATTTTGTTATTATTGAATGACAACAGCATTAACTTGCTTAGATCGTTTGTTTATCTCGTAATTGCTGGTTGTTTTATTTAGAACTTAAACATTATAATTAGGTTGTTTTTGTAGGTATAATTAGATAGTTTTTGAAGGTTTTAAAGAAAATGAAACATGAATAAATCTTTTATATGTATATTTCCATAAGTTGAACGATTAAAATATTTGTGAACGGCTCGGAATACTTAAGACTAACGTGGACGCCGAATCGCAATAAATTTCTTTTTCTCGTGGATCGGTGAACCCCGGAAACGTTATACAAGGAGGGGTTTTATATATATAATATTATAAAGGTTTGCTGATTTCATTATTGATCGTCTGCTGATTTGAATCATTTCTGCTGATATTACGCAGACTAAAGTTAGATAAAAACTTTTTTTTTCATCTTCATGAAATTATTTTATAATAATTAAAATATACTTAAATGCACTACGTAAAAACTTATGAAATTATTTAAAATGACTTTTATTTAACTGAATATTAATAATAAGATAATACATCTTTAGAAAATTTACAGAAAACTAAGTTACAAATTGGATTATGTTTTATTTTTCTCTTTCAAGACTCATCATGTTTTTACAACTATAAGAAAATAATAGAATCATGAGTAATGAAACATTAACTCAATTGATAAATTTTCAATTTTTCAGACTACGTTAAAGGATTGGAACAAGCTTCTATTTTTAATAACATAAAAGAAAAAAAAAAACAATTGTTATTGAATGGACGAAGATTTATAACTGATTGTGTGGTTGAATATTTCCCAATGGCTTTTGAATATCTTGAAGAGATCATATATCATCTGCTTAGATATTTAAGCCCTACCATATCGTAATAAATCTGTGAGGGGATGGGATTTCAAAAGTGTTTTCAATAAGAAAAAAAAAACATTCATTTATACGTATATTGATAATTTAAAAAATATGGGTCGTAGTGTATTCTCGTGTAATACATTGAACAAGAGTCATTTGACGTACCATGTATTCTTAAAAAAAATTAGTTTCGGCTTTACCTTTAATATCAAAAAGTATTAAAAAAAAAGAAACGAATTCAAATTACGTCAATGTATTAAAAACATTCCGTTATTCTATAACGATATGTTGTTATATACATGGCACTATTTTATTATAACATATTTCTAACTTAATAATCAGAGAATTGAAAGGAGTGTTATCTTCTGATTTTGTCAAAATCGGTATCGTTAGAAAATCCCAAACCCTGGTCGTGAATAATTCAATGAAATATCCAATCGCAAATCAGCAGTTTTCGAGATATCTGGACGCAGTTTGTTTATTTATTTCATACCATTTAAAATATAACATTAGTTAAGTCGTTAAAATATTATATTTTTCTTTTAATTGAGTTATTGGATACTCCTATGCAAAAGATAACAACAGGTTGTGAACAAATATCTACAGCAGCAACAAACATACATGCAATGCGGACCAGAATAGTAATAACGCAATCACTGTATACTATCTATTAGTTCATCTTGCACAACTTTTTCAAACAAGAATATCTCATAGGTACTTTACCAATAGTGCAAGAGAAACATCCTAGAAAATTAATTTTTTTAAAAAGATTACTCTCTTAAAACGAAAGAGCTAATTTGGCTTCTCATGAAAGAGCTGTAATTTTTTCGATCATAAAAGAGTTGTTTTTCGAACGATTAAATCTTCTTGATCTAAATTGGTTATTTAAATTGCTCAACTTCATTTAAATTGGTTAAAACTCGAGTTATTTCAACTCTTTTTTGAGAAGCTGCCTTTCAACATTGAGATTAGTGGATTTCAGCTCAACTTGAGCGATTTTGTGGCTGACTTTTTAAGAGAGTAGTGCTGCAAATATAATACGAAGATAGCCTCATGTGTTAGCCGGTGCATTTATAGTCAATATCTTCAGTTCCTTATTTTTCCTGCATGCCTAATTAATAAACGTGAATCACATAATTGAGTTAACAGAAAGCCATCTAGCAACAAAAATTATAAATTCATCAGTATTACAAATATAGCAGCATAAATATATTGAAATAACTAAATATATTCCTAGTGACATAAATTGTAGGGTACTTCGAAAAACCAGGATGTATTGAACGTAATAACATCGTCAAAATAGGGACGTAACATTTTTTGCATTTTTTTAGAAAGAATTTATCATTTGGTATTTAAAAAAATGGCAATTGCTATTTTGCTTATTTGCATTTCAAAAAAATTGTTTGCAGAAAACGCTTCAAAATTCATTGAAATCAAGTTTTAAAAGTTTGTACAAGTTGTTTAGCCAAATGCAATCATTTTCTCGCAGTTCTATATAATGCTAGTGCACAGATATTGGTCGATATCTAGAAGATTTTATTGTCCCTTTTACAGCTGCTAAACTCAAGATTGCATGTCCAAGATGTATGTTTACCATATTTCTCCTCTAATTTAAGATATTTTAAACCATTTAAATGTAACTTAATTTACATAAAAAAATCAAAGTTTCAATTGGTCTTTCTTTTAAACAATTTCATGTATAAAAGTAAAGTTTTGAATATTAATTAAACATGCGTTGCATTGTAATACTATACCATAAGAATTTTATTAGTCTTACAGAATTTGTTTATTGTTGAAATCATATTAATATGATTGTAGTATTTAAATTTTTTGAGATAGTTGAATATATACAATTTTTTAAACCTTGATTAACAACATTAACAATAACATAATATATTTTATAAAAGAAATTTATCCACTTTCTTATACACTATAAGCAAATGCCTCATGTTAGAACAATAGAAAGTCCTGAATCTTTATTAAATAGCTAGATATGCAGATCACATATTCGTTCTTATTTCCTTGAATCAATTGTGTGTGAGACTCAAAACAAGATACTATTTATAAAAATATCTTGAAGTAAATGAAATGTTTACAAAAGAAGTACTTTTTAAACGTTTTTTCGTCTTTCAATGTTTTTATATCAAATGCATTAGAAATCGAAATTCCTCTGAGATATGTTTAAAAGTGCTTTTCCGTGTCTCGCTAGTTAACTAGGATCTTATTACTGTTTTCTTTCAGCTTTTCAGAATTCATAAGGGAAATACTTAACATTTATATTTGAAGTATTATATTTCTTATTAGGAAGAATACGACATGGGATTTGGACATTTCATTTAAAAAATATATTAGATGGTTGAAGTTTATTTTTACTTTTTTTTTAAAGTGAAGCAAATCATTTATTTCGTAACAAATTAAAAAATAAATTCCATGTTGCGAATCATATTGCATTTGATTTTAAAGGTTTTAGTTTGTGAAGTGTGATACATTTTCTATAAATACTGAACCATATGAATATTCTATTATTTTAACACAATCTGACTGGTTGGTAAAGTTGTCATACGAAGTGAATATTTCCAACTGAGCGAAAAATTGCCCAGGCCGGGAATCGAACCCGGATACTTGGCTTACAATACTTTAAGCATAATGGACTTTACTTTACGCACTGGCTAATACTTTAAGCATATGCTTTAAGCCAATACTTAAAGCATATGAATGTTGTTCACATCTTCAAAATCAAGTAACACGTTCGGTGCCATGTCAGTCAACAGATTGGTCCTGCATTTTTCGTTTAGGCCGCGCCAATGTAGGATGGTTGGCAGTCTAAAATATGATATAAAACGATATGTGAAAATCGATTCGAAATGCTGTCCAAAGTTTCAACCATTGTTATCGATACATGCATTTCACCGTCTGACCATGGATTGGCGGACTCGCTCAAATAACATGGATTACGAGGGATATCCACAGCACCTCAGAGGAGTCGTGCAACGAGATTTATATAAAAATCCACTGGTGTTGTGCCCACTGCGCATTTCAATGCATCCCAAGAAAAGAAATCCAAGCTGCTTAATTCAGAGGAGCTTGGTGGCGAGTAGCTCTGTCAGGTCCGCAACGGCAAACCCATCAGTGACCAAAGTCCAGAATTGAATGTTCAGGTACATATCTGTCATAATGGTTAGGCAATATGTAAAAACTATATATATATCTGATATGCTGTGTACTAGTGTCAAGAAAGCTCTGTGACACTCCTTGCGAAAAGATACGATAATTTGCATATGTTAGAGGTACTAGCAACAAATAATAGCCGAGAAAGAAGTAACCGATTACATCAACCCAAACATTAGCTGAAAAGCAATGATAGACAACATGTGGTCTCACACCGTGAGGATTCTCGCCTGGCCATAAATACACATTGTGCTTGTTGAACACAATCTAACATCCATTTATAAAGCATAAGATGGGAAATGCGCGTCTTGATGACATTGGTCAAGATTCCAACGTGAAAAGGGTAATCTGTGGGGTAATCTGTGGGTATAAGTGAGAGTATTCTTTGCAGATGTATGGGTGTAAGCTTTCACGTTGTAAAACACGATGAACACTAATCCTAGATCCTCCTACGGCAGCAACAACCGCTCGTACTCAGGATTTGGATTCCTACAAACAGTGTCCAACACAGATTGATTCATACTGAGTGTTTCAGTCACTTGTGGTCCACTCTCTTTATGGCTATTGCCTTGTAATGATCTGTATTCAAATATTAATGCAGAATCATAAAAGTTCATCCCTCTGGTACAGCTCTTTCTGGGTACCTTTCTCGGTACAGTCTTTCTGCTGCTCTTCATTTCCGTGTCACAAGGCGCAAATTATGTGCATGTGTGCGAGCTCGGTGTTCTTAAAACGATGCCTACACCTCTGATTGCGATGACATCTTAAATGACTGCGACAGCGCAGGTCTCTTTCCTTCAGATTTTCGAATCACAATATTTTTTTAATTTAAATAATGAAAGATGCTATGTACAGTTATTGCATAATCTATACATATAATAAAACAGTAGGACCCGGTGTGTCTGTACATTGAAGATAATTGACAAAAATGGAGTCAGGGCGATAAAAGAAAACCAATGAAACACAAAAAAAAAAATTTTGAATTTTTTGTCTGTCTGTCTGTCTGTCTGTCTGTCTGTCTGTTTGTTCGAGGTTATCTTCGTAACTACTGAATGGATTTTTATGCGGTTTTCACTAATGAAGAATGCACACTCCCGGGCAGTGTATAGGCTTTGTTTCATCAAAATCGGACAACAGACAAAAAAGTAACAAAAAGAAACAAAAGAAACTATTAGGTGCGCTGCTCACGTTTTTTAGTACATAACGTTTTTTAGTACATATAAAATCCAATAGATGTCACTGTGCGATTTTAAAACGCGCTATCGTTATGTTTTCGCCAGTCTACTTAAGTATGAGAAAGTTTCAAGCTGGCTGTCGTTCCATGTGGTTTAGTCGGTAGAACGTCAGTGCGCCATACTGATGGCCCGGGTTCGATTCCCAGCATGGAATTTTTTTTCACTATGTTGGCATTAACGCCTATAAGCAATTAAAAGAATTTGAAATATTGTATTCAAGGCGAATTTTCTCTCTGGGAAAATTTCCTTGCATTAATATGTCAGTGTAATTTTTTTTTCGATTTAATTTTTTTTTTCGAAACTTTGTTTTTCTTAAAAAATTACAGTAAATATTTGATATTTCCCAACGTTTTTTGAATGATCGACTTGCTTTTTTTTTTTTTTTAATGTATGTCTGAACCTTATCTAACTACTTCTTCAAGATTTCTTTAGATAAACCGACCAGCGTAGCGGGCGAAGGCCGCTAGTTCTGATTTAAAGTATTGCCTAATCTGCGACTGTTGGTTTCCCTAATGTTCTTATAAACACCATCAACTAATGGCGGACGAAACCGTTTAGACTGTGGGTTGCTATAGAAATCTGAATCTTTCTGCTATCCCCTAACACATCTTAAAGTTTGTCCCAATAGTATTTGGACACTGTATATATATGCATATATATATATGTGTATATATATATATATATATATATATATATATTACAGTGAACATTGGAAAACACTTTTATACACAATGGAAAGACTTTTTTCATTTGAAGAACTTTATTTAAAATAACCTATGCATTAAGTTATTGTAATTATTTAAACTTCCATGAGAACGAATTGTTATTGTTTTATTATATTTTTTATCTCTTGCTTATTTATATTTATAACTTATTTACTGTTATTGTATGTATTATCTCCTATGCACTTACAAATAGTAAGTGATATTGTAACAGTATTGTATCTCTTTCAGGGAAATGCTCCTACTTAAATTTAATTCAGATTAATTTCCTCTTAACTATTTTATTTTAATCGCTAATATTTTTTATATTGCGTTAATTTTCTTTTCTTCCATCTCTTGGCTTCCTGGGTTTGACAGTTTTATTCCAAAATTTGACTTTTCTAAATTATTATATTTCTGTTGTCTGAACTTGTAGTTTTATTTAACTATCAATTTCATACAAATTTTCGGGGAGGGGGGATAATATTGCAAATTTAAAACTTTTTCGCCAAAACTAACCTTTATACTACCTTAATTTTCTTATAATAATGTTCCGTACTTAATTCAAATTATTAAATTAAAATCTTGTTTCAAGATCTAATCTGTTAATCTGTATGCAGACGATATAAATTCTTAATTTGCCTTAAAAAACATTATTCCAGTATGCGTAAATTTAAAAAGATGGCTCTAAATTAAAAATATTCTTAAATAAAACTTTATTTCTTAATATTCCAAATAAAACTGATTTCTTCTATGTTTTTATCAACCCTTTTTAAGAAAATCTTATTAAATTTATTCCAAAACCATACCTTTCAAAAAATATCATTATTTTATTTTATCTATTTATTTATTTTTCCGCCGTCAACCTTTGATGTGTGCATTAATAAATTCATTTCTTTTCTTTTTCTCTTAAAATTAATCATTTATAAAAATCGTCTGCCTAAGAAATTATGAGTCGATTATAAATTGGTTAAATAATATTTTTAAAAAAATAAATTTATCGTCTGTGTAAAATAGTCTCGTATCTGGACAAGAATTCTGTTTACATAAAAGGATGATGGTTTGAGATTACAGAAAGTTCTAGAATTTTCTTTTTAGTTTTAAAAGGTGGAAGTCTCGAGATGAGAAGGGGAGAGATTCTGGAGTTCTTTCGTGGATGAGTACGGCTGGTTGAAGTAAATGATGGAATATTTTTTGGACATTTCGGTAAAAGATCGTTTGCAAAAAGGAGTTTTTCCCTCTATAATGACTACAGTTGAATAAATAAACTTACAGCCATCAATGAGTGATTTATTGGATATTCTACATTTATTTATTTTTTATTTTTTCTCTCGCTGGCCATGACTTCTGTGCAAGGAACGGGGACCCTGGCGATGATGTTTCTGGCTCCTAACTTTAAAATGTCACAGTCTTTTCTAGAGCCGGCAGGATTTTGTATGCCTGCGCTGCCTTTTTGGTTTTTAAAGAAACTTGCTATGGAACGAAGTGATAATAAAAACTGTGGATCGCTGAATAATTTGCCCGTCATTATTGGATGTGTTCTTAAAAAAAAACTGCCATAGTCTCATGATTTCTGGAGTGACAAAAACAGAGGAATTGTTCCTGTAAAATGCTTTGGTCGAGAAAAAGTAGTCCTCTTATGAGGAAAAAGAAGAAAAAAATAATAATAATTACAAGACCATTTCTTGTTAATTGGTGAAAATAAAAATATTTTTTCGAGATAGTTGAGACCCATAGGATTTCGGTGAGATTTTTTTTTTAGTAGTGTTTTGAATATTAATTTTTGTATAATTTTTATGTATTTATTTAAATTAATTATTCTCTGTTTGTCAGGTTTATATTTATTTGATTATTTGTCTGTGAATTTTATTTACTTGCCTATTTATGAGTATTATTATTATCATTATTATGTGTTGAAGATTGAAATATTTTTATTCTTAAGGATTTAATTGAGGAGTATGATGTTCTTAAGATATTTACTGTTACTTATTAAGACTATTATGATATTTTTATGCACGATTAAAGGCAAGTTTGTAATAATAAGGAATTATATAGAAAACCTAGATATTTGTTTGTTATCAAGAACTATTCTCAGAATGCAGTATTTTCATGATAATGTTCCTACAACTAAACATTTGAACTAAAAATTAAGTTAACATTTATGTTTTTTCCTTTTATTTGTTAGAATTTCTGGTTACAGTGAGCATTGGTCCCCGGATTCTTATAATTTATTTAAATTCAGTAAGAAAGATGGAACTGTGCAAGGCTGTTGCTAGAGTTTTGACTGATAAATAAAATTAATTTTTTCAGTAAATTTTGTGATTTTAAGTAAGAAATTACCTATCATTAAAATTTTTGTATCTGTTATGATTTATAAAATATTAGAATTAAAAGTTGATCCCAATTTAAGGTATAACTATGATATTTACAATTTCTATTTTTATTAGATAAAATTTCTGGTTAAAGTTAGCAGCTAAATATAGTTATAATTTTCACGATAATTTTGATTCAGATTTTTAAAATGGAGGGTAATGGTTTTGTTGGAGGCAGTTAAAATGTATACAACTCCAGTAGACAAAGCCCTCAAAATTGCGAAAGCGCGAACTCAGGAATTTCACCTTAAAAGTAAAAGACTCTATGATCGAAATTTAGCCGAATGCCCATTAAAAATACAAGACTCTGTAATTTATGAAGAATTTAAATACCCTAACACTCGAAAATTAGAACCTACTTTCTCTGGACCATATAAAATTATAAATAAACTTTCTGATGTAATTTATGAAATAGATAAATTTAATTATGAGACAGGACAGAATTCCGTTATTGTGCATGTTTCTAAATTAAGACCCTATTTTTCACCAGAAGATTTTAAACTGTTTCATGAGCAACCCAAAAAACAAACAAAACCTCAGATACAATCACAATCACTAGATCAAACTAAAGTCAAGACAGTAGATTAAATTTAATTCTTATCCTTTAAATATTTTATCACCATAATTTTCAACATTAGCAGGTATGTTCTTGGTGCGCAACAAGAATATTACTTGTTTTTGGGAGTTTTTGGGATTAAATTGGGCTCCTTATGCAGGCATAAGGTGTACACTTTGATTGTAAAGGCTTTCAAATTGATGTTGATAAATTAATTTTAAGTGTATTTAAGTCTAACTATATTTACTCATTTATTGACATTAGTATTATTATATTTATTCAACAGATATTAGGTGATAATAGTTATAAATTTGATGACTTTACTCAAACCTATAACATAATATGTGATTTTCTGTGATTGTGAAAACTACAGATATTAAAAGTTTTTCAAAAAAGCACACTATTTTTATTTCCATTTCTCAATTAAGAATGACACCTTTTATTCCTATTGTATTTTATTATTAAAGTTTATAAACCATGTGTAGATAAAACATTATTCTACATTTGGCATTTGAAAACTTATAACCAAATTTGACAATTTTGTAAAAGAGTATCAGAGAGGAATTATTGTAAGGAAATACTGGTTGAGAGTCCATTTTCTAAAGAGTTAGATTCAATTTTATTTGGATTTTGGAATTATTATGATTTTTTTTATACTTTCGGCTAGCAAAAAATACTTTCTTATGCTATTAGAAGATAAGAAAATTATTTAGTTGCTATGTAATTATTTTTATCCTCAACCAATATTTTCCCTATCAATAATAAACAAATTGTGATATTTTCTTTTGATTATACTCTTGTTTTATTATTATTATCATTATGATTTCTATAATGAAGTTTAGTATTAATTATACTCTTATTGAGAAACATTAGGATATGGAGTCTTATTATACTATCACTTATTATTGTTGTTATTGTTATTATTTAAATTTTTCTATATTATTTATTATTGATATTGAGAGTGATGCTATTTATTATTAAAAAAAATTGATATATTATTGAAAGAAAAATTTGATTGATTGTTAAAAGATGTTGGATCCAACATAACATAAAAAACAAAGATTAAACTAGATTTGGAGATCTTTAATTAAAGAGACTGTATTCAGTGAACATTGGAAAAGACTTTTATACACAATGGAAAATACTTTTTTCATTTGAAGAACTTTATTTAAATAACCTATGCATTAAGTTATTGTAATTATTTAAACTTCCATGAGAACGAATTGTTATTGTTTTTATTATATTTTTTATCTCTTGCTTATTTACATTTATAACTTATTTACTGTTATTGTATGTATTATCTCCTATGCACTTACAAATAGTAAGTGATATTGTAACAGTATTGTATCTCTTTCAGGGAAATGCTCCTACTTAAATTTAATTCAGATTAATTTCCTCTTAACTATTTTATTTTAATCGCTAATATTTTTTATATTGCGTTAATTTTCTTTTCTTCCATCTCTTTGCTTCCTGGGTTTGACAGTTTTATTCCAAAATTTGACTTTTCTAAATTATTATATTTCTGTTGTCTGAACTTGTAGTTTTATTTAACTATCAATTTCATACAAATTTTCGGGGAGGGGGGATAATATTACAAATTTAAAAAATTTTCGCCAAAACTAACCTTTATACTACCTTAATTTTCTTATAATAATGTTCCGTACTTACTTCAAATTATTAAATTGAAATCTTGTTTCTAGATTTAATCTGTTAATCTGTATGCAGACGATATAAATTCTTAATTTGCCTTAAAAAAAACATTATTCCACTATGCGTAAATTTAAAAAGATGGCTCTAAATTAAAAATATTCTTAATTAAAACTTTATTTCTTAATATTCCAAATAAAACTGATTTCTTCTATGTTTTTATCAACCCTTTTTAAGAAAATTTTATTAAATTTATTCCAAAACCATACCTTTCAAAAAATATTATTTTATTTTATCTATTTATTTATTTTTTCGCCGTCAACCTTTGATGTGTGCATTAATAAATTCATTTCTTTTCTTTTTCTCTTAAAATTAATCATTTATAAAAATCGTCTGAGTAAGAAATTATGAGTCGATTATAAATTGGTTAAATAATATTTTTTTAAAATAAATTTATCGTCTGTGTAAAATAGTCTCGTATCTGGACAAGAATTCTGTTTACATAAAAGGATGATGGTTTGAGATTACAGAAAGTTCTAGAATTTTCTTTTTAGTTTAAAAAGGTGAAAGTCTCGAGATGAGGAGGAGAGAGATTCTGGAGTTCTTTCGTCGATGAGTACGGCTGATTGAAGTAAATGATGGAATATTTTTTGGACATTTCGGTAAAAGATCGTTTGCAAAAAGGAGTTTTTCCCTCTATAATGACTACAGTTGAATAAATAAACTTACAGCCACCAATGAGTGATTTATTGGATATTCTACATTTATTTATTTTTTATTTTTTCCCTCGCTGGCCATGACTTCTGTGCAAAGAACGGGGACCCTGGCGATGATGTTTCTGGCTCCTAACTTTAAAATGTCACATATATATATATATATATATGTAAATACAGGGTGATTCATAAAAGATGGGCAGAACTTTAAGGGGTTATAGTACACTTAAAGACAAATAATATTAAATAGGAGACTAAGGGTTCCAGACGTATTCCCAAGGAGATAGGGGGCATTAAAGTTTAGGGTCCGAAATTTCAAACGATTATAAAAAATGGAAAATTTGGTCGATTCGTTTGCGGTTTTTGCAAAAAATTTTCTTTATGCCAGTATTTTCTTGAAATAAAATTTTAAAGTTCAATTTCAAAAAATGCTGATAGGGGGCGCTTTAGACTTTGGAGTAACAAACAACTATTTTTTAACGTTATTTTTTGTATTTCTTTAAATGATTTCGAAAGCTTAGACTTAAACTTAAATTTTGATCTAAAAATCTGAGTCCTAACGAATAGTTAAGTAGCGTAAACTGAAATTTGAAATTTGAAACCCTTCTCCCCCCAGAACAAAAATCAGTTATTCCCGATCTTTGTGTCGTAGATTAGGCTCTAACTACTGCCGCGTTTTGCTAAAATTATTCTTTATGTCAGTATTTTCTTGAAAATAAATTTTAAAGAAAAGTTTCAAAAAATTCCGATAGAGGGCGCTTTAGACTTTGGAGTAACGAACAACTATTTTATACCGTTATTTTTTGTGTCTCATTAAATGCTTTCTAAAGCTTAGACTTAAACTTAAATTTTCAGCTCAAAATCGGAATCGCTGAGCGTGGTTCAGTAGCGAGGGGAGGGGGTTCAAATTTCAACTTCTGAACATAGTTCAGTTTGCACTACTTAACCATGCCCAACGATTCTGTGCTGTGATACGAGGCAAAAATACAACTTTCGTCAAGGACTGCATAGTCGGAATTCACTCATAAAGGCACTGGCACAGTTGGAAACGTCGCTCATGCAAACGTTAAAGCTCCATTTCTGACGCTAGTCACCGGGTGAAGAAGGAGACAGAAAGTATGCAAATGTCAAATGGGGAAGAAGAAGAACACGTATGCAAAATTTCGACACGATTCAGGCATAAAAACCACTGAACGGTGAGTCAAGTGTAAGTCGCTGCAGTAATGAAACGGAAGATGGTGCTCTTCACGAATAAGGAAAAGGCTGAGATGCATTTAATTTACGGAGCGGCAGATGGAAATGGTGCAGAGTCACAACGAATGTACGGAGAGCGATTTCCCAACAGGCGGTTGCCTAACCGCAAAACATTCGAACGCTTGCACAGACAGTTGTGTGAGACGGGATCATTTCTCGCTTCCCGGTCGAATGCAGGTCGTGCAAAAAAGGACGAATCAGTAGTTGTTGCAGAAGCCATTCTGGATGTAGTAGCGGCGCAGCCAAGTACAAGTACACGAACAGTGTCTAGGCAGGTGGATACCTCACAGTCCATGACTTGGAGGGTACTGAAGGATGAACATTTGCTCCCGTTTCATGTGCAACGAGTCCAGAAACTGTCTCCAGGGGATTATCCAAATCGTATTGAATTCGCCCGCTGGTTTCTGCAGCAGAACGAGCTAAATCCACATTTTGGACGAATTGTGCTTTTCACCGATGAATGTACCTTCACACGTGAAGGTACATTTAACACACACAATGCACATGTATGGACGGATGTCAATCCCCATGCTACGTATCCACATGCTCATCAGAGACGCTTTTCCATCAATGTTTGGGCAGGAATCCTCGGAGACCACCTAATCGGACCGTACCTTCTTCCTGAACGCCTCAACGGTAAAACATACCTCACATTTCTGCAACATGTGCTGCCAGACCTGTTAAACGTTGTTCCTCCACGCATCCGGCGGGTCATGTGGTTCCAGCACGATGGAGCGCAAGCCCATTACGTACGAGACGTTCGCAACTATCTGGACATCACATTTCCGAACAGATGGATTGGTCGAGGTGGTCCTGTTGCTTGGCCTGCTCGCTCGCCAGATCTTTCACCCCACGATTTCTTTTTTCATGGACAATTGAAGGCTCTTATATATGAGACACCCATTGAATCCCCCGAGGAACTGGTCGCCAGACTTTCCGCCGCTGTAGGGAAAGTGCTCGAAAAGCCTGATGTTTTCGCGAATGTTCGCCGTTCCATTCTTCGCCGTTGTTCTGCGTGCATAACCTCTGGTGGTCACAATTTTGAACATTTATTGTAATTACATGTTAATAAATATGCTTTGGTAACATAATCCTAATTTGTGTCTTTTTACCTCGTATCACAGCACACAATGTGTGGACATGGTAAACTGAACTGTGCTCAGGAGTAGAAATTTCAAACCCCTCTACCCAGAAACTTAACCACGTCTAACGATTCAGATTTTGGGCTGAAAATTTAAGTCTAAGCTTTAGAAAGCATTTAATGAGACACAAAAAATAACGGTATAAAATAGTTGTTCGTTACTCCAAAGTCTAAAGCGCCCTCTATCGGAATTTTTTGAAACTTTTCTTTAAAATTTATTTTCATGAAAATACTGACATAAAGAATAATTTTAGCAAAACGCGGCAGTAGTTAGAGCCTAATCTATGACACAAAGATCGGGAATAACTGATTTTTGTTCTGGGGGGAGAAGGGTTTCAAATTTCAAATTTCAGTTTACGCTACTTAACTACTCGTTAGGACTCAGATTTTTAGATCAAAATTTAAGTTTAAGTCTAAGCTTTCGAAATCATTTAAAGAAATACAAAAAATAACGTTAAAAAATAGTTGTTTGTTACTCCAAAGTCTAAAGCGCCCCCTATCGGCATTTTTTGAAATTGAACTTTAAAATTTTATTTCAAGAAAATACTGGCATAAAGAAAATTTTTTGCAAAAACTGCAAACGAATCGACTAATTTTTCCATTTTTTATAATCATTTGAAATTTCGGACCCTAAACTTTAATGCCCCCTATCTCCTTGGGAATACGTCCGGGACCCTTAGTCTCCTATTTAATATTATTTGTCTTTAAGTGTACTATAACCCCTTAAAGTTCTGCCCATCTTTTATGAATCACCCTGTATATATATATATATATATATATATATATATATATATATATATATATATATATATATATATACATATATACTAGATGCGCAACTAAGTTTCTGGGTTTCACACATGGAAGGGGCTCTAACGACACATATAGACGCCATATATGTCTGACGTTATTTTTTTTTGATAACTTGGATATATTTTAATAATAAACTATCGTAATAGCAATTTATATCACAACGTAAAAGTATTTTTTCTAAAAAGGAATATGCTGAGTTTTACGCCAAATAAACAGCATTTGCGGGAAGTTTTGTTTTTCTGTTTTAATCTGAAAAAGAATTGCAGCTGAAAGTCGTCATTTGTTAAGATGGCATATGGCGAACATAAACCATCGAAAACAACCTGTGAAGATAAAAAATAAACAAGATAAACTTGGGAAAGCATTAAATATGACTCTAAAAAGTATTTCCAAATCTTTATTTGTCATGGAAAATTTTTTAAAGGAATGAAAATCGCATAAGTTGATTGAAAGAGAGATGAAAAATGGATGAGCCATTATCGAAATCTTGATTTTCTTCACATAAGAAAGTTTCCTGCATCGAATTATTAATGGCGATAAGAAGTAGATATATTTCGAGATATACATATGCAAAAAATCGTGTCTTTCACCTAGCGAAGCATCAACGTTGAATGGCATGGCCAAATCGTTTCAGAAAGAAGACAATACCCTGCGTTTGGTGGGACCAGAAAGGAATCGTATACTACGAGCTGCTGAAACTGGGTGAAACTGACAATAGGTATCGCTACCAACAAAATCTGATTAATTTAAACCGTCCATTCCAATGGCCGTCGAACAATGCCCATAATGGGACACGAAACTCAAATGAGTGATATTGCAGAGCAACAACGTTCCATGCTATCGATTTCTATCATTCAGGACACCACCAAAACGCTGAAATAGGATCTGCTACCGCACCCGCTATAATTGTCTGATCTCGACACTTTCGATTATCACTTGTTCTGGTCTATGGTGCACGGATTAGCTGGGATACACTTGGATAATTTTGAAGAAAAACACGCGTCGTTTTATCGTCGTGGTATACATGTATTATCAGAGAGATCTCAAAAATGTGCAGCTGGCAAGGGACCATACTATCAATAAACCACTTTTTGTATTTCTCTTGAAAATGTTCATTTTTTATTGATAAAAAACCCCCAGAAACTTAGTTGCGCTTATATAGGTGATTCTCAAAATAGGGGACAATTTATGTCTTTCGGCATTCAAAAAAAATTGAGAGGTTTTCTGTCATGTTTTATATTTGGATATGTTTGTCTTATTATTATTCATTATTTGATCTCAAGAATTACTCACTTTTTAGTTAAAAACACCTTAAAATAACAGAATAAATGTTCAAAATGTCATTAGCATGGATGTCCACAGCAGCTGTGCCTTGTATATACTAGCTTTTTAAAGAGTTAATATCATGTTTATAAAATAAAACAAATGTTATTCTTTCTTTAAATTAATCAAGGAGAGGATTTATCCAATAAATTTCTTTTTAAAAATAAAATTATAGTATATAAAAAAAGAATTAAAGTTTGCCCTCCATATTCTAAATTCAAAACAAGGTCATACTATAACAGCTGGTTATTAATCGAAATTTCATTTTAACATATGATAATATTTTGAAAATATAAAGTTTCTCCGTGGACACAAGTAGCCATTTTATACCAGCCTAAAAATAGAAGCATGTATTGTATTTTAAGAATAGAAGTTGAATATTAGGGGCGTACATCAATTGTATGCCATTAGAATGGATAAAATAATTTTCATGTTTATTTTATAATTAAAATTTTTATTTTACTTATTTGCAGAGGATTTTTGTGTTTCAAAAAGCCCCAGAAAGGACTATTGCATTGTAATTATATTATGGCTCATAATCTTATTTAAATTAAAATTTGTCATTAGCATGGTTTTTCTGTCCATACTAAAGACTCCTATGTGCATAAATGTAACCATTGCTTATATTGTATCTTTTATAAAGTTTAATTTTACATATAAATTTAGGTATTACATTTATTATCCCTAAAATATGCCTTAAATCTGTCAGAAAATCACTAAGACAGCTTCTTACATTGTTAGTGTCAGAATGTTGCTCATGTAAACAAAGTTTGCTCTTTGGTAATGTTTGTATTCTCCTTATATGTATATATGTAAAAATGAAAACCATTTGCTGGAAAGGAAACTAATAAATACAGAAAAAATATTTCAACAGGAAGAAAATAAAAAATTTTTAATATATTTATTCCATGCAATTTGTTTTGTCATTAGCATAACTCAAAAAATACTAATTATTTTTTTAAGTTAATTTTTAAATATTTAGCTCTGCTGACTACATGTAAAGTATACCTAATACTATATTAACAACACCTATTTTTTTCAGAAATTTTGCTAACAGTAATTTTTTTTAAATTTCACTTTTGAAATTGTCCCCTATTTTGAGAATCACCCATATATATATATGAATACGCATATTAAATGTAGCGAAAACTAAGCTGTAACAAAACAGAATCTAACAATATCAATTTTAAATATATTTCCACATCATTGCTCTGCCATAAATAAAACATAGTACAACTTTAAGAAATTGACAATAGTAATCGTCGGTGTACCCTTTCTCTTTCCTGGCTTTAGTGTTCTCTAGTCTAACAGAATTTTAGAGGCATCGGTAATCCCCTTTGTGAGCACCAATGAATGCAAGGTGAAGTTTACTTTTCTTCCTTGTGGGATGGCAAGAAGAATAGAATGCGCTTTTTATTTTTCTTTCTTTCCGATGAATCAAAAATACATTATGCCACTCAATGATCAAAGAAATTTCTGACAATTAGGAATTTGACTATTTTTAGCTCACACGCTATCAAAGCCTGAGAGCTTATGTGCCCGTCCGTTCTGTATGTATGTATGTAACATGGTAACTGATGATAAACATATCCGATTTACTTGAATTTTGGATATAGGTTTATTTTGATAAGGTGTTTCCCTGATTAGATTTGGAAGTTCAATCGAAAAGTATTAAAAGGGTAACGGGAGCTAAAGACCCTCCCTTTAATATACATAAATGAATTTTTCACGCAGACTTATTAGATTCCATTCACTGTTTGATTTAGAATCATTTTGATGAGACATACCTGTGATTGTTTTGAGAGATCATTGAATAAGTATGAATAGGAGGAACGGAGTACTAATCCCCTCCCTTAATTTAGATAAATGGATTTTTCATGCAAATTTATCATATTTCATTCAATTTTAGACATAGGATCATTCTGATGGGGCTCCATAATTAGTGTTCATTGGACAAGTATACAGGGGGATTTGGGGAATTCCCTATTCCCTTACTTTATATAAATGGTTTTATCATGCAGAATTACCTGATATCCCTTAAATTTTAGATGTAGGATTATTCTGATTAGGCGTATCCAAGTAATATATCGTGTACTATAAATAAAATACCAGTATTTTTAAAACTATTTAAGTACTTCTCTAGAATTCTTATTACTATTAAACTGCTTAATGTGTTTATACTATTAAAAGAAAGTATAATGTTGAATTTATTTTTACAATATTATTGCTTGCATTACTTTATCTGCTACAACATTTTATGCCTAAAAAATGTGGAATGTTTGCATATTATGACATTTTTTTAGTGCATTTTAAGCAATAACATCACCAGTGTAGTAAACTGCAGTTCCATTTCCTTAAAATACTCCCACGTGCAAAAGAGTCCTAAAACTATTTCCGTTAGATCTTACTTCCATCGGCATATATCACTGAAATGCATACATAAAAATATTTTTTTTTATTTCTCTTTTTTTTTCGTTTTAGATCCAATTTTTAAATAGGCTTCTTTTTACAGTTATATGCACCACATTTTTCAGAGCCACACAATATCTCTGGAAAAATTTTTATTATATTTAAAATATACATATATTTCTAAGTTTATTTTACTTTTATTTACAAAAGTATATTGATATATTACTATTTTAATGTAATTACCTGAAATAATGAAATGATTAAAAATGTTTTTAGTCAAGGAAAAAATGCATAGACTGATTTAAAATGTATAAAAACATATCATATTTATTTACTTAGAAGGTGTCACAAATAAAAATTAAATGTGACATAAAATTTGGTAGGGATAAGACTGCGTTATCAAGATTGTTTTTAAAGAGGGGGGTTAAAATTTGTTTTAAAGATAGTAGATTAGTGTTCATTTCCAGTTTATTCCGAAAATTAATCATCCGTGAATCCATAGAGATATATTCTAGGAGGTATAGAGTTTGTAATGATTCTTATTCTTATGACATTCCGAGTTTGTGGTTAGAATTACTTAATAAATATTTAAAGGATGAGTCCAATAGGAGGAACCGCGGTGGCATTGGCTATTCACGATCATAGAGGGCGCAATATTTTATGTTTTGGGGGTTTTAAATTACTTTATATCCAGAGTCATTTAGTTTTTCTACTTTTTAATTTTAATTTTATTCATATTAATTTCAATATATGGTCAAAATTTATTATATTTATATGCCGCGGTGGCAATGGCTATATTCACGATCATAGCGGGCGCAATGTTTTGTTTTGATTTTTAAATTATATTTATATCCAGTGTCATTTAATTTTCTACTGATTTTATATGTTATGAATACGGTTCTTATGAATGAACCGAAACATGTCAACATTTTAATTTAATTTTTATTTGTGACACCTTCTAAGTAAATAAATTTGATATGTTTTTATACATGAATGAAAAAAAAAGGTGAAGTGATTTTGTTTTAGTTTTTGAAAAAACGAAAGCTAACAACTGTTTTAACATTGATTTAAAATGGTTTTTAATTATTGGAAAAAATAAACTTAAAAAGTATTTACATTACAAAAATCGTAAACATAGAAAAAATACTTTAAAAAATGACGAATATAGAAACAAACAAATAACAAATGACATTATTTTTTCATTTAGGAATTTTTGGAAAAATATGCAATTGAATAAAGATAATAGGATAATTATATTAATTACACATATGCATTCTCAAATGTTTTCATTCATGTGTAAAGAGTCATTAAAACTTATATAGTTTTATCTTAGCAGATTTAAAATTTTACTGGCATGTAAAAATAATATTTGTATTTGAATAAACTGATTTTGCAAGCAATAAGATCAGTTAGTGTAAATTTATAAATGCTTTTTAAAGTTAGCTATCACAAAAGTTTAATTAAAAGAAACCAAATCGTATACGAAAATACGTTTTTACAAAATGTTTTTGTGGTTGTACGCATAATTATTCTTTTTAAAACAAATCTGAAAAATATTATAAACTGTAAGCATTTCAGATTTTTCAATTTTGACAATTTGTATGCTGATCTAAACATAGTTGCAAATTATTAGCGAAAATATTTTTTCTTTAAAAAATGAAAAATGAAGCTTGTAATTTTATTTCATACTAAATTTAAAACTAAAGTTTTTTCTTAATAAAAATTTAGTATTAATAGGCATTAAACATAAGAAAAACATTATGTCCGCTATAAAATTACTCAAGTTACATTTAAACTTCATTTTTTTATTAAAACAATGTAGCATCTCATCACACTGTTGTTAATTTTCATGTCAGGGTTAAAGTATGCAATGTTGCTAAAATACTTAGAAAAATATTTGAATTTTTTTTAAGTATGTTAAAAATATTAATAATGAAGAGGTTCTTTTTTTTAAAAAAGATATTCATTTCAAATAAAAACTTTTAACCAATTTCATATACAAAGTATGATTTTGAAGTTTACGCTCTGGTACTCCATTGTGAAATTTGATAATTTTGTAAATTCGAGGTTTAAAAACCCACATAATCATTAGATTTGAAATTTATATTTCGAAAAATATAATTTTTAATTTTCTAACGCAGTTTGTATGATATATTTCTGACAAAGCTTTTTTAGATATAAATTATTTTAGTATTTTTAAATGTTTGATTTTCCGAAATTAATCTGTAGCAACGATTAGAGTAAAATCAAGACCTCACTAACGTATAGCTTTTTATTAAAGACTACACTATATTTAATCAAGTATATATCATATAATGCTGTCTAACATACATTTATAAGCTATTTTATCTAAATGGATTAATGAAACTCATTATTGGTACCGATTTCATTATGAATTAAAAGGTTTCAAGCGTTAGTTTTGAGCATTATAGGATCACTGTTGATAACCTCTACTCATGCTGAGTCGTTCTAGTTGGTATTAAACAATAAGGTATTTGTACCTTATATAGACAGGGCTCTCAATATGGACACCCGTAATATTTTTAAAGGTAATAATTTTAATCGAGAGATGGCTCAACATTTTCGCGAAGAAAAGCAGTTGAAAAGATAATTAAGGCTGGAAAGTGTAAAAAAGCGCGCTGTTCGCCATTTTGGAGGAAACTTGTTGTTTCGAGATGTGCTGATCTTAATAACTTGTAAGCTTAAATTCTTATTAGATATGGTAAAAATACATTAAATGTTGAAAACTGCAGTATTTTAGAAAGCTAATAAAACATGTTTTCGATTGTTATTGCATATTTTGCTTAAAAATCTTTTTCGTATTCATTTGTTACAAGATTTAGTAAAACTACGCCCGGTTCCCAATATGGACAGCTTATGTCCCCATCGACTACAACTGTAAGAAAGAAGAAAATTCAACGTTGTCAAGCAATAAATTGAAAAGGCATCAAAGTGGTAATATCTATGTTCAACAGAACGCCATTTGAACAATCACCCCCCCCCCCCAAAAAAAACCTTCCTCCAAAAAACCCTTGCAGAAAAATAAAAAGAACCCCCCCCCCGCCAGTAGGATAGCTGTTGCCGAAATCGCAGGTACCAATGGTATGACCTCCTCAACAAAGGAGAGCTGGTACTGCTTCTTTTGCAGTATTGATGCTTTTTCAATCATGTGGCCATGCATCACATGTGGCAGATATGTTCATGAGGATTATGTGGGATTTACTGCCCATGGCGAAAAAGTTTCTATTTGTCCATTCTGTGAGGACTGAGTAATAACAGATGTAAATACGCAGACAGATGCTATAAATCTAAGCAAAACCAACAATATCATTTCATAAGATTTACAAGTAACTAAGGGGCTTTGCATAAGTCTTCGAAGGGTAAAAACCGAGAATGACCCCCCCCCCCTTTTTCTAAAATGCATGCTCTGAAGATATTTACTGTCCCCCCTTCTCCTCCGAATATTTTAAGATACATTTTTTTATTCCCTCTCCTCTAAAATCCTTTGGAAAAGTGGCTCTTCCATACACACTGTTTAGAAAGTCAATAAGGAAACACCTGTCCATAATAGGGACAGGTAGTTCCTTATATGGACACTTATAAACATTTTTTGTTTTTATCATTTAATTTAAACCAGAATAATTACAAGGTCGCTAATTTTAATTATGATAGTCAATAGTCCAGGGATAGTGGACACATATTTTTGGAGTCCTATGACTTGTAGATGGGGGTCAAAAAATACATTTTACTTTGAGTGTCCATATTCGGTACAGGTACCTTTCTATTTATTCTGTGCAAGATAATTTTGTTTATAAATAAATGCTTATAATTAAATGTTGCACTTGCAAAAGATCCAAGCATGCTTATATGCATGCTGATGTAAATATACGGTAGTATTAAAAAAGTATCCTTATTTATTTTACAGTTGAAAGCCAGAAATAAAAATCTATATATTTTTTTATCGTATTTTTTTACATTACTTAATAATCTAGAAGAAGCATATTTTAATGTCATAAAATATTTCAAAAAGAAAAATATAAGCTTTATACAAATGGATACATAATGTAAAACTAATATATCACTAAACAATTTTAGTGGGAAAATCGTTCATTAAACTAGGTAAGTTTCATTTAAGTATTCTTGAAAAAATATAGAACATGAATTACGATTAACAAAAAACATTTTCATCCGATTATACTAGAATGTAACATTAAAAAAAAATTGTTTGCAAAGCTGCCATGTTCCCGGCTTTTTGGATGCCAGTATTTTTTTTAATTGAAATATTTAGGCAATTTAAATAACAACATGTTAGATAATTGTGGTGTGCAAAACGCCGGAGACATGGAATTTCTGTGCTTGTAAAAATCATTTAATGTGCTCTTTAGTATATCTTTTCTGGTTTTCCAAACATTCCTACAACAAAAACTATTATTGTGCCTGCCATCTTCCTAAAAGATAGATGATATTTTTCAGTTATTGCAATATATTTATTGAGATTCAAGTTACTTTTAAAAATAAAATTTGTTCAGAAAAAAGAGCATTTAAATAAAGATGGATGAAATTTATTGTCAGCATAATGAAGCTATTCAGTTGAAGCTTTCAGCTTTTAATTCTATGAAGATTTTCAGCTGATTTTCCAATTATCCTGGTTTTATAAATCATTATAACAGCGAATCCCTTTTACTGTCTGTTTTTTTCTGTAGTTATTACAATGTATCCTCATAACTTCAAGCTAATTGGAAAATTAATAAGTGCTTGTCAGTCTGGATAATGTTTTTCAGAATCCTTTTCACAATGGTTCTTTAGTCAACTTTATTAAACTTTTGTTACACGAGTTTCCATAATATCTATCGTGTCGACACAAAAAATGAATTTGATGTGGTTACTTTATCACCAATAAACAAAAATAATAATCGTTACTATATTTTGTCAAGGCATTTGTTAACATTTGTTACAAATTCTGCAATAAAATAAGTTAAAGATAAAAATGATTAAAAAATGTTGTTGACAATTGTAAAAAAAAAAAAAAAAAAAAAAAAAAAAAAAAAAAAAAAACTATACATTTTGAGTCTGTCAGACCCAGCGCACGTTCTCCTGGATTAAACAGGATAAATTAATTATCAAATCCATTTATTATTAATTATATCTAAGTTAGTAGATAAACTAATCCCACCAAACAATGATATTCCTGCAATCAGTAACTCATTTGTACTGTGTGGAAAATAAGTACATACTTCAAATAAATACTAAGAAAAACAAAATATAAAAAATGATTCCACTAAAAGCATTAGAATGATAAATAGACATTTGACAACTTTCTCAACACATTAAACATTCCAAATCGCACATTAATTTCAATAGTCCAGTGTAAAATTTATGAAATCTAAGTAATACTATATTTATAAATTATTTCTTTAATGCACTCCTAAGTGGACTTTTAGTAAGCTTTATTCACATTGTTGATAAATTACGTGACAGAAACGTACTTGCAACAAAATATGTTACATAAATGATATATTCCACCAGAGAGTATTCATTAAACAGCAATTTATCTTCGTTAGTTCAGATTACTATTAAAACTAACAGTCTGGAACAGAGTTTTACGGTAACTTGATCAATATTTTTATGAAAACTGCATTAGATAAATAAAAATTATTTAAAGTGACATACGTGTTTCGGTTAACAAGTAAGCTACTTTTTAACTCAAATTTCATATAAGCAATTGTGTTATTGTTTATCGGAAAATTGGAAAAGTTTAATCGTAGTTGTTCTTTAACAAGTGAATTGGTTTAAAGGAATTAAAAGAAGAATAAAGACTACTACAATGCATCAAATATTTTAATTTGCTATATTAGATCACATATAAGATCATACGCACAGTTAATATTAGATGTATAAGGTTAAATCTGTAGTCGTTTTAAATTGTATGCAGTATTTCACTAATTCTTAATATAAATTTAAGAAGAAATTAAGAAATTGTGGCTAGCAAGTTTCAAGGAGAAATATATTAAGCTGTTAGTATCATGAAATATAAAGAAGAAAATTACAGGAATGCTGAGAATTACATCCCTCATCAATGATAGTTTTATTGCTATAAAATGATATGAAAAAATAATAAACACGGGAGATGGAAATACAATATAATAAGCAAATACATTTCTATACAGACAAACTCACACATTTCGAAAGATAAAAACTTCCATTTTCAGCATATATACTCATTATTGGAAATGATGAAAGATGAGAATTTCAAAGAAGTTAAGAGTTCGTTACAAAGTAGATAGCGTAGATGATAAAAATTATATTAACGGAAAATAAATCAGGAGATGCAAACTATCAAGGAATAGGAAAAGTCTGTATAATTTTGTTCTTGCTGTATTCATCGTAATTTTCCATTGCGGGAGAATCCGAGCTACTTCCGGTATAATTAACATTGTGTTTAACTCGACATAACTAAAAATGTTCATTGTATTACTTATTTACAGGGAGTCGAGTTGTCAGGGAAATACACAGTCATTAAAAAGAAAACTACCAGTAATTTCTTGTAGTAAATACTTCGAGTAATATAAATTGATTGAAGAATTCAAATTTCTCTTTTACAAGATACTGGTATTTAAAACATTTTATGGCACAAAAATCGCGATTGCAGCGCCCCCTTCCGGAGTTTTATTTTCAAATTCACGGAGGACCAACTAGCCATAGTCATACACTTACACGAAAAATTTGGTTCAATTCGATGCATAACTTCATATACAACATTTTCTTACTGTATTGTTTCTGACCACTCGCAACTCTGTATAAAGAATTTACTTTGTAACAGTCCAGAAAATTATTTTTGTTCTAAAAGTCAATTCTTTATCAAATATTTTGCAAATTTTGGCTACATCTGTTCCTTTTAGACCAAACTTGCATTGAAGTAATTGTATGTCCCGTGATCCATTTAATTGAAATTTGAGTTAATTCTACGAAGTCTGATTGGTTAACATAATGTATATTGATTTCTATTGGGATTTTCTGTAAAATTTTTTCAGATTCTGAAAATTAATATCTTCCATAAAAAGTCGTAAAAATTTCAACAGATATTCACTTAATTGCCAAGATTGTTACATTTGGCATTTTTTTATGTGGTGCAAAACATGTGAATTTTGAAAATCAATTTTCCTGCGAACAACTTAAATGATGCAATATTTCTCCAAATATCACCAATTTTAGAGTTCTTTGAAATTCCATTTAATGACAACAGTTCAAAAACATAATGACCATTTAAAATTTGTTAATTTTAACTTGTTCAGCTATTTCCTGTTGAAATGCATGGTTTCATATTGACTACCAGACTGACCCATTAATCTAATTTTCTTGGATGTGAGACCTAGTTCCGCTGTCTCCTAGTAACAGAAAACCGTAGGATAAAAAATAGCCCAAAGTGTTAGATCCATTTTTAAGATAATTATAACAATGAATCCCTTTTAATGTCTATTTTTTCTGTAGTTATTACAATTAATCCTTATAACTTCAAGCTAATTGGAAAGTTTATAAGTGCTTGTCAGTCTGGATGATGTTTTTCAGAATCCTTTTCACAATGGTTCTTTAGTCAACTTTATTAAACTTTTGTTATACGAGCTTCCATAATATCTATCGTGTCGACACAAAAAATGAATTTGATGTCGTTACTTTATCACCAATAAACAAAAATAATAATCGTTACTATATTTAGTCAAAGACATTTGTTACAAATTCTGCAATAAAATAAGTTGAAGATAAAAATGATTAAAAAAATGTTGTTGACAATTGTTAAAAAAAAAAAAAAAAAAAAAAAAAAAAAAACTATCTATTCTGAGTCTCTCAGACCCAGCGTACGTTCTCCTGGATTAAACAGGATAAATTAATTATCAATAAAATCTCTTTACATACACACATGAAATTGCTCACAAATACACGCACAGGTAAGATATATTCGTATTTGAACCATCTTCAGATATTGTGTTAAAGACAGAAATTGGGCATCTAGATGAAAAGAAATTGCGAATACTATGAGTGTGTTTCGACAATACAATGAAAAATTCCAAAGTAGAATTATTTTTTTCGTCATCGAATTATTTAATCATAAAAAAACTGAACTTAATTAGTGCTGGGAACAAATGAAGTTTATGTTAATTTTGTTTCACCTATATTTATTTAAATAAAACGTTGCATCACTTAGAACATCACATTTTTACAACTAACAGGCGAACACGTAAGCTACAAGAATATTCACAATAAAAATGTATTTTTAAGATAAGATAATTATTAAGATTTAAAATAACTTTGTTTTGATAAAATATATTTCAATGTATCATTGTTACTCTTGCATATATAAATTTAAAATGCTTAAAAGAAAGTGTCAGTTCAAATATAGATTTTCTATGTAAAATTATAATAAAAATACCCATTTTTTAAATCTAATGAAAATAAGTTAAATTTTCTTGAAAGCACATTAGATTTCGGATACTTTTAGCCTACCCCTTTCAAAAATAACTTGAAGCAAAGTATTTGCTGTCTATTTCAATTAACTGGGGGATATGTAACTCCAAGTCTGTCATCGCCCATGCTTACAGTTTAATTTGCATTATTCCTTGTCTACATAATCTTGAGTGATTTTATTCTAGTAAGTTAAAATGAAGAAAAAAATTAACATGTATGAAATCAAATAAAACACGTGATAAAAACGAAGATAGGAAACAAATCTTATTACATTGGGTATCAGAGAATTTAATTTACTTATTCATGAGTTGGCTCCTTCTATTCTTTTAGGAAAATGAAGTACATTTTCGAATTATAGAGTCAATCTTTATCAGTGTCATATTTGCTTATTTTATTCGTGATATACAGTGAATGTGGCATTCTTAATTTCAATATATATTCTTTGAAATGTTAATAGTGCTCTTCATGTATATATATATTAATTCTAACATCAGAGGATATTTTTATACACACACACACACACATATATATATATATATATATATATATATATATATATATATATATATATATATATATATATATATATATATATTTATTTATGCATAATATATATATATATATATTCTCGAGATATATATATATGTATGTGTGTGTGTGTATTTCGATACACAATTAATTATAATTAATTTTAATTTACAATAAATTATAATTTAGTTATATGATTTAGAAAACATTTTATCTAAAACCTTCTTGGATATGCTTATTATGTTTACACAAATGTGCACAATTTTAAATAAGACACGCGTAGTAATTTCCTGAGGCAAATATTTTTAGATATATGTTTGCTCGCAAAAGTTTTTTATTGCATTTATTTTTGGCAACTTAATTGTCTCGAACTTCGGTTTAGTATTATTATTATTATTATTATTATTATTATTATTATTATTATTATTATATAACAGCTAAAAAGTTATATTATATTGCTTAAATACATTTTCAGCATGTATGAAATTAAAATGTAGTCTGGCGTCGTTAAAAATTAAAATGTAACTAACTAACTTTGTATACAATTTATAAAATAATAACCCTAAAGTATTTAAAGTGTGCGTTTTAAAATTTTAACATATATTCTACAATAAATAAAATATCAGCAAGGTTTTTTTTTTCTCTAGGATTTTTATTAATATTAAACTATTTAAAATGTTTATATAAAGTGGAAAAATATTGTAGTTAATATTATTGTGTGTATTTATTGTCTATGTTACAACATTTTATTTCCTCTGGGATGCAGAATATTTGCATTTTATGATATTTTTGAGTGCATTTTAAGTAATAACATCACCAGAGAACTAAACTACAGTTCCATTTCCTGAAAAGGATTCCATGTGCAAAAGCGTCATGAAACTATTTCCGTTAGATCTCACTTCCATCACCATCTATCACCGAAATGCATAAAGATATGTTTTTCTTTTCTTCTCCTTTCTTCCATCATGAATATAGTTTTTTACTGGAGATTTTTAAAATGGGCTTCTTTTTCCTGTTTTCTTTTTATGTGCACATAATTTTGGGGTGTTGCATAATGTCACTTGAAAATATACAATTTGTTTAAATATATATATATATATATATACAGTATATTGACAGTCTTCCATAATTGTCCCGGCTTATTAAACTAAAATTCTATTATTAGATTTAATCTAATAATCTTTATAGAAACGATATAAATTCTTAATTTGCCTTAAAAACAATTATTCCAATATACGTAAATCTAAAAAAATGGCTCTAATTAAAAAAAAAAATCTTAAATAAACTGTATTTCTTAAAATTTCTAATAAAACTCACTTTTTTTCTATTTTCATCAACCTTTTTTGAAAGTCTAATTGAATTTATTCCGAAAAAAAAGCATACTTGTTCAGAGCCTCATTCTTTTTATTTATTTTTTTCTTTGCGTTTTACACTCATGTCCATAAATTAAGGATAATGCCAGATAACACCATTTAAAACCCACCCCTAAACAAACATACATGTTATTCCGGAATGATGTCCTGATAAATTTGGCCTGTTCATAGTTCTGGTTCGAACATGTAGATCTGTTCTGGAGCCTAGTATAATTCCACCCCAAACGAGCAATCCTGCACCAGCGTAACAATGTCGTTCAATGATGTTGTCTGTCGATGATGCCTGGCGTTCTCCATATGAAATTCCGACGTGAATTAGATTGCAAGCTAAACTTGAGGTCGTTGGAATACATTACGCAATTTCGCTGTGCCAAAGTCCACATTGCATGTGCTCTACTCCAGGCTAACCGCAGGCGAGAGTATGTTGTCGTAAGGGGAACGCATCTAACAGGTCTGTGAGCATATGGACCAATATTTCCCAAACGTCTGTACGCGGTTTCCCTTGAAACAGTCATAGCCGTGGCTGAAGATAGCTGACGAGACAGGTCTGATGCTGTGCTCCGTCTATTTCTTTTGGCAGTTACTGCCTAATAACGGTCTGCATTTGTGGTTGTAACTCGGGGACAACCTGTACTGTAACATCTACTGACATTTCCATCATCTTGGAATCTTTGCCAAAGTCTAGAGGTTACTTTTTCAGCAATTCCAAGTTCCTCGGATACTTCCATCTGAGCATGCCTACATTTCAATCGATCGATAATTCTACCACGTAAAATACGATCCACATGTGTCCTCTGTGTCATAACTGTTCGGTTTTGGCACCGAGAGGCTTAGAAAATTTTTGTTAACAATTTTACTTCTTTTCCACCATTCTTCATAATACGCCTCTCTCACATTTTCGTCATTGTGACATACTATCGGCGCCATCTATTGGCTTTCTAAAATTTGCATATTAGTCTTGAAGATGTGTGTGATAATTCTGCAAGTGAAATTTTTACTTTAGAGTTTGATTTCCATGTGATTCTGAATTATCCTTAATTTATGGACATGAGTGTATTTTTATTACTATCAATAAATTCATTTATTTTCTTTATTTGTGTAAAGTATCGTCTGTGGAATACATCTGAATTTTAAATACTCCCGATTATTAAATAAGATAAAAAATAATCTTTTGAATAAAACTGTAGTTTGAAAAACTTTTGCTATTTTATAATGGATACCAAATGCGGGCTTCTATTTGAATGAAGGGATCGTGTTTGAGATTATCAAAAGTTCTAGAAACTTTTTTGTTATGCTAGGTGGTCCGGAGATGAAATTATTATTCGGTTCCGATCTAGTTGCCAGAAAGACTAACGCACCGCTGATGGAACGTTTTTTCTGAGTAGATGATCGGGACAAGTGGTATAGAGGGAGATGAAATGTCCAATTATTAGAAATAGAATGTTTATTTCTGTAATTAAAATTAGAGCATTTCAATCTCGATATGACAGCATTTAAAAAAAATGCTGTGGAGCTGCCAAATTTTATTTTCTAAGACGTCTACATTATTTTATTTATTTTTCATTCGTTGTGAATCCTGTGTTGAACTCGGAAATATTTCGTCTTTTTACTAAAACGACGGTTGCTACGATTTTTCTGTGGCTTTCCATGTCACAACATCACACACATACGCACACACAGATATATATATATATATATATATATATATATATATACTACCTGACTTGCCCGGCGTTGCACGGTTCCGTGATAATAATATTAATCATAATAATTATTATTATTAATAATAATTATTATTATTAATTATTATTATTATTAATTATTATTATTATTATTAATTATTATTAATAATAATTAATAATAATTTGTGATCTTATCTCTAACTCGAAATACGTGAAATTACATTGTCTGAAGTACACGGCCACTGACTCTGTGAAAAATTGGTTAAAAAAATGAACAAATAATATTTAGCAGGAAAAATGTTCAAAAAGACTGCAATGGGAAACGGGAGAGGAACTTACATGCAATTCAAGAATGATGCATACAAAAGATCATGATGCATACAAAAATCTACAATTTTGAAAAAAAAAAGACAAAAAATCGATGCTAAACGCACAGAAAATAAAAAAAAGTTAAACATCCCATCGAAAATCGTATTGAAAATCTCACTGAAAATCACTTAAATGAAAAAATCATACTAGACAAAATTTAGTTAATTAGGCTGAAAATTTGAATTTTTTTTATTTTTATGATTCTCAAAAAATAGCCCCAAAATGTAAAGAAATACTAAAAAACGCAATAGAAATTCGTTAAAAGTTTAAAAAAAAGCGCCACACGTATTCCGAATAAACTTTATTCAAAAGAGAAAAAAAATTACAATATTAAGTGAAAAGAAAGAAACCGCATTCCTTTCAGTGATATGAAAAAATCGCCCCGAAGTATAAAATGAACGCTAAAAATAAAAAATAAAAAATAATGCTTAAAAAATTCTAATCAAAAAATGAAAAATCGGGCTTCGAGGTGCAAAACTACATGTATAGAGATAACTTCAATCCAAATTTTGAATCTGTACATGCAGCGGTCTCTTCAGAACAGCACTGACACACACACTAACTTGTCTCTTTATTATTATAGATATGTACGTGTGATTGTAATTTATTTTACTTTCTTTTTCAAATATCTATATATATATGTTAATATTTTAATGCGCTCAACTTTAAAAATATCTTTATTTTATTTATTTTATTATTATAATTATTATTTTTAATCTAAGTAAGAAGTAAACACAAAAAGTATTTATTTTTCAAAAACAGTAAGCATAAAAAAATTACATAATGAAATACTAAACTTAAACGAAACGAACAGCAAATAAAAGTATTAATCTTTTATGACGTTTTTCAAGAAAATATAATTTATTATAGATAAGTGGTTAACTAAATTAATTATATATATGTAACTCCAAATATTTTTATTTATAAGTAAAAAATCATTAAAATGTAAACACTTATATTGCATCATAATTACTATTGTACTGGCATGTATCAATATTTTGCTATCTGAAGAAAATTCAAATACATGCTATCAGCATTATGTTGAATACTATAGAAAAAAACAAATATTGTAATCAATATAGTCATCAAGTGAAACCTTAAAAAATGCTTTTAAAATTTTGTTTTTAAAAAATTAGTTAACTGAAACAAAACATGTAAAAAAATACGTCTTTACTAAACGGTTTTGCGACTGTGCATCTTATTATATTTTTTTAAACCTGAAAAATGCAGATTGAAATTGAGATTTTTAATTTTGACAACCTATATGCTGATCAAGATATATTTATGACTAATTAGAGAAAATAACTTTTCTGTGAAGAAAATTGAAACATGTGATTATATTTCATCTTAATTTTAAAACATTTTTTTTCCTTGGTAAAACTTTAATATTAAAAGACGTTAAACATAAAGAAAATAATGCTAGCTATAAAACTACTCAAGTAATATTTTTAGTTCATTAGATTTTTTTCATCTTTAAAGCTATTTGACATTTGTTATTTCTGTTATTAATTTTCAAATTTGTTTTAAATTATGGTATGTATTATGTAAATTATGGAAAACTATTTATAAATAAAAAATAATTAAATACAAATAAATAAAATTAAACATCTGAAAATAAAGAAGCTCTTCTTAATATATATAAATATCCACCAATTTACCACCATATTTCACCATTATAATTTGTTCAGCAACATACCTATTGATTTTCTTTATAATATTTTAATAAGCATTTTTGTTTATTTTATTTACACGAAGATTTAAATATTTATAGAGATTTATCTTTATGTTTATGCCATTTTTGTTTAAGAAAAATTATGCAATTTTTAATAGCAAAAATTTTAAATTGATTTTTGATAATAAATTAAATTTCAGTTTCAGTTATTTATTTATTTTTATTTTATTTTATTTTACATTTTTTTAAAGAAGCATTTCACATTTGTCTTCTAATTTACATATAAAAAATTTATATAAATTTTATAATTAATCAATTAATTTGTTTCAATAAAACTTGAAGTAATGTCAGTTATTTTTGTAAGAAGAATTTCAAATATTTATCTAAACCTTTTTAGCACTTTCCAAAAAAGTTGAAATGTTTTTATGCTTTCATTTTGTCTGGCCGTCTGGCCGGTTGGTCGTCTGTCCGTGTAACTCTCGTAAATAAACTCGGATTCATATGAAATTTTTATACTTTATTGTTTTTTACCCTAACACGAACCCTGTTGAAAATGAAGTTTCTACCATGATTATTTTATTTACAGGGATAGTCAAAATTTTTCGATACATTATGGCCTATGGGGAAAAAATCTTTTCAGATGAATTTTAAAGATTTTACAACCTGCACAAACATACTCAAATTTATATGGATTCGCAAAGTGTACTAAAAATGTGTGCATTCTGTAAATTATGCAGTGAATATATTAGTTTTTATTTATTCACAGGGCCAATCAAAATAGTTCCATTATACAATAATAAAGTGGGAATTGTTTGCGACATATTTTAATTATTTTAAACGATTTCAAGTATCATAAAAATGATAAATGCCGCTGAGACTTAATATTTCACGAATAATATGAAGTGCACAACACACAAGATATTTCAAATCGTATATTCTATCCGAAATAATGTACATTATCGAAGATAGCTGATGGATGGAAGAAATGCATTTTCAATAATGATATGCGCTTTTAAGTTTTACTAAATGTCTGCATATTATATTGTGTGTATAAATGTTATAGTTGATATACAGGGATACACAAAAGAGCTCATAAAGATTACTGAATATGAGGATAATTTACTTAAAGTGGTTTTTAAATAAGATACTCATTTTTACGTTGCACTCCCTTCAGTTTAATAAGAAATGTTTGTAGAATATAGATAAAATAATATACAGCGTCACGCAAAGAGTTATCTACAAGGTCACCCAAGGATAATAATTTCTGAAAATCTGATTCAAGTAGTTTTAAGTAGTTTTTTTTTTTTATTTTTTTTTTGGTTGAACTTAATACTGGCGTGTAATAAAGATACTAGGTAAACTACAGGGCTGTAGTAAAGTATTCAAGTGTGTTTCCATCTATTAGAATAAAGTGCTGAAATAGAAATTTGAACCAGTTAGGCATTTTTTGCTAAACTAAATTTTCCATTAAATGGTTTATATATATCAACCCACAGATCAAATACAGGGCTGTTCAAAAATATTGGAGCACATATTTGGCTATGGGCAGTAGCATTTTATTTCTCTAAATAATTAAATTCTGTTAAAGATTTCAGGAAGTGTTGGTAAGTGCTTCATAATCTATGCTTAATGCATGATATTTCTTACTTGTTATAATATGTTATGTTTTTATTAAATATAATGTTATTAATTTTTTAAACATTATTTACAGATTGTTTTGAAAAATCAATGAGAACGCAGTGGATTGTCGGGGTGATAATTTTAAGACAGCATGTTTTAGAATATTCTATATGAAATTTATCCCCTAAAGTTTTTTTTTTTTTTTTTTTTTTTTTTTTTTTTTTTTTTAACTTGTTTAGACGGAAGTATTGAGATGAAGGAAGCTTGTAGACTTGGATTTGAAAGTTTTTTAAATATGGATATGTAATGAAGAATCTTTGTTTTTGTTGATAAAGCCAAGTGCACTGTAAAAAAAGGGTCGATCTACTAAAAAAACTTTAGTGATCCTTGTCATTACTAAAAAATTTTTAGTAATCTTAGTCGGTTACAAGAAAATCTGTAAGAATTACTAGAAAAAAGTTAGCAACGAAGAGAGTTAATAGTTTTATATTTTTAATAACTATTACTAAAACTCACTTGGTGTGGCCTTGGTAGCATAGTGGTTATAGTAACGGACTACAGACTAAAATGTCCCGGGTTCGGTACTGGCCGCCGCCAAATACGCCCCGAATGCATGTAGTGTAAGTACTCGTTAGTAAAGGGATTTTGAAAATCCTGTCGGAGCAGTTAGCAATTTTTGGTACTGCCATCTATTGCAGTATTGCCGAAAATCTCCCGCTTCAGAAGTCTGGATGCAGCTCGAAGGAACCTCCTGTCCTTCGGGCGCACGTAATGGTTATCAAAAATAATTTTGGAGCTATTACTAAAATTTGCTTGGTGGCTCATACTAAAAATTTTTAATTTAGTTATAAAAAAATTCTTTTCTTCTGTTTACAAAAGAAATGCTTGTTTCATTTGCAAAAAAAGTTTGTAATGGTTACTACAAAATTCTGTGGAATACAAATTTACTAAAAAATTTTTAGTAACATCTTGAATTTTTTTTTACAGTGTGGGCGACTTTAATATAAAATTTAATATTTCTATTCGTAATTCTTGTTTTTTCTTCTATGTTTGGATTCGCCCTCGTTATCTATCATACCTAGCGCAAATCCTCCCGAGTTAATCAGTTTAAATTAAATACCAGTAAATTTCATTTATAATTAGTTTATTTTATGTCGATCGAATATCTACACGTGGGATATAGACCTTTAAGATGGTGGGGTGCCCTCCGTGGGGGTTTTCCTAACGGATCCTAATCCGTATTCACGCAAGGAACACCAACATTTATAATTGAGTTCATCTAAGTTAATAGAAAAATATTCCGACCAAACAATAATCCTTTTTGAGTCGAAAACTGGTATGTGCTGCATAGAAAACAAGAAGATGATTAAAATAAATACCAAGAAAAATAAAATAAAAAAATCTGATTCTACTAAAAGCATTTAATTGATAAATTGACTTTTTACAACTTTCTCAACATATTAAGCATTTTGAATCCTTACATTAATTTCAATAATACAGTGTAAAAGTTACAAAATTGAAATAACAATATATTAATAAAATATTTCTTTAATGCACTCTTAAGTGCAGTTTTAAAAAGTTTTATATGCATTGTTGAATAATTACGTGACAGCAAAGTACTTGCCCAATATTTTCTCACAGAAATGATATATTTCACCAGAAGGTATTCATTAAACAGCAATTTATCTTTGTTAGTTCAGATTTCTATTAAAATTAACAGTCTGGAACAAACCGAATTTCACGGTAACTTGATCAATATTTGTTATGAAAACTGTAATCTATTAATACAATTTATTTGAAGTGGCTTTCATGTTTAGGTTAATAAGTACGCTACTTATTTACTCTACTTTGTATTAATCAATTATGTTATTATTTATTAGAAATCGAGAAAGTTTTCTCATAGTTGTTCCTTGATGAATAATTCTGTTAAAAAAAAAACTAAAAAAAAATCTAAATTTAACTACAATGCATCAACTGCTTAAATTTTCTATATTAAATTGCATGTAAAAACATACGCAATGATAACATTAAATACACTACGTTAAACTTCCAGACGCTTTAAGTAGTGTGCAGTTTATCTCTTATTCTTCTGATAAATTTACCAAGAAATTAAGGAAATTGTAGCCAGTGAGTTTCTAGCAGAAATACGTTAACCAGTTAGTACCATGGAATGAGAGGTAAAAAAAATCCAGGAATGCTGAGAATTAAATCCCTGATTAATAATAATTTTATTGTTGAAAAATAATGAACACAGAAAATACAATACAATACACACTAACTCGTTTTGGAAGATATAAATTTCCATTTTCACTATATATACCCATTACTGGAAAAGATGAAAAATGAGAAATTGAAACAGGATAAGAACTCGTCACAATAGAGATAACATCAAAAATACGATTTATGACAGAAAAAAATGAACAGGAGCTGAAAACTACCAGAAGTTAAAGTTTGTATAATATTCTTCTTGCTATCTTGCTTATAATTTGCTCCAGCGGCGAAGACCGAGTTAAGTGCGATGTAATTAACGTTTTGTTCAACCCGACATAACAATAAATTCTCATAGTATTATTACTATAAAGCACTTATCTTGAGACCGTACAGAACATTATTTTATATTCTGAAAGTCAATCCTTTCTGAAATCTTCTGCAAGTTTTGCGACATCCGATCCTTTAACGTCGTGTTTGCATTGAGATAATTATATGTTCCTTGGTTCATTTAATTAAGTTTTAAATCATTTCTACGAAGTATTATTCACAGAAATAATGTATCTTGACTTCTATTGGGAATTGCTATAAAATTATTTCAAACTCTGAGAGTCATTTTTTTTTTTCGGAAAAACCGCCAAATTTTCATCAAATATCACCAAATTTAGCAATATCCTTACGTTTCGCATTTTTTAACTATGCATGTTAATTTTGAATATCGGATTTCCAACAAATTACTGAAGTATAACTAATATTTCTCCAAATATCACTAAACTTTATCAAACTTTCTGACTTCATTTAATACCAACAGTTTAACAACATGATGACTGTTTTAACCTTAATTTTTTGCTGAAATGCGTGAATCCATACTGACAACCAGAATGACACATTAATCTAACTTTCTTGAATATGTGATCTATTCCAGCAGTCTGCCCGTAACTTATAACTATAGGATAAAACGTAGTTAAACGTTTTAAAATTAAACGTTACATACATACACAAAATATAGCGCAAAGACAGATACATGTAAGATTTATTTGTGTATAGGATATCAAAAGTATTTCATAAAATAATAGACAACCAGATGATAATAAAATTAGTACTATAACTTGCTTTCTACATTGCAATGAAAAATTCTGAATCATAATTATTTTGTTCTTTCATGATAACAGGAAACAAGACCATAATAGCTATCAAAATACTGAACTAAATTAACGCTGCCAACTAATGCATTTTATGTCTTGAGACCATCCAGAACATTATTTTATATTCTGAAAGTCAATTCTTTCTGAAATCTTCAGCAAGTTGTGGCGACATCCAATCCTTTAACGTGTTGTTTACATTGAGGTAATTATATGTTCCTTGGTTCTTTTAATTAAGTTTTAAATCATTTCTACGAAGTATGATTCACAGAAATAATGTATCTTGACTTCTATTGGGAATTGCTATAAAATTATTTCAAACTCTGAGAGTCATTTTTTTCTGAAAAACCGCCAAATTTTCATCAAGTATCACCAAATTTAGCAATATCCTTACATTTCGCATTTTTTAACCATTTAGTACAAAGCATGTTAATTTTGAATATCGGATTTCCAACAAATTACTGAAATATAACTAATATTTCTCCAAATATCACTAAACTTTATCAAACTTTCTAACTTCATTTAATATGAACAGTTTAATTACATGATGACTCTTTTAACCTTAATTTTTTGTTAAAATGCATGAATCCATACTGACAACCAGAATGACACATTAATCTAACTTTCTTGAATATGTGACCTAGTCCAGCAGTCTCCCCGTAATTTATAACTATAGGATAAAACGTAGTTAAACGTTACATACATACACAAAATATAGCGCAAAGACAGATACAGGTAAGATTTATTTGTGTATAGGATATCAAAAGTATTTCACTAAATAATAGACAACCAGATGATAAAAAATTAGTACTATAACTTTTTTTTTATATTGCAATGAAAAATTCAGAATCATAATTATTTTGTTCTTTCATGATAACAGGAAACAAGACCATAATAGCTATCAAAATACTGAACTCAGTTAGCACTGCCAACTAATGCATTTTATGTCACTTTTGCTCTTCTTAAATTTATTTAGATAGAATGTTGCAACACATACATGTACACTTTTACAACTAACAGGCCAGAAAGCAATCTTATACAATTTTAACAATAAAAAAGTATTTTTAAGAGCTTTTCTAACTTCAATAAACCTTTATTTGATAGAATATATCAATATATAAAAATAATGTGTTTTGTTACTCTTACTTCGTTCTAAAATGTTTGAGATAAAGTGTCAGTTCAAATAAAACATGTTCTATACAACATTATAATAAAAATAGTAGATTTTTAAAAATCTAATACAAGTAAATTAAATTCTCTTGAAAACAAATTAAATTTCGGATACTTTTGACTTATTCTTTTGAAAACAATGTATTAACTGTCTTTTTTAATTAACCGGAGGATACATACCTTCAAGCCTGTCATCACTCATGCTTAGAATCTAATTTGCTTTTTTCCCTGTCAACATAATCCTGAGTAATTTTATTCTAAAATATTAAATTGCCCACACATTTTTAACATGCATTTCTCTTCAAATTACATAAAACATGTGGAATAATGTAAGAAAGGAAAGAAAACTTATTACGTTTGGTATCAGAGAATTTCATTCACTTAATCAATAAATTGCTCATTTTATTCTTTTAGCATGATGAGTTTATTTTCGAATTACATAAGCTATCTTCATTCATGACATATTAGCTTATTTTATATGTGATATAAAAAATAAAAGTGGTATTCTTAATTTCAGTATTTATATTTTGAAATATGTTTGTTGATTTTCTTCAGAACATTTTTTGTACAATATTTCTAACTTCATAAAATATTCGTGTACACATAAGTGTATATATATATATATGTGTGTGTGTGTATCCCTTTAGAAAAATAAGTTGTTAAAGGTTATTGTACATTATTTATTTATGTATACAAAAGTGGCGTCACGGTGTGACACCAACGCCTTTAGACTTTGCTAGAGTGACTGTGTAGTTCTGCATGGAAATCACCTTCATTTCTTGTCCGCACTTTTTTGATGAAGGCACTTGCACAGCAATAGAAATGTGGTCCATCAGAAAATCTCAGGATATTGCAATGTTGTAGAACTACGTGATCCAGAAATACAGTATGGATGCAAGATAGTGCTCACACACAAGTATCCACATCTGTTGGATAAGTGCTACAACAATACTTTGATTACATAATTCTCTCTCGTAAATATGCAGTTTCATGCACCCATGATTCCCCGACTTCACTCGTATGGATTTCTAGTTTTAGGTTTTATCTGAAAAACGATGTGTTTATATCAAATACAAGATTTTTTTAAGAATTCAAAGATGACATAAAACGTGAAGCTCTGTTTCTTTCTGCTTTGTTATGTTTCGCATTGCTGTCAAAAGTCTTACACTCATTAAGTTTTATTGTAGGGAATGTGGGCACGTTGGAACTGCTAATTCAATTTTTCCCCCTCCTATGTTCTGAGATGTCATTGGTCCTTTACAGTGATCTTTTATGAAAATCTATCATTCTAACTCCATTCATTGTTTTTCACTGTATTGATGAATTTTTGCATGGAAAAAATGGGGTGATCCAAATGGTAAATTGCTAATTTCTTTTACTGTAATCGTAACTATGAAACATCTATTATTTAAAATTAACTCAATTTCGAATGCACACTTTCAAGTATGTCTGAAATTGAGTTTTAATTAATTAAAGGACCAGTCTGCTGTGTATTATATCGATGATTTTTCTATATGAGCAAATTAAATGTATACACTATGCGGCTTTTAATCACCGGACACTTTCAAGTTATTTTGTCGAATATTAAAAAATATACTTGTCGGATTATTCTTGAAATTTAGGACCAGAAAGATTATATTTGGCCTCCTATTTATTAACGCCCATTTTATAAGGAGGACAATTAGGGGACCCTCAAACACAGTACATTAAATGTGACGAAATGGCTTATCGCTGTAGAATACAAATATTTATATACTGTACAATGGAATTTAGTGAAAATAGCACGTATATTCATGGACATCCCTAGTAGTAAACCAGTATTGGTACAACGATGCGCCAATATTTCATTTATTGAAAATATTGCCTATAAAAGTCAATATTGCTTCAATATTGGGATGTTTACATTTGCCTTTATTTAGCTAATATTTGCAGCCAATATTATGACAATATTGGGGTTTCATTGGAAATATTGAAAATAAAACGTCAATATTGCACAAATGTTGGCGTTTTATTGGAAATATTTCCAATGAAATACTAATATTTAACGAATATTAGCGTTTTGTCGGAAATATTTCCAATGAAACCCCAATATTGGCATAATATTTGCTGCAAATATTGGATAAATAAGGGCAAACATCCCAATATTGGAGCAATATTTCATGCCAATATTGTGACAATGTGCTAATATTACTCCAAGATATAGCCAATATTGGTCCAATATTGTTTGGCTACTGGGGATATATCTTTTTTGTTAGTTAAAAGAATTCTTGCATGTTTTTAGCTTACATGATGCATGATCTTCAACCAAGTTTAACGCATGTTTAAAAAAAAAAAATTGCAATTTTTTTGTGGAAGCAATGTAGTACAATTGGAATATAAATATGTTTAACATTTTATGAATTATGAGCGGTTGTATTAAATATTTTTTAACTGCACATGCATGAACAATACGATGATATTTTTACTATATCAACATTATGGAAGCAACTCATAAAATATCCATTCAAATATCGTAAAAATTCAGACACATATCGTCGACAGGAGCTGTATTTTAGTTGCTCTCTAACAGCAGCTGAATGTGAAAGTATTTCCCACAAATTGTCATTTTTTATTGTTTGAGTGTAGGAAAAATTATTTAATGAACTTCAATGGGTTTACTTGAAACAAATGGGATTACTTGATACTTATATTTATTATGGAATAGGCTGGTTTTTGTAGTTACGCAAGGAATACCAAAACATCAATAAAAATGAAATAAAAAAAAGTAACGAAATTAGAATTGAATATTTTTAGAAAATTACTTATCATTCATTTGCTTTTAGAGAGAACTGAAAATCAGTTTATTCCTATCGTCAATATCGTTCTAAATTTTCATGATATTTGAATAAAATTTTTATGAGTTCTTCCATGGAGTTAACTATTATGTTTTATATATATATATAATATAATATATATAATTAGTATAGTATATATAGTATAATATAATTAAGCTCTATATATATAAAAGATCGTTGTTATTGTTAACACAAACGCAGATAAAAATATTTCACTTAAATACTCATATTTTATAAAATACAGTCGAGCCTCTGTATAACGAAATCCATCGTTCCAGTAAAAAATTCGTTATATAGAGAAATTTGATGTATAGAGTATGATGTTAAAAATAGTATTTAATGTGTAAATTTTGAACAAATATTATTTTTTATCTTTTTAATTAAGAATTTGAAATGTTTAAAAGTATATATTAACCTAACATTTTATTTCTTACTTATTTAAGCAGTTTCAAAAAAGAGAGAAGACATTTATTTGAAAGCTTAATGAAAATCAAATAAGGAAGACTTACATAAATTTCAGAGGAAGAAATCTGTAATTTTTTGTTGTTTTGATTTTAAAATTGCATTTGTTACGCTCTCAAAAAAAATTCTCAAATTTTAGCAAGGAATGAAAAATTGTAGTTGATATTTTCCTCCATTTGAAGGTCTCTCTTATGTGCTCCCATTGATTCCTCTCTTATATGTGTAACAATTCAATTGACTGTGTTTTGAGAAGGATGTTGAAAGGTGTGTGGGAGGTGGGATGAACTTGAACTAGAGAAGTAATATTTATAAAAAAAAACCTCTCCACTGAACGATAAATCAAAAATAAGTGATGGAAAATTGATTCCATATGATTTCGAAGCTTTTTTAAAACTGAATAAATTAAGATCAATTTATGAAAAAATTCGTTATATGGAGATAGATATTTCGCTATATAGAGTCTGTTTTTAATGTAATCATGCGAAAAGGGGACCGTTCTTACTAAAAATTCGTTATATGGAGAAATTCGATGTATGGAGTTTCGTTATATAGAGGTTAGACTGTATTTAGTATAATTATATTTCAATTGCACTGTTGTATTTTTACTCATTTTTGCATTTTTTTTTTAACTGGCGTTAAATTTCACTGAAACTTCTGCATGTTATAAGGTAAAAACTCGCAAGTTTTTTTTTTTTTTACTTTTCAGAAAAATCGCTATATCTCCAAGAATATAAGTGCTATTCTTACCAAAATCATAGTACTTATTGTACAGTATCCATATATTTGTAATTTGCAGCGTTAGAAAAATTTTAGTATTTTAATGTGCAGGGAGATCGCAAAAATTATTATTTTGTATTGATTTTTGTCGCCTCTCCCAATTGTCACTCTTATCAAATGGACGTTCATAAGTATGAGGTCAAAAGTAAGTTTTATAATCCTGAAGATCCTGAAGAATCCGATAAGTCTATTTTAAAATATTGGACAAAATGCCTAAAATTATTAGAGTCCGGTTATTAATGACCATATAGAGTATATATATATATATATATATATATATATAATGTAGAATGTCAAAATTATGTTTCAATTAAATTTCGGAATTATAGGGTTTACAAATAAAAAATTGAATAACAAAAATTATTTAAAGGAAGTTTCTAATGTGTGGATTAAAAATTGCATCTTCTTTTACCAAAATGTTTTGTGAAATATTCTTTAATGAGTACCTGCATCAGAAGCTGGTTTGAAGCGATTAAAAGCAGATTCCAAACATTAACAGTACATAATTTATTTATTCCTTCACCAAATGCCGTATTGTTTGTTATTCAAAAGTAACAACTACTGATGATGCCAGATACGATATTAAATTTAAATATTAGTATTGAAAACTGAAAATTTCTTTTAATTTCTATGTATAGAATACCACACAAATAAAATTTATGAAATGAATTACTTAGTAGACTTAATTAGTAACCGATTTGCATGAATTACATTTTTTAAGTACGATTTCCGAAATAAAACAGCAGTGTTTGATCGTATATTGCATCTAAGTATGTATGTGTAATTTATTTGCTAAATATTTTAAATATTGTACAAAGTTAAACTATATTACAACTGTATTCATAATTTTTTACGAATTCGCAGTACCTTAAAACCTACAGTGGCGGTCAAAAGTTTCCGGCCAGTTAGTTTCTTCGATTTATTTATCAAAAGGTTTCAGCAAAAAAGAAGCACAATTGCTTCAAAAGTTAGGAATATGTGAATGACCTCCGACCACGTGATCATTTTGATTGGATACTGAAGATGCTTCATGCAAAGAGATAAAATTCGAAGTTCGCTTGGCAAATGTTTCCGGCCACTTATCATTCTTTAGTTTTTTTCTATCGATAAACTGTTTTTTGGTTTTGTTTATGAATGAACCAACGTGTATAGCATAGTCTGAATTCAAAATTGAAAAGTTCAACTATAATTGTTCACAAATGTGTGATTAGTTTGTCGCTAAAAGGCCAATCTTTTCGAGATATTGCGGCAAAGTTATCGATCGGTTTAATCGACCGTAAAAGATATTTAAAAAGCTATTTAAAAAATTTTAAAAGATATTTAATAAAGATGGCCGTGGCCTTCAGGACTTTCAGATTTCCGGAAGATCCCGGAAAATTACTATTCCTGTGGACAGAATTATCAGGAGAAAAACAATTGATAATCCGCATAAAAATTCCGCTGCAATATACTGCGATTTACGGAATGAAAATATTGCTGAAATAAGTCCGTATGCCGTATCAACGTGCTGTCGTGATGCATAAATTTATGGAAGAGTAGGTGTTAATTTTTTTTTCAGAGTTAAAAAAAATGCAAACATACCCGACTGGCGTTTTCCAAAAAACAGAAAGTCTGGTCAAGTGAAAACTGGAAAAAAGTTCTATTTTTCCATCGATCGAATTCGAAACGGTCTTAGAAGTGATGGCAGATACAATGTTCGATAACCTAACTACAAAAGATATGATTCGACCGATATTATTCCTACAAAGAAGCATTGCGGAGGGCACGTTATGCCGTGGAGAATATTTTCTGCAAAAAGTGTCGGTCCGTTATTTGAAATCCACAGCCAGGTGAATGATACAATGTATAAGGATATCTTGCAAGAGCATTTTCTGCCTTATTAGAGAAAAAAATTTGGTCGCAACTATATTTCATAACATGATAACGACATAAATAATGTTTCCAAACTTCGATAAGCAAGGGTTTTCTCACAAAAAATTTCGTTTTTGAAAAGATCAGCCCAAGTGACCAACATGAATCCAATTGGAAATCTTTGAAAAGAAGTTCACATAAGTCTGCAGAACTATAAATATTCCAACTCAGCCAAAATTTCGCAAAAATTGCAAGAAATGTGGGAGAAACGTACCATAGACGATTTTTAACCGTTGATTGCATGAATGTCACGTTGCTGTTCTGCAGTACTTATTAATAAAGCTAATAAAATAGTAATACGATAAAATATTAATTGTAAATGTTGTTGATCACTGTAATTTTCTATTACAATATCACTTTTTTACAAACTTATGAAGGTGCCGGAAACTTTTGAGAACATGCGTTTTCCTTTATACTTAATTTTGTGAGTTAAATTTATTGATATTTAAATGTTCTTCTATAAGTAAGTTCCTAACTATTATGTCAATAAAATGTATAAATATCACTTTAAGATTCCTCTTCATATGGGTATATTTACAAATTAACTGAAAAAAATTTTCTGGCCTGAAACTTTTGACCGCCACTGTACATTAAAGTACAACATTGAAAATAAAACTATCATTTAATCTGTTACTAAAATAATTTGTGATTTTTGTGTTTTTTGACAATATTAATTTAAATTTATCTTGAGAGTAAAATATATTTTTCAGATTTAATGCAAAGTACATTATTTAGAAATATCCTCCGTCAAATTTATAAAATTTGAAATATTCTCTAACTGTGTGATACGGTTTAAGAATTTATATAATGAAACTTTCTACTCAATGAAGATTCTACTGAAATGAAATATTCTAATAAAATATTCTACTCAAATTATTTGAGACATCTGCATTCCATTGAGTATCAACAAATCTTAGAGTGAACTTAATGATACTCATGTACCATTATTATGCATAACTTATCAATCAAATGTGCATCAGTACGTTTACTTCGGAAGCATATATTTACTCGTCCAATTCCAATAAATGTTCAGGTAAAATTTGATATTAGGTTATTAAGAGATCTTAGGATTTATATTGACTTGCAGTTAAAATATTACAAGTATACTGTTAAACAATAATTTTCATATCATTGAGCGACTTAATTGTTAATATAAATTTATATTTTCAATGTATTTTTTTGTTTTAATTAATGAATTTAATAATGAATTTAATTTTAAGTGCATTAAAATATGTATTTTGTAGAATATGTAGTATAAAGAATAGTTCTTTTTCATTTACAGGGACACACAGGAGAATTCCGTTACATAACGAAATAATCGAATATTGTTTTCGGTGTACATTAAATTTTTTAAATAACTTCGTATAATAAAATTTATATGCATCGTTAAGCTATACTATAAGTTATTTCGTGTATAGTGTAAAGTAAACAGCATTTACTGTACATTAACGATAATGTCAGGAATTTCATTTCAATTATGAAATGGACTTTTAAATTTCTTTAAATTTATGTCATCTATATGATTTGTATAAATACTATGCATGCTATACAATAATACACAAAAGAATTCATAAACGTGACTGAGTATTAGGGTAAATTGCTAAAAGGTGGTTTTTAGGTGAGTTATACATGTTTACGCTGAAGTGAATTGAGTTTACAAAGAAATGTTTATACAATATAGAAAAAATGATATACAGGGGATACATGACCGTCTATGGATAATAATTTCTGAAGATATGATTTTTTTAGCTTTAAGAGTTTTTTGGTTTGAATTAAATTTTAGCTAAAATGTAGTAGTATATATGTACTATGTTAATTACTTCGCTTAGGAAGAATATTCAAATATGTTTCCATCTATTAATCTTAATTACTAAAAAAATGCAATCTGCTAAATTAAATGTTTGCATTATATGGTATATATATCAACCTACATATCAAATACTGAGCTGTTCAGAAGAATGTATCTATATTTTAAAATGCTTATTTATTTATTTCTCTAAATAACGAAGATTTGTTAGATTTCAGAAAGAATTGAAACAAATTTCATAATCTATGTATAATGCATGAATATTCCTTCTTGTTTTAAAATATTTAATAAGTTATTTAATGGATATTTCTAGTAAACAAAATATTTTTTCCAGACAAATTCGAAATATATATATATATATGTATATATATATATATATATATATATATATATATATATATACACATATATATATATATATATATATATATATATATATATATATATATATATATATATATATATATATATATATATATATATATATATATATATATATATATATATATATATATATATATATATATATTAAATGGTAGTATTGTAGTATTGTATAATGGTTATATATATATATATTTATACATATATATATATACATATATATATTGTTTTTTGACTTTTCTGTTTTAAATTTTGCATTAGATTCGTTCTTTAATTTTGCTTTTCAACAACAGGGATAAAAAAATTACACGAATAACGGTGTTTTTAAAAAATAAGAAAACTTCAAAACTAAAACCTCTTGTTATCTGTCAAGTGGCTAGATAATTTATTAGTGTTATTTCGAGCTGAAATCTTTAGGGAAATCTTTTTAAGATCCTGAAGCTTGTTTCAATATTTTGACAAATTTTCCTGAATAAATATACCTTTTTATTTTATTTATTTTATTTTTTGACGAAACAAATCTTGTACATAATAAATCCAGAAACTTTGTCATGTCATATTATCGATACATGAATGCCATTTTCAAAAATGTTTATTAAGAAAAGAGAATTTATTTTTTCATACTGCATTATTCATTTACTTATTTATCTTTTAATTCATTTTTGAAAAAGAAAATTGCGTTCGAAAGTTAAATATATTTTTAATAATTTCATGCATTAATTTCCGAATTGTGTATGTTGAAATATTTAAATAATAATTTAAAGAAAAAGACAAAAAAAGTGTACTTTTATTTTAAATAAATTTTTATGAAAATATATCAAATTTCTATATATGTTTTAGAAAATATAAGTATTCATATAAAGACACACATAAAAACAAAAGAATACGTACTAATTTCAATAAAATTAAACATCTGCATATGTGAATTTATAACGATATTCAGAATTGAAAGTTGATTAAAATTTATTAAATATTTCATAGAAACATTAAAAAAGCAAGTATAGCTGTATTTTATTTAAACTTAATATTATTGTACGACGCAAAAAACTAATTTATAAATTTTATTTTGAGACATCTTGTTACTTTCTTCTATCTTCAATAGAAGAAAATATTGCAATCGAAATTTTTTTCGACTTCCCGTATTCGCCGGATTTACACGTTTTAGGGGTCAGAGATACCAAAAAACATGTTTTTACAAAATGTCGGCCTGTCCGTGTATATGTTTGTCTGTATGTCTGTCTGTGACCACCATTCTATCATCGGATCACCGTTCTACCATCAAATGTATATGAAGATATGCATAGAATTGAACCAAATTTCTTGTAAATGATATTGGCTATGGCAAGCAGGTCCTCCCTTAATTTTGAAGTATTCTGCTGGAAGGGCGCGCTGCAATAGCGATTTTTGTGCTATTTTCAATATTGTACCGACTAAAAGTGTATGAAATTATGAATCGAATTGAACCAATTTTTTGTGTAAGTGTACGGCTATGGCTAGTTGGGTCTCCCGGAATTTGAAAAAAATCCACCGGAAGGGGACGCTGCAACAGCGATTTTTGCGCCAATTTCAATATTTTACCACCTAAAAGTGCATGAAGTTATACATAGAAATGAACCAAATTTTTTGTGTATGATTACTTTTGAGTAAGGTAAGTAGGTCCTCCGTGAATTTCAAAAAACTCTGCCTAGCATTCTCTTGTCCATCGGCTCGTGCAGAGAAGGAAACTCGCTTTTACTCTGATTAATTGACTGAAGCAGAAATTTAAGATGAAAATCAAAGTTGGCTTAGTATTGAACTAGTATTATAAAAGTATTAACATGTTTAACTATATTTTTAATATTAAAATATACGCATGAGATTTTTGGGATTGGCACATCAAATCAAGTGTATAAATAATTTTTATGCGCGAATTCGTAAACTATAATAGTGTCTATATGCTTGAAGGACTTTTAAAGACCATTTACCAGAATTTTCTTTTGGTAACATTCGCCTTATTTAATGAAAAAAAATATCCTTAGCCAAAGACATTAGTAGTTTAGAATATTTCCCGTGCAAAAACACATAAAAACTCCTGAACCTTGGTGCATATATATGGTATGAACTCTGTTATAACTCCCCTATATGTACGATGGACGAGAGACTAGTCAATTTCGCATAAGTGTAATTTAGCATACTTCATTTATCTTGCTCTCCAATATTGCCAGCAAGCCATTAATTTATTTTCGTATTATGCGTTTACTTTTTCTAACACGCAAAAAATATTTTTACCACATGCCTTTCGCCATTAGAGTGATCGTCATCTGCATGATGGTACAGAGGTTCACAGAGCGGGAGATTGGGAATAAAAATAAGCATTGGACCATTATAAGCTTATACAATAATGACATTAAAATATATTAGTCTCATGTTTGCACTTAATTCTCTTTTAAAACCTCTAAAGAGAGATTTTTCTCTTTTAACCATATTGTAGAGGATGACAGGATGACACATAAATATAACAATTTATTAATATTTTCTATATTAAAAATAGACCTAAAGATAAAAAAAAAATACATTGCACCATATGATAAACCAACAACAAGAAAAAGAATTTTGCTAAGGTCTTTTTGTCATAAAACAACTATAGATAAGTCAACATTTTCCAGGAAATTTTAACTCTACTTGTCTCACTCTGCCTATGGGGCTACCTTTTACGAATTAAGCTAACTTCAACACAAAATGATATTATTTATTCACGTCATTTATGTCTATAGTATGAGTAAATACAATAAAGTTTTATTTTTTTTTTCGGTGAAAAAAATGTACTGCGAAATCATTTCGAGTGCTTTTCTGCAGTTTGTGGATACAACGCATGCCACAATAATTATTCCAAATATTAATACAATTATTATCGTCTTAATATTTATAATGCTTTCATGATTATCAAATAAGAGAAGCATAGAATAAGTTTTGGAACAACTAGATTATTTGACTGATGTTCAATTAAAAAAAAATCTTGGAGCCAATCAATTCTAGTTTTTTTGGGGGGGAGGGGGGCAAGCCATGGACACATTTGAATTTTTTTTTAATGAATAATCATATGCAAATTGTTATACCATAATCCATAATAGATTCTTGGAGTAAGAATGAAGATAATTCTTTTTATTGAGCTTAACTAAAGAACTTTTCTATTATCAAATGGGCGTATCGAAAAGTTCATCAACTCGTGCATTTTTAATTTTTAAAACAATTATTTTTAGTGAGAATTTCTTAAAGCCGTACCCTTAGCCGTTGATCTTACAGGCACTCCTTTTTCCTCTATTTCAGTTACAGTCCCATCATTTCTTCTTCAGTAATTCAATTTTTATATGTTTTTCTTTTATATTTTCGAAGCATATTGAATTTTTTTTATGGTTTTTGAAAAAGAAAAAAATATCAAATCTGAGCATATGCATTATTGTAATATTTGCATGCTTTTGTGCTACACAATAAAGCATTCATTCATTCACTCTTAAAAAACGAAAAAAATTACGAAAACTTATTTAAATTATTAGTTAAATTTTACGAAACTTAAATACAGTTTTGTTAAAATAATTATAAACAACAAGGGAACAAGGAATTAAAAGGGATGTTGCTTTCAACCGCTCGCTGTTTGTAATTTTATATTAATAAATATATGATACATAATAGTGCTGCATTTGTATATGGCAGTATTTTAACTAACACAATATACGGGCATTCTCATAAAGTGCACACTTTACAGTGCTAAATATCACAAATGTTGTAATTGTAAACACAATATTAAATATTTTAGAGAAAAAAAAAAAAAGAAAAGAAAGGTCAAAATTTATCTTTTAAAAAAAATAAAAAACAGGTTTTGTTTTAACCACCAACAAAATTCATCACAATGCCGCCTTATACGTGCCTGCCATCGCACCTGTGTCGATGTAATTCACGTTGAATTGTTTTAATATATAGCAAGTCAATTATGTAAGATAACCAATACTTGTAATTATCTTATAATAATTTCCAGCATCTGACATATTGGAAATAACTAGAAGTGTATATAACTTAACAATAGTATTTTAGTTCAATCGAAAAAAAGGTGGTTGATAAAAACTACAAAAATGTAAAAAGGTAGATTGATTTCTTCTTTATTGATTATTTATTTATTTTTCGCAGTTGTAAAACTTCAAGTAAAAAAATTAATTTTTTGCAATTTTATGCTAAAATTAAAATTTAAGTTTTACTTTGTGTGTTTATCTTTGTTTTATATACAAATATTATAAGAAGGAAATATTTTATTGTTTGTTTGAATTGAATAGGCTCCGAAACTACTTGACGGATTTGAAAAACTCTTTCACCGTTGGAAAGCTACACTATTTCCTGGTAACATAGGCTATACTCGCCGCTTAAATGGATCAAAATAAAACGCCGGATAAACGGATCAAAAGCAATTTGATAAATTAAAAGTTACCTGACACCTTAGACACATGGCAAACACTGAAACACATATGAAAATCGTAAGTATGCAATAAAAATTAAACATTTTAAACTTTTTAGTCCGACCTGATATAAAACCGTGTGTTTTAATTTTAAAACTATTTAGCAATTATTAAAAAAGGAAAATAAATGCTAAAACGCAAATTAATTAAAATTTTAAAAAAATCACAAAATGATTGTTTTGGAGTTTACAAAAAAGATATAACAGGTAGTAAATATTTTAAGGAGTAGTAATCATCAAATATGGGCGGGGGAAATGTTTTAGGGGGAGCGGTCAAATATTTAAAATTGTAATGTTTTCTACCATTTAAAATGCGGACTTTTCACTTAGCCCAGGGATAAATATTCCTTATTTAATATAAAACTTTCAGATAGATTATAACACTAATACAAATTTTAAAGAATAGGGAACGTCCAAGTATGGGTAGGGGAGGCAATAATTATTTATGGCAGACGTGATAAAATATTTAAAACTGTTCCGTTTACGATGCGAAGTCCAGATGCGATTTGTCTCAAGTCCAGAGACAAATACTTATTTAATATAAAATTTTAAAAGTACTTACCCCTATTTTCGAATAATAATTTCATTATATATATTTGTTAAATCTAGAAACAGTTTTGTTGAGTTCGTATCTGGTGGAGAAATGTGAAACTAAATAATTCCAGAACCCCCCCCCCCCCACCTTTTTTTTTTCTTGCCATGCATGCACAGCACTTCTCCTAAACAGTACCGTAGGCAGCGGGGATTCGGTACTAGATTGGGTCTTTTTACGACATTATGCTACACAAATTTCAGGTTTCTTTTACGGGCCCGGGCAACTCTGGGCGGCTCAGCTAGTTTTCTATACGTAAGTATATTATGATTCTATTTCATTCAAATATTGCTTCCTGTGAGTATTTTTTTAGGATTTTATCATGCTCGTAGTATTTAATTATTTTTATTCATATATGAAATATTAATTAAAAAAACATTTTCGGCATTTACAGACGTTTTTCAGATTTTTCTTCAAGAGACATTCCTTGCACACCCTATTCATTGGAAATAATTATATTCGTCTAAAATGTGTTTATTTAATTTCATATAATGAGTAATTCCATAGATAAACATCATGTATGTCCGAACGTTATTAGGTGTTGTCGGCCAACTGATTTAAAAAAATGACTGAAAACATTTTCAATCAAAACATCTACCTAATGTTTACATTAGATACAGGGTGTCCAGCATTTCAAAATTAAATTACTCAAAAACAAAGATCAATAGAATATGCAGTAAACGGTTTGTTTATCAGGTAAGCTGTAAAAATCTTATACAAAAGTTTCGAACGGTAAATATTTTGAAAAGATTGTGTTCTGATTGCAAAGAATGCTTTAATTTGACATTTTCTTGCTTTAGGTTGCTGCCAGAGAATGTGTTTTTCGGCTTAAAATATCATATTTCATAGTTTTTTAAATTAAATTTTTGAAATTCCGAAATTCTAAAAATTTACTTCGAATTTTTTTTAAAATATTGCACTGTAAGCTGAAAAATTATTTCTCTGCAGGCAATCCAAAACAAGAAAAATGTCAAATCAAAGCATTCTATGCAATCAGAACGCAATATTTTCAAGATATTCACTGTTTGAAATTTCTGTATGAGATTTTTACAGCTTACCTAATGAAAAAACCGTTTACCCCATATTACTATAGATCTTTGTTTTTGAGAAATTTAATTTTGAAATCAGGGTGTTATTTGCTGGACACCCTGTACATAAATGTCTACACAAGATCATAATAAAACTTAGCCAACTAAAACGGATACTTGATATAAAACGCTCTAAATTTTGTTTATAAAAATATGAATTGTTTATGTGTTGATTTCATTAATTAATGTGTGTCCATAAATTTATATTTTATCTTGAATGGTAAAATACGGATATAAATTCGAACTGTGTACAGTTATAAAATGGTTGGTTATACCAACGCCGACTATATACTACCGGCCTACCCATTTCGCTAAAAACCGCCGAAAAGTGAAGCTGGATTCAGCTTCAAACCCTGAACCATTTCATTGGACCACGTGTGAGTCCACGTGACGCAAACCCTGCCCACAGATTAAGTATTTACACACAGATACGACAGAGATGCGAAAAACCGTACCGGCACGATTCTAGCGCCACTATTGGGAACAGGCGGGAACTTCAACTTAAAATGCAAGTTAAACTGTCACTGCGAGTTTCACTGTCTCTATCGTATCGTCTAACACGTTTACCGTCGAGTTTATCTGTTAGAAATCTGTGTTCCTATTTCGTTAGTTGCAAGATTTATTTCAAGCTTATTTTATTTTCATGCTTATATTAACATAAAACATATGACATAAAATTTTTATGTATATGATCTGATGATTCATAAGTTAGAAAATTTACTTGCTGTATCACTTTTTTAATACATGAAGTTTTGTATTAATCTTGAAAAAATATATCAAGTTATTGTATTTTCCACAAAATATGCAATTTTTTTTAATTATATTTAGTGTTTTATCATACTTACATAATAGCATTTTATAAAAAGACTCTACTCTACGTTTTTACTCACGTGTAAGTGGCAACATTTTTCAAAATTTTAATTCATTTAGATTTTTATTTAGTAGAAATATTATCTCTCGATCAAGATGCAAACGTAGTCCTTCCATTATCATATTTTCCTGAAGACGCCCGCAGAAGACGGCGCGAAACGTTGAAAGTTTAATTTTATTTTAATTGTACAAATGTATATTAAAATTCCTATTTTGTGCACCACTGAGCAATGTGTTATTATTAGTTTCTTTATCCAGTCCTGAATAGTACACAAAGAGTTGCATATTCATGTCTTCAAAACTCGCAGAGTTATAGCCGTTTGAATAATTCATCAGGTTTTAAGGGATTAGACACAAATTGAAATGCGCGAAATTCAAAAGACAATTTTACTTTGACAGTTCTAGGAAACGTGTAAAAAATCTATCATTTCAGTTAGAATTTTGATTTTTCTTTCCTTTTTTCTGATGGCTAGCTACATAATTTGCTAAAAAAATCATATCCTAAAATTTATCCAAAATTTTTTAAAAATTTTTATGATTAGTACTGGTTTAAATGAGATAATTAAAAATCGTTATAAATCGTTAGAATCGTTATAAAAAATAATATTTTCAAAAGTAAATAATTTTTCAATTTTACCCGAAATAAAACTAATGTAAGATAATTTAAAATGACATGTTTCAAGTTTGCACTTTTTTTCTTTAACAATTCTTAACTTTTAATAAGGTCTTTACTGGACGAAATTTTCAATCCCGATCTCGAACAATTGGTACTAAAATCACTGTCTCTGGTTGACCTGATACGTGCATGAAATAAGTAAAATTTGGTTCAATGAAAATTTTTACAAAAACCACATATATTTTAAAATCACTTTTATTTTTTTTTTTAAATCAAAATTTATTTTTTAAGAATAGTATATTTAAATGCTAAAAAATTAAACGCAATAAAACCATAGAAAAGAATCTGCCTATGATGGAATTCTGTCTTAAAGAGAAAATATGTTGATCCATGCAAAATGAATACAATAATACCTGAGAAAAAATAAACTCCATTTAACCATCTTAGGAAGATCATTTGTCTATTACGTATTTTTTCTTTCCTATGTAATTCCGTCTTAAAAGGTTTTACTGTATAATATTTTTCAAAGTCTTCAACGCACGGGATATGGATTAGCGATATTAAAATATAAGAGAAACATTTAGATATAAACACAGATTCATTGATAAAATGAATATATCACAGCCTTTGGCGCTTCTTTAATAATAAAAAGTATAAATATAAAAAATGAAAAGCTATAATAAGTATTTTTCGTGAGTTCCTCCTCGCGAAACAATTTTTAACTACACTGAAGTAAAAAACTATGCAGAAGTTCACGGCTGAGCCGGGCTATCATTTAAACTTTTTTCCAGGCTGGTCCGAATTATGCTTTAAAATTTTTCCATGCCGGGAAGAAATTTTATCTCTATTGGTTGGTTTTGGACCAGACTCACATATTTCGATCTATGCAGAACTCCAGTGCTTACGATCAACATATTTTGAAAAGGAGTTTTGAGTTAAATGAATACGCTGCTTTATTATGTTTAAATAAGATGCACGGTCTTAAATCGACATTTAATGCAGATAACTTGTGGACGATCCCTCATTTGCTTTGAATTGCGTCAAAAATACTTCGTTTACAGGCAAGGTAAAGTGGTGTAAATCACGAATTTTGGATTTTAATATCTCTGTCAGATTTTCAGATACAGAGATGAAAATTTTTTTTGTTCAATCTAGGAATGGTTAAGGAATAATTTCCTAACTGGGAATTTTGTTCTACGGGGGCCGTATAAAAATTTAATTTTCGTATTTTTTCAAATAGACCCCCATGGAGTTGCAACTTATCGTATCATAATTTTCACCCTTTTTTATGAATTTTTGCGATTGGAAGTATGGGTCTAAGGGCAATATTTAAGGAGTTAGCTTATTGTTTCGATATTTATCACTCACCCTGTATATATCAATCAGAAAGGAGCGTTTTGATATTATTTTAAGATAACTATGTTTTATTTCTTTTTTCCCGAGAATATATTAATAGTGAAGAGAAAAATTAAATATAATTTCAGCTAATCTTTCACTTTTCTATACTATCGTATATTTATGTATTTTTTCCCCAACTATTTATGTTCAAGATAAGCGTAATTAAACTGGTAGTACTCAGCAAATTATTTAGCTTGAACTAATTATTAGAATAAAGCAAATTCTATAACATCATTAAAGTAATAGATACACGTGGCATTCAGCAGATTTTTTTATATACATGTACTACTGTAGAATAACGAAGGGTTTGTCAAATTAAGGAAATCATAGATACTAAAAGAGATGGAATTTGTTCTTCTAATGAGATTCCACTTATAAATTTGCACTTCCAATTGATACTAACTTAACATTTTCAACTTCTAGAAAAGCCAAATGATGCAATGCAGACTGATGAAATCCCTTCGCCAGTCGCCACGTTTGTGTTTTTTTTTTTTTTTTAAGTGGTGCAATCGATAGTCAAGAGATGTAGAAGAATGAAAATTTTAATTTGTTATTATTGAAATTTTCTTTTTTCTTCATTCCGTAATTGACACAAAGTATATAATAAATTTTAATTCCATATTAAAAAAGTAATACTTGGATTAAAACTTAAACAAGTGCAGTGACTAAAATATCTATAGAATTTTATATTTTGAAGTGTTGGGATAGATCGTATGTTTTTTATAAATGCTATGTTCGTATTCTTTCCCTTAAAAAATTGTATATGTATAGAAGCAAAAAAAGTGAAAACAGATAAAAGGGAAATATTTAAAAGCTCCATTTAGATAAATGTTATTTGATGCAATAAATCCTTTATGAAATATCAAAGGGCTATAAATAACGAAAAACATCCTATGTGGTGTTGAAAGTAGCATGAAAGATTTCTCAATTTTCATTATATAAATAGAAACAACTTAAGTATGAAAAATACATAAATTCATATAAATCACAAATGGCAATACATAGCACAAAATCCCATAAATTCACTTAAGGGATGTGACTATATTTTAAAAGCATCGTATTTCTCTGTATAAAGAAATTCCCATAATAATCAATTTTAAAATGGGCATTTGTGAAGAAATGGTTTCTTGTGTATAAATAATATTCTCGCTTTAGTTTTTCAAAAATAGTATGAGAGTGTTATGTAAGAACATCTATGGTTTAATGCAAATAATATTCTTAAACGTAGAATCTGTCAAATTTTGAATAAACATTTTCTCAAAAGTTTCTTATTTTCTTGTCTATATCTTGCAAAAATGGAATCCATATTATCTCTACTGACCACATAGTATTGGACAACACAGATTTATGATTTTTTTTTTAATTTTTACTGAACTTAAATATAAAAATAAAAGTAATTCTGTGATTGTTTAATCAACGAATGAATATATTAGAATAATTCTGCTTCTAAATCACAGAATGAAATATGTCACCTTTTTTTTACTCTCTTCTACCGTTAATAGAAAAATTCGCGAAATTTTTTGGATTCCGAATTTTGACGGATTTACATGTTTTAGTGGTCGAAGAATCTGAAAAATGTATTTTTACAAAAATAACTGAGTGTGAGTCTGTCTGTATCAGGCCCAAAATTGATGGGGGCTCTATCTCAAGACAATAGAAAAGCAAGTATATCAGACTTTCGATTGAGTTAGTACAGTCAAGGATCTATAAACCGCACACCCATAATTCACTGTTTCCTCATTGTTTTTTTTTCTTTTTTTAAAAATTTTTCAAAAAAAAAAAACGTTTTTGGATCACTAATTTGTAAATTTTGTAACTGTTTATTTCATTGTTTACATTCGTAAAATAACGTGAATTTTAGAAAACAGTGGATTATGGGTGTGCGGATTATAGATCTTTGACTGTACTTAATATAAGTTACTATACATTACTTTTTGGTGTAAAACGTCCAACAAGTGGCGATGTACACTGCCTTTTAAAAGATTTCGTAAAACTTATATCTGAAAAAATGATGAAATCCCGAGCTTTTAATTTATTTCTAAAACAGTGTATTAATCTGTTGCTGTCAGTGAGATACAAATGTCACAGCTCTGTAGAAATTAATATATAAATTTGGTATTCTTTTTATATGCATCTTGTAGACATTTTAGAAGATTATACGTTTTTGTTTTATACTGGAAGTAAATTATTTAAAATACCTTTTACACTGTATACAACAAAAAATCCATGATTAAATAAAAATGCTTAAAGTGATTATTTCAGGGCTTCATTGTCTATATTGCACTCATCATAACATTGGTTGCATTATAAAAGTCAAAATCATCAAAATACGATTCATATATATACTAGTGAAAAATGCTCCAAGGAGCAGTGCAAAAGCAGAATATGATTTTAATTGAGCATTAAAAAGTAATGGACAAGTGGTTCTGTTAATTACTGAGCATGAGGAAGGATAAGGGATCCCTTCTTGGCTACAACTCACTTCAATGCCAACTTTGAAAAAATCATATTTGCGCTTTTTCCATATAAAAGAAATTTGCGGTTCTTTAGTAGAATTTTCCACCGTGCTTTAGATGTTAACCAGGGGTGTAGTCATAAAAATAACATAATATATATGCTCTAAGCAGAGGGATATTCTAGAATGTGTATACTATAAGCTTTCTTGAAAAACAGAGGGTATATGGTGTTCTATTAAAAAGTCCAGAAGGTGTACGGCGTATAGCCTGTACTACATCTCTGATGTTAACTGCACTGTTCACTCTGCACTATACTACAAATCAATTTTCTGTGCAATTATACACTTAGGGTATGCTTGGTGGCAGTGCATGAATGTGATACCTGCAGGAACTAGGTATCTGGCATTATGTCGCCTTCCTTTACATTTATGTCTAATTAAGCTGCATCTTTACTGGTTACGTCTTTACACTATACATCTTTATAGTAACTGCGACTGATTTGTTTTCACGGAAAAAGCGCAAATATGATTTTTTCAAAGTTGGCACTGAAGTGAGTTGTAGCCAAGAAGGGATCCCTTATCCTTCCTCATGCTCAGTAATTAACAGAAGCACTTGTCCATTACTTTTTAATGCTCAATTAAAATCATATTCTGCTTTTGCACTGCTCCTTGGAGCATTTTTCACTAGTCATTCTATTTTTCCATATTCCACTGGGATACTGCACAACTTGTTTTGTATTTTATATATAGAAATAAAAAATGTTCCCGGGATAAAAAGTTTGTCTTTTGTTTAAAAAAAAAGTAAGTTTTTATCTTTAGTAGTTTTTGAGAAAAGTGCTGTGACACAAAATTTTTGTCCGATTTTCAGAATACTCTACAGTACACCTACAGTATGCCATAAAAAAAAAAATAATTTTTGTGCTATGTTGTGCTTCTTAGTCAGACGAACATTTAAAAAAAAATCATCAAAATTAGATAAGTATTTAGTTAGTAATTGCAAAAAGAAAAATTGAAAAATCCGTGTTTTTTGCGGTTTCCTATGCTTAAGCATTATCGCTCAATCATATTATTGTTGCGCGCTGCCGCGTTTACAATGATTCCAACCAATGAGAAAGCGCCATTTCACGGCCAAGTAACCGTTTTCTATACAAGCAGGGGAGTGCGTTGCAGCAAAATGCAGCAGATTTTTAACAGTGTGCATATCCTTGGCGCTATAGTTTACAGGAGTGGTACATTGTTCAAAATTTGAAACTTTTGCTGCATCGCCACTCCATCGCTTTGATAGAATATCTCTATTTTGATCGATGAGAATCCTCGATAATGAATTTAAGTAATCGTTTTCTACTTATCTACTATATCGTTTCCGTATATTTATTTTTTCAATCAGCACCAAGGTGCGCACTTTATTAGAAGACGCGCTCTATTAGAGGGCGCATTCTATTAGAATAAATACGGTATATACTTATAGTAAATACACTTTGTTAAAGTACAGGGCCCCAATATTTGACAGGTATGCCAGGCATTTTTGCCATTGATGCCATTGTGCTAAAAACAAAATATAAATAAATGAAAAAAATGGATAAAATATAAATTTGGTATGGTGCAAAAAATTGCCTAATTTAAAATTAAAAATCAAATTTAACAGCCACCAGGGCTAGACACCGTGCATAATTATTCAGTAAATGATTCATTAACACTAGAACGCCCGGAAATTCTACTCAAGTTTGAAAATAATATTTCTCACCAGAATTTTTATTCAAAATTATTTAATTGATTTATTTAACGTAAATTTGCGTGGATTAGATTTAAATTATTTCAAGAAAATTTTTCTGGTTCGAATTGAAATTTAGTTACATGATTGGAGTCGAATCGACTCCATCCGGGCGTTCTAGTGTTAAAAAATGACAAAAATCAGCATGTCAAAAATTTCAAAAAATTCATAATTCGTTAAAAAATTAAGTTAAAAATAAGAGAAAAAAAAGCATTCTGTATTTTTTTATGCTTAATCGAATGGTGTAACTGGTTTTTCTCTCCGATGATCACAAGTACCTTAGATTGATGACTGCCATTCTTTTATTTCATCTTGTAAAAAAACTGTTGAACGTAAAGCTATGAATTTTTGCAGAATTAATTAGCATCGCAAAATCTTTAAAATAAACTTTACCGCAACATTCTATCTGCAATAGAACGTTAGATATACCCATTTATGACCAAGTTTGGAAAATACGCAATTTCAGAAAAACCGCCCAGCGAAATAACGTTTTCTCGATGACTACCCCGGGATAAAATGTTTGTCTTTTGTTTAAAAAAAAATTAAGTTTTTATCTTTAGTAGTTTTCGAGAAAAGTGCTGTGACACAATATTTTTGTCCGATTTTCAGAATACTCTACAGTACACCTACAGTATGCCATAAAAAAAAATAATTTTTGTGCTATGTTGTGCTTCTTGGTCAGACGAACATTTAAAAAAAATCATCAAATTTGGATAAGAATTTAGTTAGTTATTGCAAAAAGAAAAATTGAAAAATCCGTGTGCATTATCGCTCAATCATATTATTGTTGCGCGCTGCCGCGCGCACAATGATTATAAAATAGAATAAAAATTCATTGACAATGTGGAATTATCTATAATAATAAGCTTCTTACATAATTTTCTAATAGATTAGTAAAGAAACAGTTTTCGATATTTTTGTGGTACATAGAACAGAACAAAATTTCATGTATTTGTTTTTTAACATGGCTTATATATCCAAGTTTAAAGTTTTCATATTGCGCCTGGAATGCCCGTTGTAGTAGCACTTTTTTTCGATTTTATATAGTTCTGAACTATTTTATATAGTTCTGTTAGCTGACTGCTTGTGCAGCGAGCAATTAAAAAATTGCAATGAACTAATCTGTCAATTTCCAAGCTGTTAATGTACAACTCGAAAGCTATACATATTGATTTTAATAAATATTATGATTGCCACTGACATATACTACAAGTCATAATATGAAGCTAAGGACTGTTGTTGTACATGATTAAAGTAAAAACATATGTTATTGAAATTTTGAGATTTGTCATATCCGACACGTTTTTCATTATGTAGTGAAAAGCAATTTATTCCCAAATGTAAATGTCACTGGGAATTTTATATTTAAATATATATATATATATATATATTTCTTACAGTTTTTTTCGACAATATTACGCGAGCTCACAAATCAGGCAATCTATGCTGCGCGTTTGCTACATTAATTTTGTTTAATTAATAAATATTAAAGCTGTAACAAAATAAATACTGTACCGAGGAACATTTGTTTTTTAGGGATCGTAAACAATAGTGTGTATTAAGAATAGAATACAAATAATATGCCATGCAAACAGTGTGTGAAAAGAAAAAAAAGCATGGTGAAACTTATCCTTTAGTACCGTTATGTAGCTTCTTCATAAACATTAATATTAATATAATTTTACAAAATTAATATTTAATAGAAAAATAATGAAAAAGATGTAAGATAATATTTGTTAATTGTATTTCAAAAATAACAATAAAATATAAGGTAAAAATAGGATATTTTTAAGGAGTTTTTAATATTGCTGATATTTATTCCTTAAAAGAATATTCTGGTTATCTAATGAATTACATGATTCATATTTTACATACCCTTTTTTCTCGACGTTGGGGTGTAATGAAATCAAATGTTACTCCTCAAACAAGGACATCTTTAAATTACGCTATAGAGTGACAATTCTTTAAAGTTAGAGAAATGCTTGATGAAAAATACTTTTTTACCGAATAAGAAGTTTTCTTTTTTTCATAAAATGTTTTAATGATTGTATACTAAATTATCAATGCACTCTTGCTGTAGGATGTATATTGGGATTTTGGATGCAATTATGCTAAAGAATTATATCATTTTCTCGTAAATGAGATATATTCCGTTTTCCTTTAAGATTGGAAATGTAGATACGTGCTGCCTACAATCGGTTTGTAATTATATTTTTTAGGTAATATTTTGGTACGATGCGTTATTGTGTGTTAGCTATGTGTAGTAATGTAGTAGATTGATTCAATTGGTTTGTATAGGGGCTCATTCAGAATATAAGTAAGTCGCTCATGCGAATCCATCCACGTCGAATCATCAATTGGATTTCGAAATTCTATGAAGTCTTTTGCTGTTAGTTTACGACAATTGTGTAAGTAGTTCAGCTTTCTGTTTCGAATAAACAGAATAGAAATCTAATATTTACCGTTTGTAATGATATATTCTACTAAAGTGAACTTTTCGGTTGTTTTATTACGAAAGGGGATCTCATTTACTGACAGTTTATGTTTTCGTAAAATATTTTTCTCTTCTCAGACAATTTTAAACTAAACTTCTGTTGTTTACTTGTTCCATTTTCAATTACCTGCACTGTAAAAAATTTCCGTTAATATACACAAAGTTTTCCCTAAAAAATACGGAATAGTTTCATTTTTCCGAAAAAAAAAACGGGAGAATTTCCGTATTTGACAGTCTGTATTTGAAGTCACTAATCCCGTTAAATAACGGAACTGTTCTGTTATTTTTGTCAATTTTCCGAAAACAGTAGAGTTTAGTGGTGCCATCTACCAGCAAAATTAAAAACCTTATACTGAGTTGATGGTTTTTAAACAATTTGCTAGACTATTTCTATATTTCATTCTGTTTTAATAATAAAAAGCTAACGTATTTTTAAAATATTAAGAAAATAATAATAAAAAAAAAAATATATTAATTCTTTTTAAGTTTGAAATAGCTGAAAGGGGAAGTTGATTGTGATTTTAAAATAATTTTTTATGTATTTTTATCATATATCTATATATATATATACATTAAGAGCGTTGGATATTTTGAAAAATGTGAAAAAAAAATCTTTTAATTTTAAAATACATATATTTTTTAATTTATTCAAATTAAGAAGTTCGCACATAAAATTAAAAATATATCGAAATATATTACCGAAATTCTTATAATTTTGGCGATTATGTAAGTTATAAAAAATCAATAAATGGAATTTATTTTATAATCCATTCTAATTATCTTTATCGAGATTACCTTAGATCGTCATAAAATAATTTGTTAAAATGCAAGTTTTTTTTCTTTCTTTTAGTATGTTAGTATTTTTTAAAATAAATAAATAAATATCAATAATATTACAACAGAATTTTAAAACTTTTCCAAAAAAGAATGAAACAAAACTCTTAATAAATTCTTTCATGCATGTAATATTTTAAAGACTAATTTTTATACATATAAGCTAAATATTCGAAATTATGGAAAGAAAATCGAAACTATGGAAAGAAATTATGGAAATTAAGAAAGGTAATTTTGGGGATTACATATGTTACAAAAAATCAATAACTAATTTTTTTTTTTTTTTTATAACCCATTGTAATTATCTTTATTGAGTTTACCTTAGATCGTCATAAAATAATTTGTTAAAATGCACATTTTTTTGTTCTTTCTTTTAGCATGTTAGTATTGTTTTAAATAAATAAATAAATATCAATAATATTATAATAGAATTTTAAAACTTTTCCAAAACAGACAAAAACAAAACTCTTAATAAATTCTTTTGCATGTAATATTTTAAAAACTAATTTTTATATACCGTAATTTCGGGTGTATAAGCCGCGGATCAAACAACTCTTTTTCGACCCAGAAATTTTTAACAAATAAGTGTAACTACTTAGATCGCCGTAAATATTTCTCTTCAATCATTAAATAAGATTTCTGGGTCCAAAAAGAATTGTTTGATCCGCGGCTTATACACCCGAAATTACGGTATATAAAGCCAAAATTAATAAGCTAAATATTCGAAATTATGCAAAGAAAACCTGTAAAACATTTAGAATTATCCATTCAATAAAAAAATATTATCTCTACAAAAAAAAAAAAAAAAAAAAAAAAAAAAAAAAAAAAAAACCTGCGTTTAAAATCTTATTTTTACTTTACGAAATGTATCCGAAATAACTAAAGATATTTGAAAGGGTCGTTTGAATAATTCTGGTGTAATGGTATTACACTGCAAGCTACCACACAAGAGGCCCCGGGTTCGAACCCCATGGAAGGTATGTAACATTTCTTCACTGTTGTTTAAATTAATTGTATCTAACGTGTCCCTGATATTAACGTGTCTTTGAAAAGTAAAGAATAAAAATCACAAAGATGTTAGTTAGTCCTTGAAAAATTCTTTTAACTTTTCAAACAAAAATTTTTACATAAGGAAAAAAATTAAAAAAAAAACGGAAATATTTTGTGAAAAAACGGAACTATTCCTGGAATTTACGTAAAATTTTTTCCGTTAAAAAACGGAAGTAGTACTGGCGTCTAGATTACCAGTACTATTTCCGTTTTTTAACGGAAAAAATTTTTACAGTGTGGTTATTGTTATGAATAACTTGTTGTGTTTTACTAAACCTATATCATCACACTCTTTCATGTTACTATTAACTGACAGATTTCTCGCACTATATTCCATTAAACTATAATACACGATTAGTGCATTTATGCATAGAATCTTTATTTTCTTGATGAAATTACAGTTGTAAAATAGAATTTAGATAATTAGATATTAATTTCTTCTCTACTCATCATTAGAAGAAATGCTTAAGAAAGATTTAAAATTAAATTATTTTCTAAATTATTAAAAATATTACTTTTAACGAAACTTGAACTTTAATGAAAAATAAAATTTTAGTAACAGAAAATTTTCAAGAGACAAAGTTTAATTTAATTTCTTCTTCTATGACAATTTCATTATGACAAGGATAAAGATGAAACATATTTGAATCTTCAAGCGTTTCTCAATTATGAACGGTTTTACTTTTCATTTCAGAAACATTAAATTTAAAAATGATATTCTTTACACTTGAGCACTCAACTGTTTTAAAATCGCTTAAAAGCAGCTGCTACGTCTTTCGATATAATTAATTTATCTCATGCTTTCAAGAGATAATAAGAATTTTATAAGTACATTAATAGAATGACTTTCTAGATTAAATTTCTTTTTTTTTTTTTTTTTTGAAAAATGAGATATTTTGTCATTTTTAACAGTGCATTTTTGAATAGAAATTTATTACTGAGACAGCTGCTTTGCATTCTAATATTTGTATATCTTCATTTGCATGAATTTTATTGATAATGCAAAGGAATTACGAGTGTGGATTAAATATTTTAACCAAAAAATCATATATATAAAAATTTTGTAAAACTGAAATTTGATAAGAAAGAAAAGATGTTTGCCAATTCGAACCTTTTTGTTAATTTATATAAATTCTAATAATTCAAAAAGTTGTTGCACATTTTAATCCATCAATGCTAAAAATTCTTTGATTTTCATGTTAAACTCTTGATTCATTGCACTAATCAGAAACTTTAAAAAAAAAATCTTGATCATAGTATTTATTAAGGCGAAGGTGGACCTTCAAATCGGCCAAAATCGGCCAAAATTTCGAAAAATACTTTTTGTCCCCAAATCATGAAGAACTTCGTAAGCTTCCGTATGCAGGTCGAATTTTTGCAATCGCATCATTTTTATGGATTTTATTGAAGTTTTTATAAAATTTAAAGGGCCGCTCTGATCAGCTGATCTTTGTTTACAATGTGTTTGTACTTTGTTTACAAATGTTTTCAGCCGATTATTTTCGTCTTAATTAATTCTTAGTTTTAATTTATGAATCGTAATTGGCAACAGTTTGACTTATCGCTATAGTTTACAAATTGATTTCTAATATAAAGTTAATTTTATCGTTATTATAAGCTGCTTTTTTTTATCTTTGAAGCAAGTCTGAAGTTTGTTTTCAGGTTCTATATTGTTGCTTGTAATTTATACTAAACATTGCATATAATAGTAAATAATTATTTACATTTGAAAAATGCATTCAATCAGCTCACGTTGGCGTAAGCCTAAGGGACGCCCGAGCAAGAGAAAAAAGGCTGCCATGGCAAATTGTTTGCAGCGGAAATCCTCTAAAATGGAAGATACTGTATCTGAAAATATTGACAAAGAACCTGTCAATTACACATTTATAGATGAAAGTGCATGGAATTCGTTGCTTAGCAATGTTTCGTGCGATTCATGCACATCAGTGAACTGCTTACGAATAGTTGTGGGGCAATCTTACGGATTTAGCCAAAATCTAGAACTAATTTGTTCAGAATGTGGTCATTCTTTTGGAAAGACATTTTCGAGTGCACGAGAAGAATGCACAAGAAAATTTAAAATCAATCAAAAGATAGTACATGCTTTTTTAAGCATGGGCAAAGGCCATTCGGCTGTTGAAACTTTTTCCATGATTTTAAACATGCCATGCATGGATAAAAAGACTTTTTCTAAATGTTTAGATGATTTGGCTGTAAAAAATGTGCCCATCAAAAAACAAATTCTGGAATTGTCACGAAACATGGTGCGACAGGCGTACATTGAGCAAAATTTATTAGACGCCAATGATGATACATCTATATTAGATGTAACAGTCTCGTATGATGGAACTTGGCAGAAAAGAGGCCACACATCTTTATACGGCATTGGTACAGTCATCGATGTAATCACGGGACTGGTTCTCGACTTTGAGATTTTATCAAAATATTGTCCAGAATGTGCTTCGGTGGCAAAAGATCTCGGAGAAAATTCTGTAGAATTCAGCATTTGGAAAAAAGGACACATGTCCTTCTGCCAAAAAAATTTTGAAGGGTCATCGGGCAGTATGGAAATGAGCGCTGCTTTGAAGATTTGGAAACGATCTGTACAAAACAATCAAATGAGGTATACCACAATGCTATCAGATGGTGATGCTAAAACGCATCAGCATCTAAACGAAAATTGTGTTTATGGCTCGAGTATCTTGATCAAAAAAGAAGAATGTGTGAATCACGTTGCAAAAAGGCTTGGAACAGCCTTACGAAATAAAGTGAAAGAGTTACGAATAAAGGGGACAACGATTGGTGGACGAAAACGCGGTAATTTAAAAGAAGAGACTATCGTAAAATTGCAAAACTATTATCGTAAAGCTATAAAGGACAATGCTCCAAACATTGAAAAAATGAAAACAGCTATTTTTGCTACATTGTACCATTGTATGTCTACAGACAAAAAGCCAGTGCACAGTAAATGTCCCGTTGGGGCAGACTCATGGTGTTTTTATCAGCGTGCGATGGCTTGCAATGAAAAACCTAAAAGTCATGATGCGATGAAAACGCATTTATCGGAAAATGTGGTTGCAAGTATTCTACCTGTATATCAAAGATTAGCATCTGATGAAATACTTCAACGTTGTGCTTCTGCAAAAACACAAAATTCTAATGAAACATTGCACAGCTGCATTTGGCAGAAGTGCCCAAAAGAAGTATTCGTATAAAAAAAACGGCTGGAAATCGCAGTAACATCAGCTGTTAGCGAGTTTAATTTTGGGTGCATGGAATCCTTCAAAGTTATGTGCAAAGATACAGCAATGTGTACTGAATCAATGAACATAGCCAAAAAACGAGATGCTCGCAGATGCAAACAAAAAGAACGAAGATCGTTAGAATCGTATAAGAAACCTTTGATTAAAAATAAAATGAAAAAGTCAGCACAAAATGCAAGAAACGAAAAAAGTGAAGGCATCACAAATGGTGCTGGAATGTTTTAGTTATGATGCTTAGTTTTTGCATGTGAAAAAGTTGTTTTTTAGGCTTATATATTATTTATTTATAATTTTAATTTGTGTGCAGTTGAAAAAATCACTAAAAAAATTTTTGATTAAAAAAAAAAAAATTATATTAAACAAAAGCAGTACAATGTTTATAGATTCCAAAGCTACTTCCTGAGGTTAGTAGAATCCTTGTAAAATTTCCTTATGGTGTAATCATAACTTTTGCTAAAACGCAATTTTTTACATAAGCGGTAAAATATTCCTCACAATTACTTTATATACATTTTGAATTTTATACATTTGCATTACATTCTGTTATAATTCATAACTAGCCAATAATTTTGATAATGAATGTAGGAAAGTTAGGGCAAGGGGGGCTGTTCCCCCCTAAATTTTTATTGTTTTTTTTTTTTAATTCCACATTTCTTTTTACATGTTTAGAATTTTATAAATTTGCATTGTACCGTGTGATAAATCATAACTATCCTGTAATTTTGATCATAAGGCCCCTGTCCTCGTTTGAGGAAACGTTCGTGAGCTAATACTATTCCTATGGGAAAGCATTTTTCTAATAACTCTTTCGCATTTTGACATTTTTGAATAATTTTTTTCGTATCGGACAGCTTAGCTGCATGCTGAAATCGCATCTTTTTTACTTTTTCGATTTTGGTTGCAGGTATATTTTTAAAAAGCACTTTCAGTTTTGAAACTGGTTTTGAAAGTGAAACTAACTGTGTAAAATATACCTACAACCAAAATCGAAAAAATAAAAAAGGTGCGCTTTTGGCATGCACCTCAGCTGTCCAACGCAAAAAAAAAAAAAAAAAAAAAAAAATTCAAAAATGTCAAAATGCGAATGAGTTATTAGAAAAGTGCTTCCCCATCGCAATAGCTTTAGCTCGCGAGCGTTTCTTCGAGCGAGGACAGGGGCCATAAACATAGCCAACCAGAGTAGGAGGGGCTGCCCCCCCCCTTTTGATTTCTATTTTTTTTTTTTTTTTTACTTTTCACATGTTTATAATTTTATAAATGTGCATTGTACCATGTAATAATTCATAATAGTAACTTTGATCATGAACATAATCAACCAAGGGTAGGGGGGACTGCCCCCCCCCCAAAATTTCTATCTTTACTTTTCAGATTTTTTTTTCTTTTTTTATCATTTTGCATTGTGTCCTGTAATGCTTCATAACTAAATGATAATTTTGATCATGAGCGTAGTAAACTAAGGGCAAGTGCCCCCCCCCCTTCCAAGCGAGATTTCTATTTTTTTTTTTTTTTACTTTTTATTTGACATTTTTTCCCAGGTTTGGAATAATTGTGCATTGTACCATGTAATAATTTATAATAGTAACTTTGATCATAAACATAACCAACTAAGGGTAGAGGGGCTGCCCCCCCCCTCTAAATTTCTATCTTTTTTTTTCTTTACTTTTCAGATTTCTTTATATATATATATATATATATATATATTTATCATTTTAAATTGTATCTTATAATACTTCATAAATAATTGATAAGTTTGATCAAGAGCATAGCGAACTAGGGGCAAGTGCCCCCCCCCCCCCCTTTAGTTTTCTTTTTTTTTTTTTTTTTTTTTTTTTTTTGCTTTTCACATGTTTAGAATTTTATAAATGTGCATTGTACCATGTAATAATTCATAATAGTAACTTTGATCATGAACATAACCAACTAAGGATAGAGGGGCTGCCCCCCCCCTCTAAATTTTTCTTTTTTTTCTTTACTTTTCAGATTTCTTTATATATATATATATATATATTTATCATTTTACATTGTATCTTACAATACTTCATAAATAATTGATAAGTTTGATCAAGAGCATAGCGAACTAGGGGCAAGTGCCATCCCCCCTTTAGCTTTCTTTTTTTTTTTTTTTTTTTTTTTTTACTTTTCACATGTTTAGAATTTTATAAATGTGCATTGTACCATGTAATAATTCATAATAGTAACTTTGATCATGAACATAATCAACCAAGGGTAGGAGGGGCTGCTCCCCCCCCCCAAATTTCTATCTTTACTTTTCAGATTTTTTTTTCTTTTTTATCATTTTGCATTGTGTCCTGTAATGCTTCATAACTAAATGATAATTTTGATCATGAGCGTAGTAAACTAAGGGCAAGTGCCCAAGTGCCCCCCGCCCCTCCAAGCGAGATTTCTACTTTTTTTTTTTTTTAACTTTTTATTTTACATTTTTTTCCCATGTTTGGAATAATTGTGCATTGTACCGTGTAATAATTCATAACTAACCAGCAATTTTGATCATGAACATAGGCAACTAAGTATAGGAAAAGCTGCCCCCCCCCCCCTAAATTTCTATTTTTTTTTTTTTTTTTTTTTTTTTTACTTTTCAGATTTTTTTTTATATCTATATATATTTTTATCATTTTGCATTGTATCTTATAGTACTTCATAAATACTGATTATTTTGATCAAGAGCGTAGCGAACTAAGGGCAAAAGCCCCCCCCCCTCCCCCTTCCGACATTTCTGTATTTACTTTTCACATTTCTCTTTTTATATGTTTACAATTTTTATAAATTTGCATTGTACTACATAATAATTCATAACTAAACAGTAATTTTGATCATAACCATAGCCAACTAAATACAAGAGGGGCTGCCCCGCCCCCTAAATTTCTACATATATATATACATTTTTTTTTTTACTTTTCACATTTCTTTTTATATGTTTATAAGTTTATAAATTTGCATTGTACCATGCAATAATTCATGAATAACCAGTAATTTTGATCATGAATGTAACCTTTTGTTTTGTGATCGACCAATGCACAACATTACTGTGAAAGTATCTCGTAAAACGATGAATATTTTTTAATAAAAATGGGCACTTTTTTATATATTTATTAATAAAATTTTATTACACGCGTATATGTATGTATTATAAGCAATATTCATTTATTATATGGCATTTATTTTTCTTCTATATTGAAATACTATTAATTTTACCTTAAAAGTGGATTTTCTCAAAATGAAATTTTCGAAAAAATTTCAATTTTCAAAATGTTCCATGCGCATCCCTAATTTTCCGAATTCTTTGTAATTTGCCATGTATTTACCTTATGGTATATAAAAGCAATATTGGTTAAATTAATTGTTCTTCGGAATTCATAGACCATAATTTTTTTATTGAAAGAATGATTTACAGTATTTTTTTGCTATAAAAATTGGTTTTTCGACTTATTATTATTATTATTAATTTTTTTTTTCATTTATGTTTAAGATTTCAACTAAGTTTTACTCTTAGGTCTTAAAGGTGCCTCATAAATAAATATTACTATATTACATGCGAAAGAAATGCGCATGGAGCATTTTTAATTAATTAATTATTTCACTAATTAATAATTAATAATTACCAAAGTAATTAATATTTTTCCTTAAAATTTTAGTTTTTCTTATATAACTACAATTGCAATCACATATTTAATTTTCAAGCAAATCGGTTAGAAAGAAAAAAATTTTTTTTTGACAGTCCACCTTCGCCTTAATAACAAGATTTTTTGTCATTCAGATATATATTTCTAAAAAACGTGTGAGATCATGTGAATCTCACAGTTAGCTATTGAAAATTGTCTGTTTCTGCATTAACAGTCTGTGTACAACAGATACATGAAAAATCAAGAAAAAATGCACTTAAAGCAATCTCTGTCGGTAAAAGTTTAAATTTCAATGACAACATACATGCTACAGCCAAAAACTTAGGTAAATGTATATAAAGTGCAACCCACGTAAATAAAGCCACCATGATTTTGTGCCGTAATTCGACAGTAAAGAAATATATTAAGAAAGACTATATAGAAATGCATATTTGCATGGAATAACTCACACCCTGCTTCTCATAGTTTACGGTATGTAAGCTAATGCGGAGGAATGCGGTACAAAAAGTCTGATGTGTCATACAAAACGATGCGATACAAAAAGTCTGTGAGATACACTTGTTTTGATGTAAAAATATTTTTTATTAATAAAAAGTTTTGAAGCTTAAAAAAAGAATATGATCAACAGCATTTTTGAAAAAATCAAAGTAAGTGGACATTTGTTAAAGTGGTGAGCAAACAGGACAAAAACTAAGTACTACATACACTCCGGTGAAATTGTTGGCTTCCAATTCTTATGTCATTTAAAAGCATTTTTCTAGTAAAAAATGTAATTTTATGTAACTCATATAAAAATAACAATCGATTGAATTTAATTTTATGATGTTTCCATAAATCAAAATAATCGCCTTTTCACACCATATAAACATTTCTTACAACAGTGAATCTAATGAACTGAATGAAAAAATATCTTCGCGAATGTGGCAAACATAACTTTATCTTAAATTATTAATAAAAAGTTTTGAAGCTTAAAAAAAGAATATGATCAACAGCATTTTTGAAAAAATCAAAGTAAGTGGACATTTGTTAAAGTGGTGAGCAAACAGGACAAAAACTAAGTACTACATACACTCCGGTGAAATTGTTGGCTTCCAATTCTAAGATCATTTATGCTTATTTTTAAATATCTGAAGTGATATTTACGAGTTACTAAAATGGATTCTAGAATAAAGAAATGGTTGTTTTTATGGCTCGATTCTGGTATAGCTGCTTTTAAATTACTTCGAAATATTTGTTATTTTAACTTTTGTTCAAAAGTATGGTGCTCCTATCTTAAAGAAGAAATGATTAAAGATAAAAGCTGAAATTTAATAATCGTAAATATTTATGCTTTTCAATGTACATTTATATACAATTTAACCCTATTTATAATTAAAATTGCCCAAAATATTTTTCATGTATTAAACAAGCTTTGTGTATTTTAAATCAAATAAAAAAACCGCGTGTATTCTAAGTCTCTTTTCAATTTCAATCTTTTATTACAAAAGCAAATGAAAATATCTCATATGGCAAGTAATTCATAATTTTAACAGTACATATAGAGTTTTCAACTGCAAAAATTTTTTATGTGCATTATTAGTTAAACTAAACATTTTACAGACTAAACATGTAGATGCTTTCCTTTGGTTTATTAAACACATACACCTGATTTGCGTGTGGCATTAAAATCCACTTATAAACAATCGTCTATACACAAGGACAAAGTAGTACAAGGATGTTTACAATACTTGATAATTATATCCGGAAACTCCACAAAAAATCTTCATTAGAGTCATTAGAAGTTGAAACCGCAGACGACATACGATCTTAAGCGATTGGCTGTGTGTTGCCTTAACCATTCAGCTACAGTTCCTTTGATTTTTTTATGTATACAATATTGAGCGGATCACCAACCTGGTCAATGAGCAGTTCATTAATTTCTTGATACCATGTTCATCTATCAGCGAATGGTAAATTACATGCATGCATATTGGTTGAGTATGCAGATAAAGTAAAGTTTATACGAAAAAAAGTATCAGAAGTAAATTTTGACGATATTGGCTAGGTGTGGTTCGTGCACCAATGGTATACGTATGGTAGTTTATTAATAATAAAAAAAGCATTCAATATATACTCCTTATATTACAGTCTCCATACCTGTGTCTGACCTTTCGTACTTGAAATAAAAGCTTTAAATTGTAAATAGACTTTGTGGACACCTTTGTATGTTGTAGTAAAATTAATTAAGTATTACTTTGGATAGATATTACAGCCTTGTTGCATTATGGCTCCTAAGGAAAACCATAAACTATTGTACAGAGAGAAATCATTTGAAGCATTTAAATTTACGAAATTACCTGGTGTCCCAAAAATGACTGATGGATTTTAAAATTCAATAACTTGCAAACGGTGACAGCTATTGAAAAAAAAATTGCAGCAGGATTATGTACTATGTCAGAAGTTTTTTTACTGTAATTTTTTATTTTAGTTCGCAAATCAAACAATAGGTAGCGCTGATGGCGATTGAAGGCCAGGTGATCAGTGCTGAGTGAAGCGTCGAGCTGGCCTTCAATCGGCCTTCGTCAGCGCCACCTATTGTTTGATATGCGAACTAAAATAAAAAATTACGGTAAAACAACTCCTGACATTGTACATAACCCTGCTGCAATTTTTTTTTTTAAATAGATGTCACCGTTTGAAAGTTATTGAATTTTAAAATCCATCAATCTTTTTTGGGAGACCCGGTATCGTCACATTTCCATTTTTGAATAGAAAATCGACTAACTAAGAAAAGAACGACAGATACACTTACACAGGCAAATATGATGAACATCCAGATTTCTTCAGAAAGCGGATTCTTGAAGGAAAATATTCCAAGCTTTTTTTTTTTTTCATTGACATCTTTACCATAATACTGATTCCTAATGACATTAACGGTTTATTGAAGTCAATAACCTTTCCCCTTGCCGACGTAATAGGGCGTCCCTAAGGAATGTGAAAAGAAATATATAAAATACAAAAAAAACCTTTTATTAAATAATTTGTGGCATCTAGGAAATATGTATAAATATAAAAAGATTCTATTTTATAAGTTTATGCGTTTTGAAGCTGCATAAAATGTTTTTTTATTTATTTTACTAAAACATGCTTCGATTGAAATTAATCAAAATAAAGAATCTTAAAAATAATAATAACGAAAAAGGAAGAGGCAAAAATAATCACTTTTAAATTCTTGTATACAAATAATTATTTATTTAAATTACACTAATCAAGTAATTATTTTTTTCTAATTCTATAAATTAATGATCATGCAAAGAGTGAGATTTTAAAATATTACAAAATATTACAAAATTACTGATATTTTTATGCTTGAATGATTTTCAAAAAATTGGTTGGCATTTTAGTCTTATTTTTTAATATTCTATCGCAGAAATGCAGATGGTATGTGGAAAACCATAGTTGAAAAAAAATTAGTTTTCTCAGTTCTTCTTAGTTTTCAACAATTATAAAAATATCATTTTGCTTTTTAAAATTTGTATTTAAGTGTATTTATTTATTTATACTGTTAATTCAAACATGCATTGAGGAAATCATAAGAAACTCCTGGTTTTTCAAAACAGTGATAGCGTTGATTCCGAGCACTACTGAATATAAAACTATTCTTACTAATGCAGCTTTTAGTACAGTGGTAACAACGATTGTCTCTTAAATCCACTGGTGGTTAAAATATGTTCTGAATTAAAATAAAAATATGCTTTTGAGTTACTATATTTCTTATTATATCACAGGTTTTAATTAGCTCAACTTAGATTTTAATTTAATTTTTATACATTTAATAATTTAAATATATACATTTTAAATACTTTTGATTTATCTTTTTCATTTTAATGTACACATTAAAATGTGAAATTAAAATTGTTGTAATGTTTTCTGGGACAAAATGCAGAAATATGAGTTTTAGTTTTTAGAAATGAGAAAAAAAATGTTAATTGTTATTTGCCTTCAAGAACAACTGGAAAAGAAATCTCATTTCTCTTATAATAAAATTTGCCAAGTTATAATAAATCGCATGAATTCTTAATTTTTTCAGGAACAAAATGCAGAAATATGAGTTTTAGTTCTTTGAAATGACAAAAAAAAAAAAAAAAAAAAAAAAAAAAAAAAAAAAAAATTAAAATCTAACTTGGTAATTTGTATTGATAAATGCCAGTAAATCCCAGTAGTACAATAGCATACTATACAGTTTTTAACAAGCATATTTCCTGTAAGTGAGAGCATGATTTTTGAGTTTCTCGAAGCGATAATAATATATATATATATATATATATATATTTAGAAGTTCAAAACACTAATTTGTTTAATTTTTAGTTCCCGAATAAATTGTTAGCATAGTTTGTTCGAAAAAGAGAAACCGCAACGCTAACTATTTAAACTTTTAGCGGGAAATCAGTAACTTATATATCACTCAAGGATTAAAAAAAAAAAAAAAAAAAAAACTTATACATTGATTTTTAGTTTATTGTTAATACACACATAATTCGATTTCAGCTTACAATGTAAAAAAATAAGTAATTCGCAGCGCACAGATGTAAAGAATTACATTAAACATTAATGAACTACAAATTTATGCCTTAACATATTTCTTTAAGAATTTTTAAAGGGATTGAAATCGTAAGTTACACGAAAAAAAATTCTAGAGATAAGCTTTAAAGTAAGGAAACTTCTTTTTAAATTAATTGAAAAAGGTATGAATAAAGTTTATATTTTATAGATAAAGTTATTTTATTTGTAATGAATGCATCGCAATGATAAGGTCTTAAAGATAATGTCACCAGGACATGATTTATCTTCTTTTAAAGATCTTGTTCGAATCTGCAAAATCTAGTTTCTAAAGGAATCTGATAATTGATATTTTGTGGATTTTTTTATTATATAAATGTCCCAAAATTCTATTCAGATTTCTATGGGGATCCAAGATTCCGCACTCGAATATAGTGGCAGATTATTTTTAAACTAAACAACTAATTTTATTGCAATTATTTAAATATTTTAAAAAATTTTAAATATCTCGATAAATATGATACATTATGGACAATGATATTACTTAAATGTATCACTAAGTATTGTTTTTACTTTCTTCTATCTTAAAATAGAAGAAAGTATTGTAATCGAAATTTTTTTCGACTTCCGGTTTTCGACAGATTCACACGTTTTAGAGGTGTGAGATTCCAAAAAACCTGTTTTTACAAAATGTCTGTCTGTCCGTGTGTGTATGTCTGTGTGTATGTCGCCATTCTGCCATCGAAAAAAGCATGATGTTATGCATAGAAAATAACCAAATTTTTTGTGAATGTTTTTGGCTGTGGCAAGCAGGTCCTCCTTCAGTTTTGAAATATTCCGCCGGAAGGGGGCGCTGCAATCGCAATTTTTGCGCAATTTTCAATATTGTACCGGCAAAAAGTATATGAAGTTATGCATCGAATTAAAACAAATTTTTTGTGTAAGTGTTTGACTATGGCTAATAGGTCATCCCTGCATTTGAAAAAAATCCGCCGGAAGGGGGCGTTGCAATCACGATTTTTGTGCCATTTTGAATATTGTACCGGCTAAAAGTATATGAAGTTATGTATCGAATTGAACCAAATTTTTTGTGCATGGTTATGGGTAGTTGGTCCTCCCTGAATTTGAAAAAAAATCCGCCGGAGGGGGGCGCTGAAATAGCCAATTTTATGCCATTTTCAACATTGCACCACCTAAAAGTGTGTGAAGTTAGTCCTAGAACTGAACTAAAATTTTTGTATGTAATTATTTTTTGGTAAGGCAAATAGGTCCTCCCTGAATAAAAAAAAATCTGCCTATCATTCTACTGTTTATCGGCTCATGTAGAGACGGAAATTCGTTTTTACTCCGATTAATTGATTGAAGCAGAAATTTAAGATGAAAACTAAAGTTCGTATGGTATTGAATTAAAATTATTAATACATTAAAATGAGTAGCTATTTTTTAAAAATATTAAAATGTACGTGTGAGATAGAAGAAAGTTTTGGGATTGGCACATCCAACTAGTTTATTCTTATTACGTTTAAAACAATAGGTGTTCTTTATTCATACTGATCAAACTGGTTTTTTTCCTAATCAATTTATGATAATCTGACTTCGAATATTTTGAATGCGGTGATTCGCAATAAAAATTACATATTATATTTACAGAACCAAAGTATATTAATTTGATGCAAAATAATTATTTTCTAATAAATTACTGTTTCGTTTCAAGTTCTTTTCTTTTAATTTTTTTGTGACTTTGTATAATTTAAAGATTTTTTTCTTCTTTCATACATTTATATTTAAATACATCACAATCGATATTCCGAAACAAACTAGTTGGATGTGCCAATCCCAAAACTTTCTTCTAATTCATATGTACATTTGAATATTTAAAAAAATAGTTACTCATTTTAATGCTTTAATAATTTTAATTCAATACCATACTAATTTTGATTTTCATCTTAAATTTCTGCTTCAATCATTTAATTGGAGTAAAAACGAATTTCCGTTTCTGCACGAGCCGATGGACAATACAATGATAGGCAGATATTTTTAATTCGGGTTGTACTTACTTGCCTTACCAAAAAAGAATCATATACAAAAAATTTAGTTCAGTTCTAGAACTAACTTCATACACTTTTAAGTGGTGCAATATTGAAAATGGCATAAAATTCGCAGCGCCCCCTTAAGGCGGATTTTTTTTTCAGATTCAGGGTGATCCAACTAGCCATAGACATACACTTACACAAAAAATTTCGCTCAATTCGATGCATAACTTCATACACTTTTGGACAATATTGAAAATGGCATTCATCTTTAAGCTATAAAAATCAACGAAAATAAATTGAACAATTAATGTTTTGTACTTACTCAAAAAGTTAAACTAGTCTTTGTGGGGGGGGGGGGGTGGGGCTACCATAATATTTACCCATCATGGATATACATAATATAAAATATGAAAATAAAATACGGTAAACTACTTTTAGAATGCATCGCAATTCCAAAACAAAGTTTAAACTTATATTTAAACAGTTTTAATATACATAGTAATGCTCTAATAATGAATTGCTGATGATCCAATTTCGACAAATTATAAAACACCAAAATACTCAAGTAGTACCGGATTCCGTAAAAGAAACATCTCCAAAATTAATAATCATATTAAATAAAAGTTTACTGCGTAGGATTAAGCGTCTCATTTTCAATTAAAATATATCTTTCAATTGAAATTTGAAGGAAATACAGGGCTATGAAAAATCGAAGAATGTGAAAAACAGGATTACACATATCTCGGCAACTAATAATCCGATTGTTTTTGTTCTTAATGGAAAATTTATGTTATTTTATTGCCTTTTACGTCCACTCCTTAAAATAAAAAATTCGAAAATTTTTATATACCTTTCATCAGAACGAATTGTTCGAGAGTCCGAAAAAAAATAGTTCCCGATAATCGAGGTTAACCATATTAAATAGGCTTCATTCCATTCTTAAATACTAAGTACATACAAATTTCAAGCCTCTATCTCAATTTGTTCGGGAGATAGAGCGTTTACAGACAGAGAGACAGACGGACGGACGGCAAATTTTTTTTTTCTAAAAGTATGTTTTTTGAAATCTCCAGTGTTTGAAATGTGTAAATCCATCAAAATGTTTTTTCGATTTTTAAAACGATTGCAAGACTTACCCTATACTACGTATGATGGGTAAGTAATAAGTTAAAAAATAAATATGACAGAAAGAAAGAAATGCAAAAGCTTATTCTCACTGAATATTTTGTGAAATTTTCTGCAGTATTATTTGACGCATTTCAAAATGTAGGTTGGCATACTATTTAAAACACCTTGGAAAAACCGTCAAATACATATTTCCTTCGATTCAGCTATACATTAGATCATCAGATATGGCAAGAGATTATTAAATTTCCCTCTAGTAAGTTTAAGAAATTCAAGATATAATAACATATCTGTTAATATTCTATTTTTTAACTGCAAAATTGTTTATAGTAGAAAATAATAGAAATTTCAGATTCGTTAGAACGATAAGACTAAAAAGTGCATAAATATTAGGTGGAAAACACAGAAAAATTATTTGTTGTTTTATGCATATATGAATACAAGAAAAATCCCTTGACGCATTTTAACTTAATAAATTTTACATTACTTATAAAACATATTATAATATATTTATATACTTATAAAATTTATATTTATATACGTTTTCTGGAATCCATTTTGTAACATAAAACCTTTTTTAATGAACGCCTTTATATAAGACAAGGATAATTGGTAACACAGTACGTAAGAATTTAATGAGTTTGAAAAAATACACTGATAATGACCAAATTTAAATCATTAAATATAATGACTAAATAATTGCTAGAATACTCATGTTTCAAAGGTTAAGCGACACACATGTTTTAATTAAATCTTTTGATTTATTTATTAATGTTCTGCATATTTTTTTTTATCCGTACAGTAGGAAAAAATATAAATAAAAATTCTAGGTAGGAAAAACGTTAATTACCATCTACATAAAAATATTATTCATATACATAATTTACTTTGGTAATATTTAAAGGTAAAATTAAAATATATACAATTATTTTCTTTTCTAAAGTACATTAATCCTTAGTAGACAATAATTATAAATTTGGTAAATTGCATCATAAATTGTACTATGAATATGTACTAAAATAAGTAAAGATTGCTAAGTGTTACACTTCAAACAATCTACTTAAAATACACTTTAAAATAACCTACGTTTTGTATCACTTCTGTGAACGTCGTCATATTTTATCCTGTTGACCTTCACGGAAGCGATCCGAAACGTAGATAATTTTTAAGTGTATTTTAATTATATTTTTTGAAGCGTACCATTTAGGAATCTGTATTTATTTTAGTACATCTTCTCAGTAGAGAATTTATAATAAGCTTTGTACTTTCAGTCAAAAGGATTACAATTTTTTTTAATTATTATTATCATTATAGTTTTTGAAGAAGTCACAAAAAATATTATTTTTAAAATCAAATTAATTTTTTAACGCAAGTAGGTTGTAGAAGTTTTACGATATTGCGTCTTCATATTATCTTAATATTAAAATTAAATACGAGATGACTGCATGCATTTTAATGTGGTCTGTTTTCATTCTTGTGTGTGTAATGCTGCACGCACTTTATTATTTAATTTCCTATTTAATTTAATTTAATTTTTTAATTAATTTATTTTTATTTCACATAACTAATGGCATGAAAACAATTCTTCAGATAATCGACTTCCTACTCTTTGAATTAAGATAACATGCAGATTTTGGAATGTTTCTTTATAGTATTAAATTTTTAAGACGCAATAAAATGAATGTGATCTTTCTTCTAATGTTATAAATATATACATTATCCACAGGAATTATATATCTTGAAATTAACTTCAACGTATTGAAAATCTTAACCATACATAGCTCATCAATCAAATATGCATCCGTATACTTGATTGGGAAGTATATGTTGCTCAAGTCCAATAGTTTATTGAACAAATATAGTTAAGAAGACCTTATAATTTCTATTGACATGTAATTTACAGAACAGATGTATTATGTTCAATATATCTGTATATTGTATTTTATCAAACAGTTTTATTACATACTTCGGTCAATATGTTTAAGATATGAATAAAAAAAATGTATTAAATCAACGAAATATTTGTTTCAGTATGTGACAGTGAAATAAAAAAGTAAATTTTTACAAAAATTATCGTTATCTAGAAATTGCACAAAATTTTAGGAGAATATTAATTTTCTATATGCTTGTTAGTTAAATGAAATGTCTGAAAGTTTTGTATTATTGAATTTGCATTTACAATTATAGAAAAATTTAAGAAAATGATATGATTTATATATATAAATACATAATCAATATTTTATACGTAATAGCGTATTTGAAAATTAAGAATTGATTCGATTTAAGCTTCTTAACTAAACATTGATCAAACAAATAATCCAATTAACTTTAACTTTGAAAAATATTTTTTTATGCTTAGTATCAATATGTAACACAAAATTTTATATATTTTGCGAGTATTTCTTTATATGAACCTCGACTTATTTTCTAAGGTATTAGTTATAATAACAGCAAAAGTACCAAAGAAGGTCATATACTAAAGGTGTTTTTATTTACTAATGCTATGTGGAGATACAGTGTGTGTAAAAAATTATAAGAACAGTAAAAAATATTAATTTTATATATAAATTGCAAAATAAATAAAACTTTTTTCCTGATAATACGTACCACTAGGGCAAGAAGCTAATAAAATAATCAACAAAAAAATTAACTGTGAGTATTTTATTATGAAAATAAAACAATTGTACAAAAACACTATTTTTGCCAGTATAAAAACTATAAGAATAGCAAAATAAATTTAATATAGTAACCAAATAAACAAATATTTAATATATTATGCATCTAACTTTGAGTCCAATGATTGCAAATATTCCATCATTCCTCGACATCATTAATTGTTGGATCTGTTCGGGACTGTTTTTGTGTTATTCATCTTCAATCATAGATCTGAGTTCTGATGATGAGGGATAATGGCTCCCATTTTTTATAAATGCGTCGTGCTAGATCTCCCCATAAGTTATCGATATGGTCTAGATCAGGACTTTGTGGCGACCATTGCAAAACTTCAATATATTTCTTATGGAACTAAAATTGTGTCTATATTAAAAAAACACCCATTGCTGAATTTTGGAAACAAATCCATGACATCAGGAGAGTTACGAACAAATTCATTTGAAAATTTGTAAATTTTTTTTAAATGTGATATGATCAAATGTGATATGATTTTATTTCAGACTGCTGTACCATTAAAGCGTTTTCTATTAAAATAAAGTGGGAATCATAATATCCTACTGTTTTCAAAGTTTTAAACCACGATTTTATCTTTTTTATACCCGAAAATATAAAATACTTAACGAAATATCTTATATGAATTACATAAATTTATTATATTTTATAAATATTGTTGATCATAAAATTCAACAAAAAACTATTTTTCATTAAAACAAAAACGGGAAAATGTGCAAATAAACAAAAACTTTTTTTATCATCTGAAATCATCTACAATATGTAATTATGCCAGCACGTTTACAAGCATGTAAACTTTTTTTAAAAAAAAGTTAAAAGATTGAAAAAAAAAATATCGAATTTCATCAAAATGTACCCCTCCCCCCCCCAAAAAAAACATATATTTTCCATTATTTCATTTTATTGCAAAGTGACATTAATAAGTGAATTTATTTCTTTTCTCATATGATTTAACTTCTAAAAATTCAATAATTGTTTAATGCATTTGGAATAAAAACCATTTTATTTCAAGATTTCAAACTCAATTTTAAGCAAATATATTTTAAACAACTGCATATGTAAAATATTCTGATTAAGTTAATAAATGAAAATTCATATCTTAGTAACTTTATTTAAATATTGAATGTAGAATGAGATTACAATGCTAAAAGAAATGAGATAATAATTATAAGGTTTAGAAGTATTATAAAAGAGTTGTTTCATTTCAGCACTTTTTTAAAGCGAATAAACAAGTTCCAAAAGTTAATTTTATGAAAATAATCTTTGTTTTTTTCAGATTATAAATTTTGTAATGCAATTTTTATTTGGTTGTTTTTATTCCTATATATATATGTATATATATATATATATAAATTTAATTTAGAAAACATCAGGAATTTCAATGTATCCGTCTCAATATTTTTCTTTTTATTAATAAAATACAAAAGTATATTTTTCGTGTTCAAGATTAGTTTTTTTTATATTGATAAAATTATTTTTATTCTATATTATATAATGGATTTTTTTTAACTTTTAAAAAAAGTTTTTGATGTACAGAAAATTGTGATATATTTAATATTCCCGAAGATTATGTAAGCAAAATACCGACCAAATTAATAAAAGTTTTATCGATTATTCTTAAATGTTAAAATTAATAAAACATTTTGAATAAGCATAACTCTTCGAATTTAAAAAGCATTTTTAAAAATTAACGCCACTTGATTAAAACGTTTATGTTATCTGTTATTAACCTCTTAATAGCTAATATAATTTTTTTAAAGATAATAATCAAGCATTGAAATCCTCAAAAATAAAAGAATTCGTTTGCAGAAAAACTTAAATTTTTCATTTTTCATTTCAGTTATTATCAGTAAGGTAAAATATTAATCAAAAAGAAATATTTATAATTTTTGAATCAGTTTGTATTTAATCTCAAGTAACAGAGGTGCTGAAATTATAAATCGACAATTAAAAAAAAACTTTTAAATATTAAAAGCGTTATAATCCGTCACTTGCGAGTGAAATTGCTCTATCTGGCAATAACTCATTTTGTAATTTAAACACTTTGAAAATTAACATGCTCTGCACGTGCAGCTATTGAAAGCATTGAAAATCTTTTGGCATAAATAGATTCATATAAGGTATACACAGCGATTCCACAAAATCAAAGTTCTTAAATAATATTTCTGCGATTTTCTTACATTTAAAAATTTCATAGAACCATATTACTCTCAAATGTCATGTCTTGCTTAGAATAAAATGGTTAAAATAATGTTATTTTTATTAACTTTACAATCTGAAATTTCGTTGATTAAATCGAATTAATATCAATCGAATTAATATCAAGGCGTAGTAAAATATTTATTGCTAACTATATTTTAATACAATAACAGCCAATTGCTTCTTCCACTTATCCAAACTAATTATTAGCATCTCTAGAAAATTAATGAATTTACAAACATTAAATATGTTATTTAACATAGCATGAACTGTCTTAAATATTTAATTATGTTAACATGGAACTGACAACTTTTTCTTTTTATTGTGCTATTTCAATGGGGAGGGAGGGAGAAAGGAAGAGTATTAAAATGAAGACACAAATTTAATTATTACATTAAAATTATTCACTGTTCGAATTGAAATTATCTATTGTTTATATTATTCACTGTATTGAAGTTATTTATTAGCTTTTCATTCTTTTCTCTTTATTTCTAAAAGTAAGAATTGTGCACTATTTGTAAGTTAAGCCCTAATTGAAACCTTTATGTTTTTTTCCTAGAGTTTACTATGATGTAATAACTAAACTTAGTGAAATTTTCAGTGTGATGTTTCATTTTATCCTTGAAATTATGTGAGGCGGCCGTACTTGAAGTTTTATCCCGCTCATCACCATTTGGGGTACGCGATTTTAAAGCACTGCATAAAATGTTTTCTATCTACATGACAATGTCCCCGAGTGGAATTGTTTGTACATTCTAACCTCAATATAAACAATTAATAGTCGAGATAATACTTTTCACATGAATTTGTGTTGGTACTTCATCTCTATTGATTACCTAAGAGCTAAGCCGTTTATTCAATGAAGTAATGTTTTTCATTTTCTAAAAGCTTATAATTTTAATTGAATAAATGCTTTTTGTATTCTTTCAACACTTGTTTTGAGCGGTTAAACTTTTAAGACTTATGCATTTCTTAAATGTTTTATTTTGTGATGGCGGAATAATATTTCCTTTAGCATTAGCATACTCTTTTGATTTTGTTCTGATCTCGTGACAAGGTACTGGCAGAAGAATGTGCGTAACAACGTAAAGACACTTTTAATTTACGAAAAACTCGTAGTTATTTGATTTTAGGAATTTTCTTTACTAGTCATTTTTGATTTGGTTTAGAAGAAATAATATATAATAATGGTAGTTCACCTAAACTCCTATCTAATTTCACAACAAGATTTTTTAAAGTCTGAATCAATTATGATTAGTACTGCTTCCTTGCACGGATCACGATCATAAATCAAACGAAATAAACACAGTTCATTTTGTTTATCAAATTGTTAAAAAATATTTAAAATAATTTTCACAGGTAAACATGTCTTCTATATTTTACCAAAGCAGGATTTAATTACCATCTAATTTGTTCTTTCAAAAATAATAATAAAATATTACAGGTCTTCATAATATATTATAAAGTAAAATAAAATATTAATGTATCATATAATGACTGCGATTGATTTGTACTTAGAACTTGTTGCTGGTTGCACTTATAACTGGTTAGATTCTGGCTGCTTCCGACAATTTCTAATAGTACAATTTATTCTATGTTGCAAGAGGAAGTAAAATTTGTATAACGAAATTTTAACAACGCTCGTTGTCATGTCGCAAACAATGTCACTCTCCTATTGCGACATTGGCAATGGCGAATCTTGGAACACCCTCCCTACTCATCCGACATGTGTCCTTGTGATTTCGATCTGTTTCCAAAGTTGAAAGTACGTCTCCGAGGTCACCGATTTCATGGCATTTCATCTGTACACTGTAAAAAAAAATTCAAGAGGTTACTCAAAATTTTTTAGTGAATTTGTATTCCACAGAATTTTTTAGTAACCATTACAAACTTTTTTTTTGCAAGTGAAACAAGCATTTCTTTTGTAGAATGAACAAAAGAATTTTTTGTATAACTAACATAAAAATTTTTAGTATGAGCCACCAAGCAAATTTTAGTAATAGCTCCAAAATTACTGCTAATAACCATTACGTGCGCCCGAAGGGCAAGAGCTTCATTCACGCGGCCTCCAGACTTCTGAAGCGAAAGATTTTCGGCAAAGCCGCAATAGATGGCAGCACCAAACATTGCTACCTACTCCGACAGGATTTTCATAATCCCTTTATTAACGAGTACTTACACTAAATACATTCGGGGCGTATTTGGCATTGGCCAGTATCGAACCCGGGACCTTTTAGCCTGGAGTCCGTTACTATAACCACTATGTTATCAAGGCCACACGAAGCGAGTTTTAGTAATATCTATTAGAAATATAAAACTATTAACTTTATTCGTTGCTAACTTTTTTATAGTAATTCTTACAGATTTTCTTGTAACCGACTAAGATTACTAAACATTTTTTAGTAATTACAAGGATCACTAAAGTTTTTTTAGTAGATCGATTTTTTTTTTTTACAGTGTACTCCACGCAGTAGGCCGCTCGGTCGCTCACATCAACAATCAACACCTTGCCACCGGTCTACAACGGCTTCCCGACATTTGACAAAAAGTTATAAGTTTTGCTGGTGATTATATAGAACGAATGTAATGCAATTGTACTGATAGATTCATTAAAAAATTACTTATATCTATGTTGCCATTATTTAATTTACAGTCCTCATATCTTCTTTCGTGCAGTCTTCATGTACCGCACAAGCTTTGCCTTTGATTTGAAGTAAATTTCAAAGCTATAAATGCAAAGACAATCTTCACCGTCTTCATGACATGAATGTAATTGTTTTATATTTTTTTAGGCTTTCATGCGTTTATACAGTTTTAATTTGAAGTTTATCAAATCATGATGTTTTACAAATCATATATGTGCTAAATAAATATATTAAAATATATAAACCGAAGGGGATCTTAAAGGTTGTGTATAAATTACCTCTGTCCAGTATAAAAATAAAATAAAAATAAGAGAAAAATAAATTTAAAATAAAATTATAAATTGAATTTTTTTTCAAGAAGCTGGAATTCATAGAACTTTTAGGTAATGGTAACAATGAAAGCTCATGTAAAACAATTGGTTTCGTGAATTTTTTTTTGCTATCTGTATAAGAAAAACTCCAAGAATCCCAGTGTTTTAGAAAAAGTTTAGGAACTTTACAGAATTTTTTTAAACTGCATTAAAACAAGAACGATATGCACGTGGTATTTTCCATCTAAACTTCCTAAATAAGAGATAAAAATATGGTGAGTAAGTGAACGAAAAAAAAAAAATTATCGTCTTATCAGCCAACTATGCACCGGAAAAGAAGTACAGGCCATAAAATAAACTAAGATGAAAAAGTTCTGGAAGAAATGTCACCATGAATATCTTTTTTTTTCTATTTGTTTAACAAAGAATTTATTATTTTTTAATTTACAACAGTTCTTACTTTAATCAAAACAAAATAACATTAAAAAAACCGTTTCGTTTTTAAGAAATGAATTAATGTAAATCGCGCAAGTTTAATTATCAGAATTTCCATTTCAAGGAGACTTAATATTATTTTGCCCATTCAAAAAGTAACAATACTGTCATTCTAATGTATACTTGCATCAAAATAAAACGATAACAAGACCGAAAAAAAACCTCCGAATGTATTCAGATTTTAATCAAAAGAAATATACCGTAGATAGATAAATTGCTGGAGCGAAAAACAAATAAATCGTACAGCCAAATGACAAATTGAGTTATTTTTCAATGTTGTGGATGTTGCAGCACTTCTTATATACTACCTCTGACAATAAAGATCGGTGAATAGTCGTAACATTAATGTAGATGAAATATTAACGAAAGTTACCACACCATCCTTTGAAATAGTCATCTCTCATAACTATACACCTCTTCGATCTGCTATACATGTCCTGGGAAATTCGCAAAAAGTCTTCATTTGGGATGGAGTTTAACACTAGAACTACCGGTGTTTCATATATACCTAGTTTTACCGCGTCCGTCAAATTGACGGATTTTTGATCTCGGCTTTCATTGTAACTTTTGACTTAGTTAATGTAAATAAAAATATATAATTTAACAAAAACATAATTTAATATGATAATTCATTAATTATTAATAAAAATTCAATAAAAAAAAGTTTCTATCTGCATTTATAGTACATTTGCTATGCATGAAATAACTATGAGGCACACTGTAAAAAAAAATTGTGAAACTTACAAAATTTTTTCTAGTAGAATTGTATTCCAAGAACTTTTTATGCAACGGCAACAATAAAAATTCATGTAACAGATACAGATTTGCATTTTGAATCAAACAAATTTTAAGGTTACTAAGAATTTTTTGGGGAAATCGTATTCCAAGAACTTTTTAAGTGACGATAACGAGCATTATAGATAAAATTTTAGTAAAGTTACCAAAATTTTAGTAAATTATTTTGTAAAATTACAGATGGTTTTAGTTTTGCTTACAAGTTTTGTAGATTGACATCATTTTCTTGTACAGTGTACACATAAAATTTTAGTAAGCATAAGAGATTTCGGTTAATTTAGATTACTAAGGTTACAGATTTTTTTTACAGTGCACACATTTTACATGTTATCTTAGATTAACACTTGCAACGAACTTATTAAACTTAGTTAATGTAAATAAAAGAATATAATATAACAAAAAAATAATTAATATAATAATTCATTAATGATAAATATAAAGAAACTAAACAAAAACAGTTTCTATTTGTATTTACAGTATAGCACATTTGATATGAACGAGATAATTATAAGGCAGATATTTTACAAGCGTCTCTTATCTTAGATGAACACTTTCCACAAAGATATTTTACTTAGTTAATCTAAATAAAAAATATATATAATTTAACAAAAATAGCATTTAATGTACTAATTCATTAATTATTAATAAAAAACAACCAGTTTCTATTTGCATTTATAGTATAGCACATTTGATATGAATGAAATAATTATGAGGCACATATTTTACAAGTACATGTTATCTTAGATGAACACTTACCACAAACATATTTGTTGCATACATTGCAAGTATAAATCGCCTTGTTTTTGTTGCATAATCGAATTTGGCAAGATTTGCGATCATAATGAATATTTTGTGAATTTTCTAGAGCACAATCCATTGATTTCCGTTCTTGTTTTTGGGAGGAGGCTTCTTTTCTGCTGCACCTATATTCACTGGAGAGTTCTTCGGATAATTGAAATAAAAATTGTTTTCTAGTCATATTTTTATCACAAGTCTCTTTATATAAAATCCACTCATTGATTGCTGCTAAGTCCAAAATATTATAAAATACCTGCAAAGGCCATCTACGTGACCCAGCTTTTACGCTATATTTGCGGGCCACTTGGTCAACTACATCTACTCCAAACTTAGTCTCATTGTAAAATGACACAGTTGCAGGAATTTGTTTTCGATTAGAAGCAATTTTTACAGATTTGTGTTTTGAGATAAGAAGTAGTACTTTTTTATGAGGCTTACTTTTATAAACTGTTAAAACAATATCATTTGATTTGTAGATTTTTGTGGAGAAAAGAGCCATGTTATCTTTTCTAACTTTACACTGTTAAAAAAAATCTGAAATTCACGGATATATTTTTTCTGAATTTCACAGAAAAAATCCTTTTTCGCACCAAAAGGGCTTTTTCCGTTACAAATCTGAAAACTCCACGATATTTCCTGAAACGAACGAAAAGGATGGAAATAAAAACAAAAAACGGAGACAGTCCGTTAACCGGGGATCTCCGTGGCCGAGTGGTTAAAGCACCACGCCATTAAACGTCTGGGAGCATAGATTGTGGGTTCGTATCCCAATATCCCCATAAAATAATGAAAACACAAAAAGTCCCTTTTAATATTTTTTTCTGTTTATTTTTCTCTTATTTCTTATTAAAAAAATCTTTTAACTAATTAGCCTCCCAATAAATAAATAAATTGCGCGCGATAATTTCAAAAAATTATCTAATTTTTGTAAAAAATGAATAAAAAATATTTTTTCATACATTCATTCAAAAAAAGAAAAATTGTGATTTTAAACAATGATTTTTTATTTTATTTACGCTAGTTAAAAAATTAAAATTTGTTTTAAAATAATAAGTATTATGCATCATTCTTATAGGTGTAAATTAACGGTCGCCACTCGCCACGTGGCGATTAAAGTTGCAAAAGTGGCGACTAAAAATCGGCCATCGATCGCCACCCTAGTCGCCACTCGGCGATTGAAAAATCTTATTAACTTGCTTTGTGAAATACAGCTTTTTTCATGGATATATTCATCTCTACTTTGTTTGCATTTAATTAGTGAATATTAAATAATTCTTTAAATTAAAAATCGGCCATCGATTGCCACCCTAGTCGCCACTCGGCGATTGAAAAATCTTATTAATTTGCTTTGTGAAATACAGCTTTTTTCATTGATATATTCATCTCTACTTTGTTTCCATTTAATTAGTGAATATTAACTAATTCTTTAAATTAAAAATCGGCCATCGATCGCCACCCTAGTCGCCACTCGGCGATTGAAAAATCTTATTAATTTGCTTTGTGAAATACAGCTTTTTTCATGAATATATGCATCTCTACTTTGTCTGCATCTAATTAGTGAATTGGTTTATTCTTTCTTTCTATTGGATGCAAGCATATTTAGCAACTTTGTTGTATTTTCTATATTTTGGGTTTTTACCATGAACTCTTTATTTGGATTATATTTTCAAGAAATTGTTTTTTTTCCTACAAAATATAGTCATCAATTTTAATTCCACATGCATTTCAAATAAATTATACCATTTTACCTCTGGATGCAAAGAGATTTTAAGGACATTGCTGTATCTTAAATCTTTCACTTTTGCCATATGCTCACTAATTGAACCAGTAATAGTTGGCTAGTACATTTTTTTTTTTGAATTTATGATTAAAGTTTATGTAGGTGTCAAGAAATATTGAAACATTATAGCCAATTACTTTTTAAATATAGGACAAAATTAGCACTCGCCCCTTAGGCGAGTAATACTGCAAATTTAGCATCTGACTTTACTGCTACGAAGCAGACTTCCTCCACCTCACCAACACATTGGCACTCTCTGATTTTGCCTTAATAAGACATCCGGAGTTTTGAAATCTCAGCCAAAGCAAAGAATATTTATATTTATCTGTACACTTGCCAAACTTAATAATTACCACCAATTTTAAGTAAGAATAAAATATCCAAGAAAGATGAAATTATTTTTTAATTTAAAATTTAAAAATACAATTTTCTTGTTTGTTTTATACAATGCATTAATATACATTTAAATATAGTTTATCACTTATAATTTTATCTGCAGTATTAATCCCCAATTCATATTTTTCCATTCAGTGGAATGACAGTTTTATTTTTAACCAAATATATGTAACAATGTAACTCACTAGCCACTAAATAAATAAATTAAAATAAAAAGCCATTTTGACCTATTTTTAAAAAGTGGCTACTAACTTTTAAAAAGTGGCCACTAATGAAACTGGGTCTACCGGCCACTGGCTACTAATTGAATTTCCCAGTTTTCACCTATAATCATTCTAAAATAAAATAAAATAAACCGCTTACGAATATTCTAACGAATATATTTGAAAGGCAATCTTTGAAAAGCACAACATATTTTCCCAGTAACTCATAAAAGACATACTTTGTACAGACAGGCATCAGCAGCTTTGGCTGAATCAGTAAGGACTTGATCCTCTACGCAAACGTCCCTAGTTCGATCCTCAGGATGGCTTGAAATAAATTGTGCAAAAAATAATGATTAAAAGTGATTTAAATTAAGTATATGGTCACTCGGAAATTCTTTCACCAATGTCCGGTTCACTAATTTTAAAATTTAAATTAAATTATCATTACAAAATCAAACTTTGTAACGGAAAGTTACCGCTTTTCCATACGGAAGTTTTGCTTTCTTTTATTTTCCAAACGGAAAATCTACTAACGGAACGGTGAAAGTTCGGCTACATTGCTGCCGGTAGTTTCACCTGGAATTCACAGATTTATTTTTAACAGTGTAGCTATTTTCAGCAATTCTCTTTTATTTGCTGTATAGTTCCAAGAAGACTTGTTTTTTTGGCCAGTAGCTTCTTTGAGAGCTGCATACTTGTAAAAAAATTATCCGTTGTTATATTCCTCCCACAATTTACGTAGTTTTTACAAGATTCAAAACTACAAATTCATTCAAAGGAACTCCTGATGGTCTAAGTTCGTATTTGCCTAAATAGGGAAAGCCATTTATAAGATATTTACTTCGCACGTCTACAGCTAACCAAAATTGAATTCCAAATTTGTCTGGTTTTGGGGGCATATATTGCAGAAATCTGCATCTTGCTTTTGTGGGAAACAATTGTTCATCTACGCTTATATTCTGATCTGGTTTGTAACAAGCTTGGCTGTTATCAATAAAAGACTTCCAAATTTCGGAAGCTAATCCACATTTGTCAGTTCGTAAGCGAACACTCCTCTCACTTTTTTTTTGTCAAAACGAATGAATCTAATAATTTCTAAAAATCTATTCTACTCATAGTTTCGCGAAAGAAAGAAGGTCCCCATTTTTCTGACCACAAATAGGATAATTTCAAATTTCTCGCTTCATAGGCTCCTCGAACATACAAAATATAGCTGCAAACGCATACAATTCTTCTATAGAAATTTTCCAGTCGTCCTTCTGTAAAATATTTCTGGCCTCAGGCTCAGTGCAAGTTTTTATGTGCTTCATCATTCGATTATCAATTATAAGTCTAAATGCACTACTAACATTACCAAGCATAATATTTCGTTTCGCATAACCAGTTGGGCCTGAAGTATGTTTGAATATAGTGTGTGATGGGAGTCTACCAACATAACCATTCCCTATTTCTTCCCATTCAGATCCATCGAGAGCAATTTCTTTTTCCTGTCTTTTTTCAGTTTCTGTTTGGATGTCCAATTCAGTATTTAAACTTATTCGCAATCGTTTTCTGCGTTTGTGGCTCTTTTGAGGAATTTCATCTTCATTACCTAAAGCTTCACTTTCATATTCTTCTTCTTCACTTTCTTCAATATCTCGTACTTCAATTTCATCTCCAGAATTTTCAGAGTCATTATTATTACTTGAATTAGTGTCCGAACAGTCTTCATTTATACTAGTGAGTTCTTTGTATTCTCCGAATAATTTTTTTTCTTCCTCGAAATCGTTTCATTTTTGACTAGAATTTACAAAAAATAAAAAATATTATTTTTTTTAATACAAATATATTCATACTTTTTTCCGAGATTGGACTACAATTGATAATGATCGCGTCCTAATTACGTTTACCAGTTACTAATACGTTTGATATGATGCCTGGAGTGGACTGCGCATGGGCGAAAAGGGCATGTCCATGTGGAAAATGGGGAAGTCCGTACCACTTCGGGATGAGTTTGTTAATTGCCGAAGCCGTCAATTTGACGGGTCTTGGTATAAATAGGTACATGTCATACTGATTACGGAAATTAAAATTGGTGAGAGGAAATTGAATAGGAATCTTTAAATATTCTTATGTTTTATTAAAAGTCGTATCATAAAATTTTGGAACTCGCCATAAATTATATCAAATTTTTAAGCATGAAATTTGAAAACCGTCAAAATGACGGTCTTGGTCGTTCTAGTGTTAAAAGCTTCGTCACATTTCCTTGGATGTCAGCAATATGGTCAAATCTCTTTCAAAGAGAATTTGAGTGGTGAAATAGGAAGAAATCTGGAGGATTGAGATCTGGCGAGTATGGTGGATGTTCAGTTTGCACCACCCCTCATGAATTTCTGTTGGTGTCTTGCAAAGTTTAAAACCAAACTTTAAACTGATCTTTTGTTCGTTCATTTTCCTGTTCTCAGTTAAGAACCAACACATTGAACAAGCACTTAGTAAAGCACGCCTTACACAGAATATAAACGACGCTCAATTGAACAACGGTGGGAAAAGATGGTCAACACTTGCCTCTATGCAGGTGCAGTGTTTTGTTTCCCCAGTGTTACCTGATCGGTCGTTCTGAATTCATTCACCGAACTTTATTGTCAGAGTTAGTATGTAACACATACTGCCAACAGCGATATGGTTATCCATAGAGCAGACTATAATAATTTGTTTCTGTGGAAATTAAGTGAGACATTGAGTTTTCCAGCAAGTCAAGATCAAACGAAAAATGCACAGATTAGGAAACATTAATCGGAAAATGAAAGTATACTTAAAAAAAAAAAGTTTTCGCTATTTTTTGAATATCCCTTGCTTTCGAAACTCAGCCCCAAAAGCTTAAAGTGTGTTGAAAGAGGTAGGATAAAAAATGTGATTTCAGATGTGCTTAAAAGAGCACTTTAAAACGGGCTAGGAAAACAAGTAAATAATTTAAACAATGTGAAAAACAGTACGTTATGCACATTCATACACATTTTTACTATTGCAAAAGACTTTGGTCGATAATTTAACGAAAACTAAATATTTTTGACCTTTGTTTCAAAGTTTATTTATTTATTTAAATATCGTCTATCAATTTCTGCATTTTCCACAGGAAAGTTTATGAGTACCCGGATATATTGGCAATGGATGATAAAAATAGTTAAACCTACAAAATACTAATAACCCCCCCCCCTCCCCAAATTTAAAAATATATACTAATGGATTCTAAATAATATAAACAAATAAGATCTAAATTCTTTTAAAAATTTTTTTTCATGATAATACCCTAAAATTGAAGTGAAAAGAGAAAAAGTAATCGAGCACCCGACCAATGTCATGAGAGTTAATAATAAGAGCTTATTTTTGAAAGTATGAAAATTTCATATTGTTTCATTTTTTAAGTGTCACTATCTATTTATAAGTTTGCTGTTTAAGCAAAGAAATGATTAACTAAAAAAAGATTAAAATGTTTATATTTATTTATTTATTTATTTATTTATTTTTGTTATGTCATTTCTTCATGGAGTATACTTAAGCTCCAGATTCTTAGTTGTAAGAAAATATTAAATTCTATTTTTCTTTCAACTTGTTGTAGAACGGAAAAATAAACTCAAAAAACGACATAAGATTAAAACTCTAAAATATAATTTCCACTGAGTGTTTTCTGAAATTCCTTCCAGAATTTTTTGACTCGTTTCAAAATAAATTTTGGCATATTTACGAAATCCTTCTTAGAAAATAGTCTAATGTATTTTCTTTTTAGAATTGTGTGAAATATCATTTTAGTTTGTTTGTTTAGTAATACATTGAATACATTATTTCTCTTCGATGCATACGGATGTATTATTTTCATAGTTAGCAGTTATATTTCAGTTTAATTAATAAAAAATATTGTTTTTCAAAATGATATAATTATAATAAAAATGTACATACATACATTTTCAAAGCTATTCATGTACTTTATGCATAGCTTTATATTATGTATATTTTTATTAATTGTAAATAATAAATAATCATACTTAAAGTTAAATATTTTCACTCCAAAATTTCTTTACAGGTCTCAAAGAGAAGAAAGGATAAAAAGAATAATAATATCAATATAAAAAATATTGAAAATAAATATCAATAAAACTTTGTAGAAGTTAATATATTAGAATTCCAAAATACTAAAACAGCCTTGTTTTAGAAAAGCCTGAAATATGATGAAAATTTTACAGCAATCAAATAGCATTGTTACCTAATTTTTAAGTAACACATTATTTATTTAACCACGTCGCAAATATCATATTATTTTCTGAGACCTGAACAAAATAAAATTCATATGCTTTATCTAATATTAATTTTTTTTTCAAATAACACTCCTCAAAAATGTGGATTTTTTTAAAAGCTGCAACACATTCATTTAAATGGATATTTAGGTCATTGTCACTTCAAAATGATTAAAAATATTAAGATGTGGTAATCCCAAAACTTTTTTCAATCTAATGCATATTATTACTTTAAAATTTGCCAAAAAATTATCATAATTAAATGGCAATCTGTGTTCAACATGGAGATTGAATTCCATGCATTATTTTTTGTGGCATGACTGTCTCTAAAGTAATATAAATTCCGAAATATTCAGCAAAACAGCACTTGCTTTCAGATGATTAACATCAAAACCTAATCAACAGGAGTGTATCAATATCTAACTAAATCCTAAGTTAGATATAAACGCGTATATTAGATCTTCAGATACTATCGCGAAAATCGGGCAACATTTAGCCTAAGAGCATAAAGTGTAGGGCAATGTACATGAAAATGCAAACAGCACTAAATAATATCAAACAATTAGTAAATCTTGAGATGCACTTATAAAAATGGACAAAATGCAACATAAAAATGCCACATCTTGGGCGATTTACATCAAAATGTAAAATGAAAACCTATTATATAATTATATGAAGGACTAACTTAATCTAAAGTTTGATGAAAATCTTTTCATTAGTTTTTGAGAATGAGCTCATTAGTTTTTCTACTTCGAAAGTCTAAAAAATGCAGCATATCAGCGACTTGTATTGAGCTCTTTACACTTAAAAGTAAAATAAAAAAATAATCAACTCTTTTTAAAGACTAACGAAATCTGATATTTGACTAAGAATCTCTCCAATGTTTATGGAGATTCAGCTATAGCGGTAATCCTTGAAAATGATGTATAGCAGGGGAATTTTGTAGAGTGATTTACACCCAAAACTAATTAGTACCAATTTATATCTGGGACTAAGTGATTTTAATTTTTTATTTAATTCCATGCGTTTGTTCTGGAAACAGAGCGCATAAAAATATGTGTTACACACCGATGCAAAGACTCAAAAGATATAAGGAGGAAAGATTTTCCACAAAATTTCCCACAATGCTTTTTCCGGAAACGAAAATTTTAAATGTCAAACAGAAAATATTTTAGTTTTTTTTTTTTCTGGTGTGTCATATTTGATAATTCCAGATTTTTTTTATTTTATTATTAATCAATTTATTTTCTATCCTTTGATGATTGCAACGCCTGAGCCAATATTCTTAAAAGCAGTAAATACAAAATCTTCTCGTCGTGTTGGAGATTACATAGTAGAAATTTTCGGAAGAGAAATTGAAAGATTAGGTTCTTCTAAAATAATAGAAATTATAACTGACAATGCAAATAACATGAAATCAGCATAACAAATGTTAGAAGAAAAATATGTTCACTTAATTATATCGGCTGCCTTGCTCATGGGTTAAGCTTTTTGGCAAAGGACATAATAAGTTTGAATCCAATTTCAACAATTCCAATTTCCAGATAATTGTGATATTGTTTAATAATCAAAATGTGGCCAATCAAACATTGAAAGCAATCCAGAAAAAAAAACAAGAGAAGGAAATTTCTCTTATTTTGTCAGCAGAAACTAGAATGGATTCAGCAGCGAAATGTTTTGTCAGTTTGCTGCATACAAACAATTTCTTACAATGTCCTGCTATAGATGACACAATATCACTGCCTCCAAATAAAGCAGATACTGGATAATGATGTATTTTGACTGCAAATTCAAGCAGCAAACAACCTGTTTTACCTCTTTCTGCAGCAATAATGAAGCTAAAAGGTGCTGAACCAGATATTTCAGTAGTTACTTTTATTTTCAAAAACGTAATGTGAAAATAATTTAGCAGTTGCCTTTGTCTTTCCTGACCAAAGAAGAAGAAAAATCTGTTAAACCATTTTTAATTAACCGATACGATTTTTGTTTTCCGTTGGTACAATTAGCTACAAATCTTTTTGATCCACAACATCGTGGACAACATTTGTCTGAAGATGATTTATTGACAGCTATTTAAAGCGTATTTAAAATTGCTTAAAACACTCCTGGTATTAATGAAATTGCAGTAATAGCAGTTTAGCAGTATACAAGGCAAAACAAAAGCTCTGGATCTTAGACATTATTTGGAAAAATGCCAGTAAAATATCTTCAACGACTTGGTGGAAAGGTTATTGTAATACATTGGAATTATACAGGGTTGCAATCAGAATTCTGAATATTCCTCGAACAGTTTCTGCATGTAAACACAATTGGCAAGCGTACAGCAATGCAAAAAAGAGAGAGAGATAGAAATAGCTTAATAGATGAATCCACTGGGAAGCTGGTATTGGTTTAACCAAATCTTCATTTGATATGCGTTGATGATTTCATGATTTCAATTTTTTATTCTGGACATGGTCTGTTAAAGGGACACACAGACACAGAATCTTCACATAGTATCAGTAATTCTGATTTAGGACACCATATAATTTCCATTTCTGAGTGTGACCCAGAAAGTTAGGACATTAGCATCATGGAATATTGGTATTTCTGCCTTGAGAGTTATTCAGATTTTTCATGTACGCATCATTCATAAAAAAATATTCTTTTTAGGAAAATATGCAGTTATTTTTTAACATATTTTGTTTTCATTTCAGAAATTTATATATCAATTTTGTAAATAAAATATTTTGTCCAATATGGTATTTTTTATTTGTTACTGAAACATTATATATTCACAATAGTTATTAAAGAATATTTATGTATTTTAATTTTTTAACTTTATACAGGATTAAAATACAAATTTTTATGTCTATTATTTTTATTTTTATTTATTTTTATTTATTTATTTACTTATTTTTCTTTGATTGGGGAAAACTTAAATGGGCATCAGATTCAGCGTTGATGAAAATACCCCAGTTTTATTTGCTTTTAGAGATTAGTGAAGCCACTCATTAATTTTGGCTTGTTAGAAAACTTTATGGAAAATTTCCCGTTTCAAAATTTTCTGAAAAGTTGACAATTTTAAGAGATATATAGACAAGAATTTTATAAAAAAAAATTTTTTGAGTTCTCGGACCTATAAAACATGTAAATCCGTCGAAACCCGAAATTCGAAAATTTTCCCGAAGCCAATACTTTATTCTTGTAAAAGCAGAAGAAAGTAAAAATACTAAATGTATAAGAAATAATGGAATTTATTATAAGGAACATAAGGCAAATATTAATATTTTTTAGCAGGAAAATATCTTTCGAATTTTTCTTATTGAATAAAGTAGTAGCTTGGGCCCTGGGTTAGCGGGTTACAGAGTAAAGGTTAAAATCTTTTTATCATTTAAATTAAAAACTCTATTTTTTCTATGTTATATGCTTTTTAGATCACCAAATAACTCCAAAAAGAAATTTTGAATGAAACATGCTAATTATTCAATCATATATAGATTTGAAATTTATTAACGAAACTTTCGTATCAAAAATTTAATAAAATAATAGCTTTAAAGAATAATTCCATATTCAGAAAAGTGAAGATTAAACAATTACTTTAAACCATTATCCACTTAAGGTTGCTTTATTTGCATTTTTTTTAAAATTCAGATACGAAAGTTAACCCTCCAAGCGTCTAGCAAATGGGTAAATTTGTAATGTTGTTTTCTCTGCAATTTGTCTTAATTGCTAATAAAATATAATTATTTCAATATTACATAAAAAATCTTATTTAGGAATATAAATATAATCTTTGAGGGTCTTAATCATTCTTCAATGCTTTGAAAATTCATTAAATTTATAGAATTATAATATCTTAAACATTGCTTATATTGCAGTGAAACCTGGAGCTTTTTGTGCGGAATATTACGGGCCAAAATCCTTGAGAGTCTTAATCATTCTTCATTGCTTTGAAAATTCATTAAATTTATAGAATTATAATATCTTAAACATTGCTTGTATTGCAGTGAAACCTGGAGCTTGGTGTGCGGAATATTACGGGCCAAAATCCTTGAGAGTCTTAATCATTCTTCATTGCTTTGAAAATTCATTAAATTTATAGAATTATAATATCTTAAACATTGCTTATATTGCAGTGAAACCTGGAGCTTTTTGTGCGGAATATTACGGGCCAAAATCCTTGAGAGTCTTAATCATTCTTCATTGCTTTGAAAATTCATTAAATTTATAGAATTATAATATCTTAAACATTGCTTGTATTGCAGTGAAACCTGGAGCTTGGTGTGCGGAATATTACGGGCCAAAATCCTTGAGAGTCTTAATCATTCTTCATTGCTTTGAAAATTCATTAAATTTATAGAATTATAATATCTTAAACATTGCTTATATTGCAGTGAAACCTGGAGCTTGGTGTGCGGAATATTACGGGCCAAAATCCTTGAGAGTCTTAATCATTCTTCATTGCTTTGAAAATTCATTAAATTTATAGAATTATAATATCTTAAACATTGCTTATATTGCAGTGAAACCTGGAGCTTGGTGTGCGGAATATTACGGGCCAAACGCTTAGAGGGTTAAAGACTCGAAATCTGGCAATTATTTTTACAGCAGATTAATGCATCCATTTCAAATATTTCTCTCATGAATGAAATATTTAGGCAAATCACAATTTTTTCCTATAATGTTTACTTGATACATAATATGATATAAACTCTGCATTTTCAATGCATCTCTACACAAGTTACGTAAATAAAAAATAAAAAATAAAAACTTCTTATGAATCCCCCAGCAATACTGATTGAAAGTGGGAAGAGAAAGATCTAAGAAGAAACCAATTACACAAGCCCCACCAGTGGCCGAGAGGTTCAGACCTCTCAACTGGTTGACGGCAGGTGCTGGGTTCGAATCCAATCGCGGCTGTCGGCCTAACTGTTCAGAGTTTTCATGGTTTTCTTCGAACCTTGCGTAAATACGGGTTAGGTTCCCTTAGAAAGACCCCCACGAAGGGCACTCCCCCGCCGGTCCTATATCCCTAGCGCAGATAATCGGACGACAAAAATAAACCAAACCAATTACACAAAAGAAGTGAATAATGACAGAAAAGAGAAAAAAAAATATGTACAAAAATGATTATTATAAGAAATATAAGAAAATATAATATAAGTTAATATAAGAAATATTAACAACATTTTGAAAGTCCATGAAATGTACTACAAATTTATGTAATTAACAAAGTATTTCCGGATTTAAAAAAATAGTTTTTACATCACAAAGCGTATCTCGCAAATTTTAGATCAAGCGTTAATTTTAGTTGCTTGTAAAAACAATAAGACCTAAAAATGAAACAAATTAACTTGAAGCTGTTTTTTGAGATTTATATGACTCAAAACCCTTCTGCGCAGAGCACATGGGTGTCATTTACCAAATTATTTCATAATTATGCATAATATTAGCACTTGGCGTTATTACCCCGTCTGGCGTTATTACACCATACCACCTTATAATTTAATTAAATAATATATATAAGTGGCCGAAAATAATACTAACATTATGTAAGCAATAATGTATTGTGAAATTTAACCTACGAACGCACTCTCACAAAATAGCATGGGTTTAAAGGATGATTTCGAAATTTTCGCCTTATATATGTCTTTCATGCAATAATTATATTGCATTTTTTTCACAAGAATGTCGTGTGGTATTCCTAGAAGACGATACCTAATTTTAATACTCAATTTGTATGGTGAAATTTTACACTTTGCATTAAAGTAAAGGCGTACACTTGTTATTTTATTAAAATGCATCAAAATTATGCTTTTAAATGCATGAAACTGAGAAATAACATATATTAGCAGTGCTGTGTAAAAAATGTGTAACGCTAATGCGTTACGCCTATTGGAGCTTTATAAAAGTACCCTATTTATCGCATGAATTTCGTGCTTGTTATAGTGCGATCGTGTTTCTAACATCATGCACAGTCATTTAAAAATTTCTTTTTTTAAGTTACAACGTGTTACAATTGAAGTACTTAATAAATATGACAATACAGAGCGTAGTGTATCAGCATAATGGTATTTATTTATTTAATTTTTATATACACAATTTAAAAACTTTAACGTCTTTTTTTTTCTTAATAAGATTTCTTTTGGGATCTGGGAGTTTACAGTTTTGTTATATACATATATGTGGCACTTTGGGATTGGGAGAGAGTAGTATTAGCCGCAAGTCTCCCCATTTTATAGCACAGTATTCGTGGCGAGCGATAAAAAATAAATCAATGTAGCCATTATAGAAACAAAACATTGGCAGCTCCACGGTATTTTATTTAAATGCAGTCATATTAAAAGGGAAAATGCCCTCGCCTTCTGGAGCAACATTCCATCAAAAGTAAAACATTACTAATTGCTCCCCGCAAATTGCTCAAATCCGAAAACATCGAATGAAAATCCATCCATCTGCAGTAGGGTGGAGCGAAAAAAATTTTTTTTGAAAATCAAAAACGGATAGGTGCCAAAAGTTGCCTATATACTAGTACATCAACTGCGTGAAATTTTACCGCTGAAAAAAAAAAGGCTTGAGTCTGCGCTTTTGCTCCAAAAATTGAATGTTTGGGTAAAATTTGTCATTTTTTGACATATTTTCAAAAAAATTAAAAAATTTCTACAGAGCTGGTTAGTATTTAAAAGTGTTGCTTAGACCTTTATATTTATCTGCTTAACATATTTAAACTATAAAACAATATCTGTAGTCTGTATAATTGGAGCAATTCTGACAACTTTTTGTGAAAAATCAGCGTCAACCTCTCTATTGGAGCATACAACGAAATGTTCTTTTGAATGCATTTCTAATTTAGCTGCTTTCAAAACTACTGTGTATATAACTCATAGAGGTGGTTTCATTATCCCACCCGTCTCAACCACCTAATCATCTAGGCCCAGTGTTTTTACTTATGTATTGAATTGTTATTTTTTTCCCGAAGACGAGTATAAGTTTTCTATATATCAAAGTAATTTATCTCTTCTTTGTATTCATAGACTTTGGATGATTTGATTCATGCTGGTGTGACCTGCTGCACGTATATTTTTATACCATTTATAACAGAAGAGAAACTGAGTAATGTATTGGGTATGATCTTAACTGAACCTAGTCAGCAGTCTATTATCTTCATTAAAATTTCATGCAATTAGTACATTATGATTGGAAGTTCTGTTATCACAGCATTCTTTCAATCAATTACATTTTATATGCGATGATTTGCCTAAAAATTGATTTTATGAATTCAGTTTCTAGTATGCCATCATTTATTGAACCTATTACATTGAATATATGCTGAGAAGTTAGCTGTTTAATATTATGACGATCATCACAGAGGATTGCAAACAAAATTTGCATGTAGAACAACAATATTTCTAAAGAAGTTTTAGTATGCTTTATGTCGTTTCCTTGTTGTTCCGTAGTCTAGTAATTTCTAATAAGATTTTAGATCTATTATTTAGGTGTGTAGTACATTTGGTATAAAACATCCTGCGATATAAACTTGGATTATAGATTTGGTGAATGAACATATAGACGCTGATTGCCAATCTGTGCTTATATAAAGCGGAAAATTTTATTAACTTTATGAGCTGTCTTTTCTGTGAGATGTTTTCTAAATTTCTATTCCACATTTTTTGAGAAATAGCTTTCTTTATGAATTAGCTTTGCAATCTCCGACAGAAATTTCTAGTCTGTTCTGAGTATCTTTTTCTCAATTTGAGAAAATAATTTCTCTTTTTTTAAAAACCAAAATTGCAATAGGAAGTGAATATTACGTAGACAAAGATTTTCCTTATTGATCCAGTGAATCCATGTAGCTTAGAACGTTTTATATCGACTTCTCTAATAATTGACGCAGAGGAAATTCACTGGAGTTGAAGTAGCGAATGATTCAATATCATATAGACAATTCTAAGCTTACCCCATGCAAAATGGTTCACAGTGACAAATAAAATTCTCCTAATTTTAAATGAGCACTTATAGTCGATATCCGTCCATTCCCTCATAAAGCACAGTGCATTATATGTTTATGACCTGGACATTTCACCATCAAATGTTGTCCACTCATAAAAAGGGGATCTAAAAGTTAATAGGAAATTAACTGGATACGAAAACACTTAGAAAACGGCATAAAACTAATGCAAAAAAAAGTTTTTTACAACAGCGGTTGCTTTACACATGGAGAAAAAATTTTCATTGCAATTCTCGCTGACGATCACCATCACATTAAACAGCTCGCTTATCAACATATACAAAATACAAAAGTAGAATAAATGAAAGCATACTTATAGTTGAAACATCTGAAATCATCTTTGAAGCAAATCATTACGTAAAAAAAATACAATTGACTGAAAAAATGTTGTGGTAACAGAACTTCCAATCATTATTCATCAACTGAATGTAAGTTTGATAAATATAATAGATGGCCGAATAGATCCCTTTAATAATATTCCCGTGCATTACTCTGCTTGTCATTTTTTTGTATAAACTGTAAAAATATACATGAAGATAGTTACAGCAGCATGTGGATGCAAAGAACTGATGAACAAGGTGGAAGCATCGAAAACATGCCAAATTTTTATAAAGAAAATCACAAATTAATGTATAAATAAAACACTGTACTAAGATGATCGAATAGTTGGGCCGGATGGTATAGGAAATATAGCCACCTCCACGACACATGTCCAAGGTAGTTTTGAAAACAAGAGCTGTATTAAAAACAACAATTCGATATATGACCCAATAGAGTGGTAATGCTGTTTTCTTACTAAAAGTTGTCTGTTTTGCTCCAGCTATAGGGAAAAAACATATTGTTTTATAGTTTAAATATGTTAAGCAGATAAATATAAAGGTCTAAGCAACACTTTTAAATACTAACCAGCTTTGTAGAAATTTTTTAATTTTTTTGAAAAAATGTCAAAAAATGACAAATTTTACCCAAAATTTCGATTTTTGGAGCAAAAGCGCAGACTCAAGCCATTTTTTTTCAGCGGTAAAATTTCACGCAGTTGATGTACTAGTATAAAGGCAACTTTTAGCATCTACCTGTTTTTGATTTTCAAAAAAAAAATTTTTCGCTCCACCCTAATCTGCAGGCCCCTCTAGCTTAAGTAAAAAAAGAAAAAGTTTCTAGAACTTTTCATAACTTCTAAACATGATTCTTTTATGCAAACAAAAACTAATAGCAAGGGTCGAGATTTAAAATAGCAGACTCAATCTTCTGCAAACGATATGTTTTTTAAAAATATAATTATTTAACTAATTTATAATCGAAAGTAATCAAAATTCAAATATATCCTACATACGATAATCTCTCACACACACAAAAGAAAAGAAAGTAATTTATTGACAAGCAATAAATATAAAACGCGAAGAGAGAAAAAAAAGTATAAATAAAAAGAATGTTTTTTTTAACAACGATGTTTCTGGAATAAATTTTTAAAACTTTCTTAAAAAAGGTTGATAAAAACAGGCAAAAAGTTACTGTTATTAAGGATGTTAAGAAATAAATTTTAATTAAGAGTATTTTTAATTTAAAATCATTTTATGTATTTACGCATATTGGAATAATAGTTTTTTTTAAGGCGAATTAAGAATTTATATCGTTTCTATAAAGATTAATAAATTAGATCTAATAACAGGATTTTAATTTGATAAGCTAAAAAAAAATCCACAAATTTATAATAAATAAAAAAAAAATATTAATTCCATCATGTCCATTAAAGAGAATGCACGAAATCAATAAGCCATTTGTTGTAAGTATCAACACAAAAAGAATAAGAAAAACACAAACTGGACTTTGAAAAAAGACTGCTGGAAACACATTGCACTCCCCTTTTGACGTAAGGCTTTTAAAAAGCCACTACAATTGTTTTCAAGGTAAAGGTAATCCACCTCGTGCTCGACTATTTGCTGATGGGCGGGACTAGATGCATGGACTATTTAACAAATAGCCCCACGAAAAACGTATGGATTTCACTAGCAGACGATTACTTAAATAATAAAACAAAGTTAATATTTCGATAAATGTTTTTAATTTAAGATTTCGCAATAAGATATTGACATTCAAGAAACATTCTAGCTCTTTTTAAGAAAATAATCAATAGATTATGCAAAGTTAAATAAAATAAAATAAAAAGAAATTTAGCTGTTAAAAATATTAATACATTACGGACACTGAGAATAGAAGTATGTTCCTATAAAAAATTGACTCAAGGCGAGAAAATGGCGAATTTTTTTTTTATTTATTACATATATATATAGATAGATATAGATGTAGATATACATATATATATATATATATATACATAAAAGATAATCCGGCATTTTTTTCTTAAAAAATAGTCTTTATCAACTGTTAATTTTTTTCTTCTATATTCTAAGAGAAAATTATGTATTTGAACATGTACGCGCACTAATTTTTTGTTTGGGTATATAAAAGACAAAATATAAAAAATCTTCAAATATTTATTATTTGTGGACAATATATTTTTTTTAATTTTCTCATTTGCATGGAATATTTTTTGTGAGAAATCTTATTAAGATAAGTCAAACAGTGTAATGATATAGAACTTCTTTTTGTCTTATTCAAACAGAGACAGATTGCAGAATTAATGCATACGTAGAATAAAAAGAAGGTTAACATAGAGAAAAAAATTATATTTATATACTCAATGACTTTTTTAGCAAATAAAATGCAATTAACATAGCATGCATATAAACAACAATATAAGAAAAAAGCTTTCAAATGTTTTCGGAATTATAAGTTAAGTAAATAATTCATGCATACTTACTTCGCCCAGTAAATTTTAATTATTTTCTTTGATATTTCAATCATAAATCATTTCACTTCGTCTTATTTACGAACAAAGATTATTAACTCTACCATCAACAAAGATATTCATAAACATTTTATATCTATATATACATAGACATATATGTACGTTATTGTATAGGAGAGTATCTGAATTTGGACCACTCAACTAACTTTGCAAATTTTATTATTATTTGAAAAATTTTAAAAATGAATGAATAAGCTTGAATTTATTATGAATTCCAATAGAATTTAGTGTAAACGAAAATCTTTTCTCAAACTGTTGTATTAAGAAACATAAATGGGGAATGAATGTATTTTGCGCATAAAAAGATCAAGTAAAATTTCAAAAGAAGATATATTTCTTTAAAATATATTGAAATCGAGTTTCTTTAATAACACGGAAAGAGTAGATTGATTAAGGAAAAAATTATATCGAATCAGCTTTAAGAATTGCTATAGATAAAGTTTATAATAAAAACACCTTATTGATAGCAACGTTTATTGAATAATTAAAAGTATAAATTATACTCTTTTGAATTGATAAATATTGTATTTTATATGTGTATATTAATTATGTATGACGCAGGTGAATGGGTTTAGAAGTAATACAAAAAATTGCATTATACGGTATTCTTTCAGAATACGGTACGAAAAAAAATGGGGAAAATATATATTTTTTTGAAAGATCAAGCTTATGAAAGGGTACTTCCACTATTACCACGGCTACCACAGACCTCTTATATTTTCATTGATAAAACTCAATAATTTTGGCGAAGAGAATGATTCCTGTATTGCTACCATCGTCATGTCGCGAGGAAAAAAATTCAGAACGAATTTGGATACCTAACGACGCTGATGTAATTAATATAATTCGGCTTAAATGTCGTGTTAAAAAATAATATGATTTATGTTACTTGTTTTGGATGAGTATTTATATTTATTAGGGTTATTAAAGTATAAAATGTAATATAGTTCATATCTTGGTCAAGTGGTTTGAAACTTTCAACTGTACATAGACGTAGATTAATAACAAGTTATTTAATTGACTTTGAATATTCACACATTCAACAAGAAATGTTACATGAAAGCATTGCTACAAAGTAATTTATTTCCCATTTTACTAATTCAACACTTTAATCAATTAAGTATCATATAGAGCCTAGACATGATTTTTATATATTTTTTCAAGCTTAAATTACAATTTCTAATCAGGTGCCTAATGCATTTAAGAATTCCAAATTCAGAGTATTTACATAAATATATATTTCTGAGAAATACCTAAACTGTAGTGTGACTGATAAGTCTACGAACAAAATAAATCCCAAGATCACACAAAGGCTAAATGATTAAGAATCCCACACTCTAATTGCTTGAGAGCACAGGTGGATTGTGTGTCCTAATCCCGCTGGCTCCACTGCATTCTGCTTTCATGCCTTAGTTGATTTGTTTAAACGTGGATATAGAGCATAGTATCCCTCCCAATTGCCTTTATTAAAAGTCTGATTATAAAGGTTATTACACAGGTCTTAAAAACTATAATTTTAGCCGCAAGATAAGATATACATGCTAATCTCAGACCTTTGAAGTACAGACTGCCAATAAAAATATTGGGAGTTGGCACCTATGCAGCTATATATAACGAACGTTCTAGTAATTTAAATTGTTAATTTATGTATAGTTTTTTACATGGCCATTTGTGTTTTATTTCATATTTATGTGTATCGTATGTCGTGCAAGTTTACCGGTGATTAGCGTAATGTAATTACTTGCTAAAGTATGTCATATATATGTATATGTGTGTATATATATATATATATATATATATATATATATATATATATATATATATATATATATTGATTTATTTTCTTTTCCTAACCAAAACATATGCATTAATTTAATTAATCTTTTTTTAATAAAATTTTTTAACTAAAACATTTAATTAATTTTTTTCAATACCATGCATCTACATATCTTAAGGATAGTTTTAGTAATGGTTAATATAATAAAAACATTTATCAATATTAGCAGATATGCATTTAAAAAATATGCAAATTAACAATTGGACAAAAAAATCTTTAAATGTTAAACACGATATCTACTATAAAATAAAAAATGAAATAAACTCATTTCTTTAACATCATTTATGTGGCGGAAATCGAGAAGTACGTGAAAATTCTATAAAATAAATTGTTTCTTTTACAGCCATTTATGGTTTTAAACATAAAAATATCTCTGATTAAATCGGCAATTACATGTCACGTATTTAATTTTTTCATTGCAAAGTTACCAAATTCTGATTTTTTTAAAGTCTTTAGGGAATTATATACTGTCTCCAAATTTTTAACAAGATTTCTTAATTTTTCTAAAATTATTGAGTCAATTTAGTGCTTTGCATTTACTATAAATGTAAAATTTAAAGATATACTGAATAAATAAAAATGATGTTATTTCTTAAAGTATAAATTTCCCCATTTTAAAGAAAACAAAATGTTTTATTACTTATTATTTTTCGTTGCGTTGAGATTCAATGCATATTTATTTATTATATTTTTATATTTGGGATGGATTAATATAATTAAAAATATTTCATTCTATTATATTTCATTTTATTAGCTGTTTTTTTAAAGTTGTGTCAAGTATTTTTCTTTCTTGTCAATTTTTTTAAGTTTATATTTGTATGTTTTTCAATACATACGAAAGCAAATTATAATTTAATGTAAAATATAATTGATGTTTTTCTAGTCATACTTCATGTTACTTTATTAACGGCTATCGAAATTAACCTAAACAGTTCGTAGTTTTGGTTTGGATCGATAAATTTGCCTCAGTTTTAAAAGCAATGATTTGGTATAACAGAAAGATCTCTTTTTTGGGTTCTAATTAACAATATACACTGCTCAAAACAATTAAAGGATATTTGAAGTTTTATATAAAATAGAGATATAAACGAAATTTTTTTGCCGTAAACAGAAGAAGAGAATCACAAAAGCAAATTTTTCTGGTTTTCAAACTGTGGAGTATACAAATTTTGAGTTCGACGTAAAAAACGTCGCTTCAGCGGCAGCGAATGAAATTTGACTTTCAACTGGATAAAAGAGAATGAAGACAAGGATGATCGGCATTCAGTGATTGCTTTATTTCGATGAGTACGATGTCTCAGCGAAGTCATTTGACAGATTCAGAAGCTTGGAGAAATGTTGGTAGGTTAGAAGGGGGCCAAACTCAAGCCGAAGTAGCGCAAGCCTTTGGAGTGTCACAAAGTGTCATTTCCAGGATCTAGAACCGTTTTTTGGAGAGTGGATGTGCAGGCCGAAGACCAGGGCAAGGTCGTAGACGGGCAACAACGCCCAATGAAGATCGGTATTTAGCGTTAACAGCTCGGAGACACCGAAACATGAACGTTACTCTTCTCCAACAACACCTTCGCTCGGCTACAGGCACCACGATTTCAACTCAGACTGTTCGAAACCGGCTCCATGCTGTAGGTCTGTATGCTCGCCGACCGATGGTATGTGTTAGATTAACATCAAGGCATCGTCGTGGCCGCAGGGAGTGGGCAACCGAGCATGTCAACTGGAGGAGAAATGAATGGAGCAATATTCTGTTTTTTGACGAGTCCCGGTTTTCTGTGCATCCGGATAATAGGCGTATTTTCATCTGGAGAGACCGTGGCAGTAGGAATAATCTTGCGTTCGAGCACGAAAGTGTCAGATTTGGCGGTGGAGGAGTGTTAGTGTATGGTGGCATCTCCATTGACGGGAGCACTGATTTCTACATCATTCGAGATGGAGCTCTGACTGGTCGCCGATATAGGGATGAGATCCTCAGGCCTATTGTAGTCCCTTACGCTGCAGCAATCGGAGATAACTTCATTTTAAAGGACGATAACTGCAGGCCACATCGTGCAAACCTGGTGGAGGATTTCCTTTTCGAAGAAGGAATCGTTCGAATGGAATGACCATGTTCTCCAGACATGAATCCAATCGGCCACGTTTGGGACGCTCTAGGAAGACGAGTTTCTGGCCGCGAACAACCCCCACAAACTTTTTTAATTTGTTGACGGTCCCCTATGGCGTTTCGGTAAAAAATCTTTACGGAGATGTATGACGTATACTATTATATTTATACACTAAGAGTTTCGAGATGATTCCTCATGTATTTTTCTAGATATTTAGTAAAATGTCTAAAATCGCAAGTGTCCCATAATCAATGGCAATATAGTGTATATATTGTTAATTAGAAATACGGTGTTTCGGTATTCCTTTAACATTCAGAAAATTATAATGCGAGAAATAACTTTTTTTAAGGAAAAAGTGGCAGAAAATATGGAAAAGTATGTGTTATAATAGATATGCATAATTATATTTTTTAGCTATACGTATTAAGCATGGTGCTAATTGGCCATCGCATTAGAAATCCAGGCGTTATCAAGTAAATTTGATTTTGGATACGCCATACCCCCCTCCTTGGAAATCCGAAATTGTCACAAGAGTCTGGCTCAATTTATATCTCGTAACAATACAGTTAAAAATGGAATTCTTTCCAATTACACAGTTCATCTGATACTGTTTATGTAAGACTAATGGTCTAACTTTTCACTCATGTACCCCTGTTGTTCAGGTATCTTCGCAACGTATCCCTGGTACTACTCTGTTATCCGATTTCGCCAAATTATACAAATCGTCAAACTAATAGCCAAATTATACATATTGATGTAATTTTTATGTTATATAATTAAAAAAAAAGAAATATTTAGTAGAGTATTAATAAAAATGCAAATGAAAAATTGAAATAAAAATCACTTAATGATGTTTTAAACACGTGTATCGTATTTAATGTCATTGAATTGACATTATTGGCGATCATCCATTATTGGCATTTAATCTTATAATTTCGCGATAACATTTGGTCGACGGGATAACAGAGTTGTAGCGTATCCCTACTCTAGAACCGGTAACATTATGACTCGACTATGCAGTATAGAATCAGAGTTGCCTCGTTTGATAAAACATGTCTCATTCTTGATCACATGACAGTGTGCTGTCTTCTATGCAAACTGAAGTTCCCTCTTATACAAGTCATACACACATCAGTTGTGATATTAAACTTTGGGGAACGATCTAATGGCCATTCCTGTGACATGTGTTTTTTGCAGAACAGACCATGTATACCATGGACTATCTGAACATCATTGAGTCTCGTTTGCATCATTATAAACGCTACATGTCTTCCAAAATGGAGTCTGAGCAAACTAATGCTTCATGTTACTTGACTCGAATTGTGCTCGATTGATTCCAGGAACATAAAACCAGTAATATATAGTTCCAGTTAATGTCCTGGTACACACGTCAGTTGTGATATTAAAATTTGGGGAACGATCTAATGGAAATCCTGGGACATGTGTGTTTTGCAGAACAGGCCATGTATACCATGGACTATCTAAACATCATTGAGTCTCGTTTGCATCATTATAAACGCTATATGTCTTCCAAAATGGAGTCTGAGCAAACTAATGCTTCATGTTACTTGACTCGAATTGTGCTCGATTGATTCCAGGAACATAAAACCAGTAATATATAGTTCCAGTTAATGTCCTAGTCTCCTAGCTTTATGTATTCTAATTAGACAGAGAATATTTTGGATATCATTCAACGATATCCCAGAACTCAAAAACAGCCATTTTGGAATATCCCAGATATGCATGATCGCTGCTTGTCATCTGCCAAGAGCTTGTGACACTTATTCCAAGCCGTTTTGTAGCTGTTTCATTCATTACATCTAAAAAAGTGTCACAACATCCGTGATATATTACGTTATACTTTTTTTATTTCAATTTCTTAGAAGAAACTACAGTTTTAAATCCTATTATTTCTTAACAGTTACTGGACATGTATTTACGCCTTCATATAAGATTTTCATTTTTATCGATTTTCTCAAGAAATCTTTCGCTCCATTCATTTTAATATTTGATTCGCAACTACATTTCATATCAATCAAAAATGTAACGTTAATAAAAATATCATCGTTTTTATTTTCGCATTTTATACAACAAAGTTTAAAATTGTTTATGTATTCGGTTTCTCTATCCGTCTGTCTGCGCTCTAACTTATAAAAATATACTCGGATTGCGCTGAAATTTTTGTACGTGATTTACGTTTACCCTAGCAAGAAATATATTTCAAATTAAGTCTCTATCATGGTAAGTTTATCAATTGCGACAGTCAACAGTTTACCATTACATTATGGCCTATGGGGAAAAATCGTTTCAAATGAATTTTAAAGATGTTAAGCCCTCTCAAACATATTAAAATTTTTATGCATTTACGAATTGCACAAAAACATGTTTTTTTATAAAATGTGCAATGAGAAAAATACTGTTGTTCATTCACAGGGCCGCACAAAAGCATTCCATTGCATAATGGCTAATAGGGGAATTATGTGCACATATTTTGATTATATTAAACTATTTTATGAATGATAAAATTGATATATGTCGCTGAATCTTAATATAAATTATACGATATAGTCGTGCATAATACGCAATGCATAGAATTTACAGGCACACACAAAATATTTCAAATAATATATTCTTTCCGAAGAACTGAATGTGTATCCGATGTGGGATGATGGAAGGATAAAATAAATTTTAATTATTAAACGTCCTTTTAAGTTCCAATAATCTATGCATATTATATGGCGTGTATAAATACTATAGTTGATGTACAGGGCTACACAAATCAGCTCGCAAACGTTACAGAATATGAGCGTAAATAACTTAAAAGTGTTTTTTTAAATAAATATGCATTTTTACACTGAACTGCATTTAATTTACTAAGAAAGTGTTTGTAGAATATGGATAAAATTATAAACTGAGCCACAGAAAGAAGTGGATACATAGACGCCTATGAAAGATAAATTTTGAGAATGTGATTTCAGCATTTTAATGAATGTTTTAAATAAATTTTTGCTAAATGCTACTGTGTAATAAATTTACTAAGTAAACTACAGGGCTGTACAAAAGTAATCAAGTATATTTTCACCTATTAATATAAATTGCTAAAAGATAAATTTCAACCTGCTAGGCACTTTCTTGCTAATGTAAATTTCAAATTATATAGCATATGTATAACAACCGACAGATCAAATACGAGGCTGTTCAAAAGTATTGGAATATATATTTAGCGGTTACAGACAGTAAAATTATTTCCCTAAATAAAGAAATTTTGTTAAAGGTTTCAGGTAGTGTTGGAAAGGCTTAATGTACTATGCTTAACGCCTTTTTTTTTCTTTTGCTGGATACTTAATTTGCAGATTTCTTATTAATGTACATACCTTGAAATTAAATATTTAGTAATCGTTCATTGTCCATTCCAACCCTATTAGTTTAATTATTTCCAGTTGATGAAAACATCATACTAATCCCTGGTAGCAAACCAATATTGGTCTAGCGTTGCGCCAATATTTCATTTATTGAAAATATTGGCAATAAAACGCCAATATTGGTTAAATATTGCCATTTCATTGGAAATATTTCCAATTAATTTCCAATATTGTGCAAATGTTGGCGTTACATTGGAAATATTTCCAATGAAACCTCAATATTGCAAAATTGTTGGCTTTACATTGAAAATATTTCCAATGAAACCCCGATATTGGCGTTACATTGGCATACTATTGGCTGCAAATATTGGCTAAATAAGGGCAACATGTATACACCCAAATATTAGAGCAATATTTCATTTCAATATTGCGCCAATGTGCTAATATTGCTCCAAGATGTAGCCATTATTGGCCCAATATTGTTTGACTACTGGGGATGTAATTGGTTTATCATGCTAAATACAGTATAAGGAACCTATTAAATCTGCAAATAACTTTTTTTTAATAAAATATTTATGCATATGAGAATTATAATGTACTTTTGATTTTCTAGTGGCAAATATAACCCTATCACGCCTTGCAAATGCTATTATTACCAAAGAATAAAAGACGTTCCGTAGTTTTTATGTCCAAAGCAGTCAATTTTTATCAGCTGTTTTCTTGTAAATTTATTTCAATTACTTGCAGTTCTTATCACAGAGTACCGACAGAGCCTCAACTCGGCTTGAAAAGAACGCCTTCAGTGGATCACTTAAAAACTAAATCATCACGTTGGCGGTTTTTATCCTGGTGATTTCTGTTTAACTGTAACCATATTCTGGCTTGGCACTTCTTGCTGAATGCTGATTTGATTATCTTTGCACACGTGCTTATGCTATTTGATCTTAGATATCCGCGCTTATATGGATTCGTAATTATTACTCTTATTATTCTTGAATTTTCAAGATTAAATTATTAGGTCGTTATGTTAAGAAGAGACACATGTATTGTTTGCAAGACGAATACGTCAAAGTTATTTCATATTAAAATAATTCTTTCATAAATTTCAAAACAAGAAGCAGCAAGCCGTCGCTGTATTTTTTTTTCTTTTTTCTTTTATCATTTGTCGCCAAGGAAGCGATGTTTCGCCGAATTAGCAACCTCTCTTATGTTATGATCGTAGTTTCAGAGTGATCCGCTCGTATCGCTACTTTCTATGCGTAATCCCATGTTAAACAAGTTGCCATTACAGTGTATGAAAGTTGATTCTCTGTTCCGTACTCTGTGGTACTTATTACTTGTAGTGCAACTTAGGAGAAAGTTTCTATCATTTTGTCTACCAGTATCTTATAATGGAAATTGTGACTTATTTTATCAGAGGTGGCTCATTAAATAAATAATGTTAAAAAAATGTTAAAAAAGTAACGATGGCCAAACAAAATGTGACTTACGCTAAGAAATCCCATGGAATTATTATCTAGTTTTTTCGGTACTTCGGATGCAATCTAAATTATATACCGTAAAATATTTTGTGTTTACTGATAATAATACAAAATCAGATTAGATGTGGCAATCCAAATATTTTCTGCCATCTCATGCATGATAGTACTTCACGAAAAATACAGCGTAAAAACGCATTAGAATAGGTTATTTACACTAAAATGCAATCAGCAGTTACTCATGTCAACTTCATCAGATTCAGATTCAGATTCAGATTCAGTTAGTTGGGGAGGCCTACCATATGGCTTGAGCTCAACAAGCCCCACCTAACATTTATTATTTAAAAAAAAAAAAAAAAAAAAAAAAAAGTACAATTGTTTTACAAATGGTTGCCCAATTTCTTCTGGGCGAACCTAAAGTTTTTACAATATTAAAATGCATAAATTTCAAAATTTAAAATAGAAGAGTTAATTAAGACAATTAAGAGTTTGTAAATGTCTATAAAAAATTTTAGATGCATTATTTATTTAGAAAGTTCAACTAAGTTTAACTATCATAAGTATGAAAGAGTAAATGTTTTTAGAAATGCTTAAAACAGAGATATGATTTGATAAGCTTGCTAATGCGCAAGTTGAAATATATACTGATTCTTTTCAACGAGGGTGATGCAGTCAATTATTTTCTGTAATAATTTCGGACATTTCAATACATATGAAAACCACTCATTTAATTTCATATTTGATGGCTTTCGCAGATGAAAGGTTGAAGTTAATGGACAATTTAACATGAAATGCAAGGAGGTACTTCTTTTCCCACAAGTACAGAGGTCAGAATCTACTTTATTAAATTTAACTAAATATGAAGAAAAAGGACCATGATTGGTAGCGAATAAATATAGATTTCGATAAAAAAGTAAAAAGTCTTCTGAAATTTTTGGTAGAAATTCGTATGTGTATCTGCCGGTATCTGCATAGTCCCAATAGTTTTGCCAGTGTTGAAGCGAATCTAACTTTAATTTTCTTTTTACTAAGGATGCTGGTAATGGATAGAATTTTGTTTCTATTTGTGATGATTCCAGCGTAGCTTCTTTTGCCAAGGTATCCGCTAATTCGTTTCCTTTTATGCCCGTGTGGCCTCTTATCCATTTGAAAACAAAAATTTTAGTAGATTTCTGCAATAGTAATATGATTGAGGTTACAACTGAGGTTTTATGAAAATCTGTACATTAGTATCTGAGATAGAGCTGTTGTGGAAAGCTTAATAATTTCTGTAAAACCAATTTACGCCAACAACGAATATGTATCAATTTGTTTTCACATACTAACTGAATTTGAATTTTAACAAAAACCCATCCATTAGTTCTTCAGATATAGCTATTAGGAAAAAGTGAAAAATGCAGTATAACAGCGTCACCTACTGGGAGATTTACCCCTCAAACAAAGCACCACTAAAATACATTAGGAACTAGCTAAATCTGATGTTTGATGAAAAATTGTGCATTAGTTCTTGATAGAGCTATTGCGATTATCATGAATTATACATGATTTCAGCACCACCTCTTGAACAATTTGCACTCTCAAAACACACTATATAATAGACTAGCTGAATCTAAAGATTTTTAAAAATCCATGCAATAGTTCTTGAGTTACAGCTGTAGGGGGTGCTGTGAATAATGCAGCTTAGCAGCGCAGCCTATTGAGCAATATACATCTAAAGCTAATCAGCTTCAGTATACATCAAGTCTAACAGAATCAAAATTTGTATGAAATTCTGTTCATTACACCAAAATATAGAATGCCCACTAATTTTCTGTCACATGCAGACTCAAAGAGTAACAGTGTGGCAAAGTATTACACAGTGTGACAAAAGATTTCTAAAAATTATCAAATCTTGTTGAGGACCCTCCAAACTGTATAAATCCATGAAAAACAGGAACAGATTTTTTTCACGAATTCAGTATTTTCTTCTTATAGAGATAGGAGTAAGAAAATGCGTTCATTAGCTGTGAAGGGGTCATTTGTAATTTTTATGATTTTCACTTTCTTCTATCGTTATAAGAAGCAATTTGAAATCGTGAAAAATTTTGACTTCCGGTTTTCGATGGATTTAAACGTCCTAGAAGTTCCTGAACATGATTTGTTGGTTTTTAGAAAATGTCATTCTGAGAGACTTTGTGTGACTCTGTATATGACAAAAATATTGTGGGCGGTCTATGCAAAGAAATAATACGCGGAACTTCACAAAACTTTAGATTATTTTAGATCTTGATATAAACAAAATATGATGGCTTTTTGGTGTATATCACTCAATAGATAGTGAATCTCAAGAACTAATGCACGAATTTTCTTAAAACTTCACACTCAGTCACTGATATAGATTAATGCTATTTAGTTTTTACTGTAAATAATAGGATAGATGGCTCTGCCATGTTGAGTTTTTCACGATTTTGCAGTAGAAGTACATCAAGAACTAATAAATGGATTTTTTATCAAACTTTAGATTTGGATAGAACCTGATAGATTTTTTCGTGCACATCACCCAATATGCAGCACTTCTTTGCGGAATACCGTTAAAGAATTTGCAATAGCTCTGTCTAATGCATGGATTTTCATCTAACTGTTGATGAATTGATTTTGGCGTAAACCACCTAACTACGGAGCTACTATGCTAGTTTTTTCGGGAAGTATTAATCAACGTGAGATAGAAGAAAGATTTGTTATTGCCGCATCTAATTAATTTTAAATGGTTATTGTTTTTGGAGGTTCTTGGTAACTTGTTAAAAGGAATTACAATTTTTCCATTTTTTTTTTTTTTTTTTTTTTTTTTTTTGCATCTTTATTTTTAATTCTTTCTTTTCAGTGGTGCTTTTAGATTAGCACGTTTTTGTGTATTGTCTTTATTATATAACTGTAACTGTTTCAAATTTTAATGTTTTACATGCATTAATATACTTTTGTGCAATTTGAAATGGTTACTTATCACGGAAAATCACGTAATATACATACTTACACATCTAAAACTATAAATATATGTAAGTTGCGATGCTGACTAGCATTGCATGATGATAGACATTTATTGGGATTGTGTAGTATGTTAATAATTCACAAGGTTTTAAACATACATTGTGATAAATTTAAAAAAAAGAAGAACTTTAGAATTACATGCTTGATTGCTAACAACAGAACTAAATTACACATGTTCAAGTTATCAAAATCACTTTTTTGTGAAAATGCTATGTTTTAAATTTTAAGAGGATGAAATGTAGTTCTTGAAAGGTCTTCAAAAAACAAATTCTCACTGTCTGCTGTATAAATCTTTAATTTTTATTTATTATTTTGGGATCAAGTATTTTTATACATTGCAGGAAATTACAATATAATCTATCTTAGAGGAAATGTAATTATAAATATATTTCAGTTTATATATATACATACATATATATATCATGTTTTTAAGAGGTATCAGTTTTTTTTCCCTTTTTTTTAAATCTTACAGAAATATGCTAAAAAATAACTATTAATTATGCAAATAAAAATTTTAATACTGTTAAAATCTGAATTCTCTTGAGAACTACAGATGCTCTTTAAATATTAATATTTTTTTAACGATTAATATTTGAATAATCTTCATGATTTTTTTTCTTCAGTATCTAGAGACATTATATTATTAGTAATGCCTGCACCGCTAATGATATTTCTTTTTTATTATTATTCGTTATTTGATTTTCCATTAAAAATATGTCTAATGCTGAAAATAATTTAAAAGAAATCTATTTATTTTATCCAAAGACGTTTTAATTCATTAATGACAGACATTGTTGTAGGAAGTAAAATAAATATCAGTGTTGCACAGCAGAAAATGCTTTCAATGTATTTTACTAACAAGGGGGTTGTCCCCCCCCCCCCAAATTTCTATAAATAAGAGAAAACCATTTCAAAACTTGATTTATATATATAAACTTACGCACTCTAAAAATTCACAATAGAAATTACGATAAGGATACTTTTAATGCATCAAATAGTATTTTGTAATTTATCTACAGCTACACTTTTGCATGATTTTGCATGCGGGTGGAAGAAACCGTCAAAGATTATGTGAATTACGTTGGTGCATTTTAGTTCATTTTACTTGAATAAGTTCATAAGGTGCGAGGTGTTCGTAAATATTATACACTTCTTAAACAATCAAATTTTTAATGAAGACATCACAACATCTACACTGTTACTTACAACACTATATACAGGGTGGTTAAAATTAAACTGACGGTACTCAGAGGCTCATAACTCCGGTTCTACTGAGCGGATCCGAATGAAACTTCAGATATATGTTATGTAGGCCAAGGTTTTTGTAAAAAAAAAAAAAAGTTTCAAATTTCGCCACTAGGGGGCGTTTTAACAATATAAAATGACAGATAACAATTCAAAAATCAAAGATTGACGGAATATTTTATTTATTTACACACCTGTGTGCTCTATGTGCATACCTTGTCGGTCAACAATATGCTGAAAGCGTACCACCGCGTTATCAACGGCGGCACGCAACACATCAATAGTAATCATGGAGACATGGCGCACGATGCTAACTTTTAAGTCTGCTAAATTAGTTACACGCCCTTGATACACATGATCTTTCAGAAAACCCCACAGCCAGAAGTCAGAAGGGTTCGGATCTGGCGACCTTGCTGGCCAGGAAAAGGGGAAAGTACGCGAGAAGACACGCTCATCAGAGAAATTGTCTTGAATCGCTTTTTTTACCCATCTCGCCGTATGAGCAATTGCTCCATCTTACATGAATATTGTGGTTGCCAAACAGCCTCTTTGTCTTAACGCCGGGACAACATGATTTTCCAGGAGACTCCTGTATCAATCACCTGCTACTGTACGCCTAACAAACCCTTTCATCGTGACTTTTACGTTCGCTTTCATAGCGAAATTGCTCTAACTACTCATTTACATACCGTTTTAGCACTACAGCGCCATCTGATATCAAATTTTAAAACTTTTTTTTTTTTTTTTTTTTTTTTTTTTTTTTTTTTTTTTTTTTGCGAAATCCTCGGCCGCATGATCTACATTATATATATCTGAAGTTTCATTCGGATCCGCTCAGTAGAACCGGAGTTATGAGTCTCTGAGTACCGTCAGTTTAATTTTAACCACCCTGTACGTATTCGGTAAAATGCGTAACAAATTCATAAATCTTGTTATACCCCAAAAACGGCTCGGGTTGAGACAACATTCCAATGCATATCACAAATCTACTCTCAACGCTAAATTACTTCATGTTTTTAAAATAAAAGGCAAAATATGTCAAGATATTTTGCCGAAAGTGGCAAAAACGCCACCTATAAATTCGATAATTTAAGGAAGGCAGTCATTTTTTTACAGCCTCCCCCTCTGGTTCCACAAACGCCCCGGTGTGGAATCAGTAACTTTCTTAGGTGGTCTACCACGTTTCCTAATGGGTGCGAAAGGCACAATGTCAAAGTCATTACACAGTTTTAAGGCTGAAGTATGACATGTAGCAAGTGGATCATTAGGACTGTCCGTACTTGCTATGATAAATGTGGTGGGTTGAGTTAAAATGATATAAGGTCCATCACGTTTAGACATGAATCTCGACGTTTCGTTGTTAGAGGCTTTAGTTACTGGATGTAAGTCAACCCAAACTTTGTCTCCTAGAAACAAAACTATGTCCAGGTTTTCGTCTACGGTCAGCATATTTTTTCCTCTGATCTTGCTTAGTTTCAACTTTGTCTTTGATTTCTTTTGTGAATTTTGCGAATTTCTTGAGATATGGAGTAATCTCAGGTACAAAATTGTCATTTTGTATTACAGCACGAATGTCGTGCTGAACGTCATTCTTTGTTCTCAGTTCGCTTCCAAGCTGCAAGAATGCTGCTGTTTCTCCAGTAGTGTCGCACTTAGCAGTATTTAGTGCAAAACAGATTGTTAGAAGCTTTTCTTCCCAAGAGCAGTGATCATTTCCTACTAACATAGCCAATCTCGGCTTGAGATCTCTATTTTTCCTCTCCACAGGATTAGCCTGGGGATGGTATATGGGAGCTGGGTTTTGTTTGATACCTAAAAGAAAACAAAATTGTTGCATCACACTACTAACAAAATAACCGTTATCACATATTATACGTCTGGGTAGACCATATCTGAGGATAACTTATTCGAGCAACGTAGTTGCAGTAGCATGTGTAAGAGCAAACAATTCAACTCATCTTGTTGCACAGTCTTCTACTATAAATATCAACCTTTTACCGTTGTTATTGTTTGGAAAAAGGCCAAAAAGATCAATTCGTTGTGAATACACTGGTGTTTGTAGCAAACCGGATGGTTTTTTATTAGAAGGCTTATACATATTGCATTCTTTTACCATTTCATGTGACGCGACAACTATTTGAGCTTCTTCTGATTCCGAACTTAGGGAATACATGTATAAAACTCCTCGGTTCATAATACAATCGTGATCAGTCCAGATAGCATAGTCAAGAGTTTTTTCTTCATCTTCGAAACTTTTAATAATTTTCTTTAATTCTCCATCTTTCATTTGTTCAGCACGTAAATCACTTGATGATTTAGAAAGAATATCAACTATTATAGTGCAAATATCGCTGCTTTCTTTGTTGGTATGATCACAAGCAGGTCGAGAAAGCATGTCAGCTATGACGTTCGCTTTGCCTCGAATATATTCTATTTTCAAATTAAATTCTTGCAATTGCAAAGCACATCTGGCAAACCTTCTTGAAGGTGACTTTAATCTCATGAGCCATTGGAAAGGCTGGTGGTCGGATGCCACAGTAACTTCTGTTTCATCAATATATCCTCTGAATTTATTAAGAGCCCACACAACTGCAAGTGATTCTCGTTCTGTGGTGTGATAGTTGCGTTCTGCAGCAGTCAGCAATCTAGTGGCATACTCAATCGAATGCTCTTCAGCACCTTCACCCTGAAGAAGTACTGCTTCCAGAGCAAAACTACTTGGATCGGTTCGAATGAAACCAAACCTTTTTTCATTAATATTATTAAGTAAAATAAAAGGCAAAATATCTCAAGATGTTTTGCCGAAAGTGGCAATAGCGCCGACAATAGATTCTTTAATTTAAGGAAGGCAGTCATTTTGTTACAATACTTTTATTGTGTTTTTTTTTTCTGTTTCAAATATTTTATTTTAATGATGAAGTCTTAACAATGAAAGAAGGCATGGCATAAAGAAATTGCTTAAATATGTATGTTATCTTAAGTGCATATTGATTTATATTTTATAGTTGTCTGAAGATGATAGACATAAATTACAAAAAAAAAAAAAAAAAAAGTCATGCCGAAATATAATTTTAAAACTACAAAAATTGAGTGAATTGCGGTACAGTTTTCAAATAAATTATAAAAAAATTTTGAAATAAAATACAAATTTATAAATATTTTTCTCATTGAATGGCGTAAAAATTGAAATTATGCATTTTAGGTAGCTTTCATTACAAAAAATAAAAAGCTACCTATTGCAGCCGTCCGGAGGAAAGCACTTTCAGAAAATTTTGGTATATTTTCACCGATCATGACCTCCAGACCCCAAAACCACCCTTCGTTCAAATGTTAAAAAAAATTTAAATGGTCGCCATTTTGAAACAAGATGGCGAATGGAACTAGTTAACGAACTCGGTCTAGGCTTTATTATGTACTATGTACACACCAAGTTACATCCAAATCGATTTATAAATACGAGTGTTATCACGTGACAAAAATCAGATCGTTTCAAAATATCAGCCATAAGAAAAATTCAAAATGCTGTAACTAAATCGCATGATAAAAATTATATACATATATATATATATATATATGGTTATATATATATATATGGTTATATATATATATGGTTATATATATATATATATATATATATATATATATGTGTGTGTGTGTGTGTGTGTGTGTGTGTGTGTGTGTGTGTCAGCATTTGAACGGAGGGTGGTTTTGGGGTCTGGGGGTCATGATCGGTGAAAATATACCAAAATGTTCTGGAAGTACTTTTTCCGGACAGCCGCAATAGGTAGCTTTTTTACTTTTTGTAATGAAAGGAACCTAAAAATCCGTCTATCTGTCTGTATGTCTGTAAAAGCTATATCTTATAAAAAATTTGAGATCGAGACATAAAATTTTGTGTGTACTATTTATATAATAAAGGGAAGAAGCCTTTTTAATATCAGCAATTCCGATTATCCGGAACTGTTTTTTCGGACCCTCAAAATATTCGTTCTGATGAAATGTATATAAAAATTTTAGATTTATTATTATTATTATTATTATTAATATTTTAAAGAGTGGTTTTAAAATACAATAAAAAACATAAATTTTGTTTAAAGAATAAATTCAGTGGGATCATTAGTTTTCGAGACATTTCTAATCCTATTTTTCACAGTCGTAAATTTTTCATGATCCTGTACTTTATTAAAATTTCAATTCAAATATTATATTTTCATCGGAAATGTGACACATAATCCTATACAGAAAATTATTAGTTTATAGGTATATGATTTTAAGAGTTATCGTATGTTTCATTTACTACTTGATTATTCCGTCGACCAAAAGTTGTCGACAAACTTCAAGATTAAATGCTAATAATGGTTTACCGTAAATGTTACATACACTTAACAATAAACACGGTTACATATGTTTCTAAGTCATGAAGCAATTTTTAATTTGACGTTTTACTTTTATTTTTAACAATTTATTTATTTAACAAACAATTTATTTATTTTGGCGGATAATTAATTAAAAGATTTTTTAATAAGAAGTAAGAGATATTTTCTCTTATTTACTTACTTAACACTGCACAATTTATTTCTATTTTACCAAGCTTCTGACATCAGGTGAAGGACACATTTGCAAAATGATTGTCTATGAAAATCCCCACTAATGCTGACATGAGAATTTAGTTAAGTAATAATGAAAAATACTACACCAACACTCAGTAACGAAAAGATTAAGGATACTTACGTATTAACGCCACCGCAGCAGAAGTTGCACTAATGCGGCAATAAAGAGCAATCTCTTATTTCGCAGGCATACGCAGTTATTGTTTGGATTTCTTGTTGACTTGTTGTTCGCTGATTTTTGACGCCAGTATTAGTGCTACAAAAACGCGTATTTGGGACTTGCCAAAAATAGAACAAGATGCAATTTTATTTTTTCTTCAGCGATGATACAGGAGTGAAACTCTATATCGGCTCATTTTTCACCAAAATCTGATTGACTACTTTGGCCTTAAATTAAGTGTTTTGATTTTTGACAGTATTTTGATTTTAAATAAAGTGTTTTATTTTATGATTTGTCGCAAAAATTTTAGATTGGCGATACTTATAAACCGCCGAATCTGTATCTGCGGTGACGTTAATACGTAAGTACCAGATTAAAGCAACAAAAATTTTTCCGTTCATTTTTTTTTTTTTTTTTTTTTTGTTAATTGAAAGGAAACATCTATACTAATAAAATCCGCGCGCCTCTGTCTGTCTGCTTGAAGCCGATTACAGTTCGCAACGCGGGCGAGTTGGAAGTCGCGAGAGGTGTCTTTCGATTGGAAAAATTCCGGGGAAGTCATTTCGGGCATTTTCGAAACCGTGGGACCAAAATTAAAAAAGTTATGAATTAAAAACCCCTTGGGAATCGGAACGAAAAATATCTCAATTCCGAAACGGTGCTCCGAAGCAGAACACTGCGCTACCTTGCGGTGAAGGAATGAATTTTTCCCCTTTGGCTAAAAGAAGAAACAGCCGAAAACCTCCATTTCTACCGGCGCTAATTGCGTCTTTTCCCGCATCAATTTTTTTGACTTGCCGTAGAATATTTACCGTAGTTTTCGCTAAAATATTGAACTTAGAAATAAAACAGGACTATCGAAACTTTTTTTGCGCGTTTTTTTCTTAAACCATCATGCAGACAGTTTTTAAAGTAGAAAAAAACTGATTACATATTCAGAATCTGCGTACAATTCTGCTTCTGATGAACTAAAAAATACGAAAAAATGTCTTATGGGCGCGTAGTACCCACCGTGCAAAACCAGATATTTTTAAAGGGACTATGGCGCGAAGCGACCATAGCGACCATAGCGCAATCTTTTTTTTTTCAAGTGCACGTGGCCCACAGTGCGAAATCACATAATTTTAACGGGACCATAGCTCTTTAATTTATTTTTTTTGTGCTTGAGGATTCGAACACCAAGACTTGCTTATTAAACGAATTTTTTTGCTTATTACATACTGCTTAATACCGAGGTTCGTTTGGAAAATGTGGCCCAGCTAGCGGGCGTAGCTCGCTAGTTTTAATTATATTTTGCGTCAATAATTAGATTGTACGGTTCGATTTGATATGTTACTTTATTTGAACTTAGAATAAAGTTTAATATATCATTTTATACGTTGTACAATTAATAAAAAGATAGAAAACATAAATGTAAGATTAAAAAATCTTGAAAAAAGACTGATTTTCATCATGCGAAAATATTAAGTCAAGCTCTCCACATATAAGAGACATGAAAAACTTCAGTTTCTACCGAAATATGTTTTTAAAGAAGTAGTATAACTTTATACTACATGGTTTCAATATTAATACAAACTATTTGAGGAAATTTTACGTGCAATCAAGGCTTTTTAAACATAATGGAAGGGACAGGAGAAAAATTCCATTTAAAAAATTCAGTTTTGTGACATTCTATCTCAAAACAGTCTCATCCTTTGGCTTAATCTCATTATATTCATCTTCTTGAAATGTGTCTACACACCTTCCTAAAGTGTTTTAATTAATGTTAAAATAGTTTGTGGGGGCTTTTTTCTTGTTTACACAGCAATTCCGCGCATCTTCCTTTAACATTTTTTTTACATTTTCTTTTCTATCACTTTCAATTGCAACTTTACAGAATAAATTTAAATTATTTTAGAAATGCAACCATAACTCTTCATTATGTACAGTGTACAGTAAAATGATTTTTGAAAATGTTTAATTAAGAGAGCTTTGAAAATTGTTAAAACTTGCTCATATTCATTGATCAAGCTTCCTCATATGCCACATTTTAAAAGCACAAAAAAAGTAGCACATGGGAATTTCAGGAAATTGCAGTGTATTACGCGTTCTGCATAAATTTCAATAACATGCACAAGTCTCCACAAATATTTAGTTCGCATTTTGCAGAAGGATGATGATTGGATAGATTGAACTATCCAGAATAATGTGATTTTAAACTATTTATGTAATACCACATCTATTCATTTGTTTTTGTTCCGTGTTAGATATTTTGCCTGAAAAAGTTGATTGTTTTAAAATTAAGACAAGTTAATATGAAATTTCTTTTTAAATTAGAAAAATCCACTACCTGAATCTAATCATTTCTTAAAAGAAAAAGTACACAGCAATGAATGTTTATCTTTTGTGCGGTTTCAATGTTTCAATGTTTCTAATATGGCCGTGAAGACATTGCAGATGATGTTTATCCGGGTCGACCTTCTACGACAACAACGAAGAAAATTTTCGATATACGTGAGATGTGCACGTTCAATGGATTTCTGAATTTCAAAATACAATGCATTAAAAGGGGCCTGATCTGTAAATAAATACGCATTTAAAACAGGATTAAAGGAGGAATTACAAGGGAACTAAAAGTGGAATTAAAATTAATGCATTAAAAAGGGATTTTAATGAAATATAATAAGAATTAAAATGAGCTAAATTTCAGAACGTTGAAGCTCTGAAAGTGAAAGTGGCAAGTGTTATTAACCTCTTCAAACCTGAGCATAAAATAACTCTACAAATATATATCTACTGCCTTTGCATAATCGAAATGACACCACAGATGACAGAAAGAGTCATTTTTTATGAAATCAGTACTTTAGGGGACTAGTAATTTAGGTTTATAAATATGGATATAAAAGTACTAATCCCCTTAAAACATCAGTTTAACTATAAGTAATGTAAATTTACGCAATAATAAAATTATGATCTGTAAACAAGTAAATGATCAGCGAATCCTCAAAATTTTGTATTGTAAAGCATTTTGGTTAAATAATCATGAATATTTCTTACTTTCATGGCCACAATGTCTTGAAGGTATTTTCGAAACTCGGATGAAAATAATATTTATTTTATGAGTGATATTCATCATTGCTGATATTTATTGGTTTTGTTTTATAGCAAAAAACATTCAGCTGTATATCAGTAGAGTAAAAATGCAGAAAATTCGAACAAAGTGCTTTTTATAAGGAAAACAATTGAGGTACACATTTGTGTACCTCAGGTCTGAAGAGGTTAAAGAGCCATCTGATCATGACTTCCAGCACATTTTTTAAACAGTAGGAGGAAGGGGTCATGGCAGGTCGCGGAAATAGTAGGTAGGACTTTTATCGCTCCCCTTTTGATAATAAAATCAGTGGAAATATTCAGTCTACCATTGTGTGAATCGTACCGTTCGACAGAACTACTCAAGAGTGATATGAAGATATAAGTAAAGTAATTTTGTACCCAGTAATTAAAGACTTATTAAATAATTTCAAGAAAGATCGGAACCATGTGGAAACTTATTCAATAACAGTGTCCCCTTGCTTGCGGTAGAAGAACGGTAGAAAGCCAAAGCGGCAGGGTTGGTGCCTTTAGCGTAGCGGCTCTTCCATAAGTAAACATAGTTATAATGGCAGGTAAAACTGCTGAATATAAAAAGTGGCCTAAAGGCGAAGAATTAGCAATTTCAAATAGGTAAGAGCCTGTCTTAATTATTATAGCCCGTAAAGAAAGGTTCTTTTAATTGCTCTAGTTACAATTCCTATAAAAAGTAATACTCAAATTCTGTAGCAAATGCATTCAATCATTGCAAATTCTGTATGCTAATCCCAGTTCTGTTTATTTCATTAGTGTATTTGCTTCATTTTAGCAATTGATCTATAGCTTTATATATTCATGACGTTAATCATCATGTTCAATTTTCACTAGTTGCAAGATACTATATGTTTTATGTGTTTTTTTCTTTTATAATATCTGTTTATTCCCTTTTATTCAGTTGTTATTTCTGTTATTACCCACCTACTATTATGCCATAAATTTTCGTTTACAGTCTGTTGATTTTCATGGTTTACAACGTCTTATAAGTTCAGTAAACTTACATTCCCCCTCTGGAATTTAAACTATTTCCAATTTCATCCCTGTACTTTAAACAATCAGTTATTTATTCACATTATTATGACTTCAAATTCACATAAGTAAGAAGTAAATGTTCACAGTGCTGTTTGTTAAACCTTTACAGTGCTGAGAAATATATTTTTGGTGATAAAATATGATTTTACAGTAAACTTTCACTATACTTAGAATTGAACTTTCACAACACTAAGAAGTAAAGCTTTACCATGCATATAAATAAACTTTACCGAGACAAAAACTTTAAAAGCATTAAGACGTAAGCATTCAAATTACAATAACTAAATTTCTAGAAAGCCAAAATGTAATTTTTTCCAATGCTGAATGTTAAACATTCACAGTGTTATGAAGTAAATTTTTACAGTGATATTATAAATATTCACAGTGCTATAAAGTAAACATTTAAAGTGCTAAGAGGTAAATTTTTAGTGATAAAACATGATTTCAAAGTAAAGAGAACGTTCCAAATGCTGAAAATAAACTTACACAATTCTAAGAAGTAAATATTCACATTGCTGTGATTTTGTAGGAATCAAAAGTAGGGGAGAGGAGGGGCACGTTTGAATTGGGGGCACCTTTGAACACTCTAAATTTTTTTCTTGAAATAAATGATTTTTTTTAAATGCACATGGCAGTACATTATTACTATTTCAATGCAATAAGAAAACAAGTCTGCACCATTTTCTATTTTCAATTTGTAACACTGTCTTAGTGTGTGTTTTTCTCCTTCTTTCATCTAAACATATGAAAGTAAAGTTGTAGGATTTTTGTTCGCAATTTTGTATCCCTAAAACTTTAATTTATTATTAAATACTTAAATAAAGATGATAGCTTTAGTTTATAAACTTTGTTTTATTCAAATTCTCCTCCCAAATTGAGTAAATGGTTGTAAAATTCAACTCCATGGGATGGAGCACGAATGAACAAAAAGTTTGGGAACCATTGAACATTTCAAACTATGTAATAAAGAAATGTGGGTGCATCTAAATATTATTATTTTTAAATATATATATATATAAAGAGGTTAATTAATAATATCAAAGATTATGGATTAATACTGTTAAAAATCGCAGTTACTGCACACATACAGTACAACCTCTGGATGTATCAGTGATGGGAAGTTTCTAATCTAAATTTATAGTGCCATTTATTTATTGGATAATTGCAAATCTCGGTAAACAATAATAATTCATGATTTAGCAAGTTTTATCTCACAAAGCATATAGTCTCTCATTTACTGTTTCCCAATCATTATTTCTAGTTTTCGTAGAGGATAAAACGGAATTTAATGTCAGAATGCTTCATAAAAAAGTGAATGAAATATTTTAATTTTCCAGAAGCATCAGATATCACATTGGTGTATTTCAAGGATATTGTAAAAAAAAATCATAACTAAACATAACTCGGGGGGACCCCTGAGTTTTTTCAACAATACGTTTTCCCATCAATTTCGATGGATTTAAGTTTGGTTAAATAATAAATAAAATCGGTAATTTCTGTAAAATGTAATTATTTAACTTTATTCATATAGTTTTGTAGTTCTGAAACATATATATATTTTTATTAAAACTCTGAATATTCTCATATTTTGTTCAGTTCTTCAAAGGTACCCCTGCATGTGGCAGGTTTCAACATTTGATTTTTTTTTTTTTTTTTTTTTTTTTGCTTTTTAAATGCCCACAACTTATTTAATTTACTTGGAAAACTTTTAATTTCCAGTTCATGTGATGAAGAAAGACATTGTGTTTATATTGCAATATATAAAGCGCAATAAACATGATTCAAGTGAGAAATCTGTTGATTTTTTAAAAAAATCTTCTAACATGCCCTCCCTTCTACTACCTCAAAATATGTTTGATGATCTTCTTTTTATTAGAATTTTTTGTGTTAAATTTATAAAACTCTAATTTTTTCTCACAGACGTAAGATTACTTAGAGTGTGAAAGTCCATTCAACTGATAAATTAATTAAAAACTGTAAATTTTTATAGTGATAAGAAGTACAATTTAACAGTGCTAAGAAGTTAATTTTCACAGTTTTATGAAGTTAACAGTGCTATTTCATAGTGCTTAGAAGTAGTTTTTCAATGTGCTATGAAGATAACGTTCAAAGTCCGAAGAAGTGAAATTTCACAATTCTGAGAAATAAATTTTCACTGCACTAAGGTTTAAATTTTCAGTGATAAAATATGATTTCACAGTGAAGTAAACTTTCACAATGTTACCAAGTAAACTTTCATAGTGATAAGAAGTGTACTTTAACAATGCTATGAATTAAACTTTTACAGTGCTAACAAGTAAACTTTCATAGTGATAAGAAGTACACTTTAACAATGCTATGAATTAAACTTTTACAGTGCTAACAAATAAATTTTCACAGTTTTATGAAGTTAACAGTGCTATTTCATTGTGCTAAGAAGTACTTATTCAATGTGCTAAGAAGATAACTTTCATAGTCCAAAAAAGTAAATTCTCACAAATCTAAGAAATAAATTTTCGCTGTACTAAGGTTAAATTTTCAGTGATAAAATAGGATTTCACAGTGAAGTAAACTTTCACAATGCTAACAAGTAAATTTTTCCAATATTAATTAGTAAATTTTCAAAATGGTGAGAAGGAATCTTTCAAAATGCTACGAAGTTTCAAATTATTGCCAAGAAACAAGAAGGGAGCTTCCAGTAAATGCAATAATAACTTTAATCGTGTGTGTTATCAAGATATCCACCATATGGAGATAAAAGTACTACTTCTAAATAAGTCTGAAAATCTTCTTTTTATTAGAAATTTTTCTGTTAAATTTATAAAATTCTAATTTTCAGGCAGAGTCATAACATTAAGGAGGTTATGAAGGCTGTACTAATCAATTAAGTACAAACTGTTTACACTGACAGTTGGCTTAAATGGAACTATAACAATGATCGTGGTATTTTTCTTGAAGTGACTGAAGAGAAAAATCTTTATAGTTTTTATGAAAATTCAGATCTTTCTTCTGATGCTATCTGGTACGGAATACACAGCTGACGTTTGTGGTTTGCAAGCGCAAGCTGTCCATAATCTCAGTACTCCGAATTTTAGTCTGCCGGTTATTTAATTTGCTCCACAAAAAAAAAATGTTCAGCCATAAGTAAGAATTATAAAACTATACGAGTAATGAATATGCAATTCAAATTCTAACTTCATTTTATTGTAGAAGAATTAAAAAAAAAAAACTTCTAACACAGGACTCATATTTACAAGAAAGAGTTATTTAAAATCACTTGAGAGAGGAAAGTGCATCAAAAGTGACAAAATATTTCGTCGTCTAACTTGTATTTTTCACTTTTGAATCATTCCCACTTCATATAACACACATGATGTGTTACAAATTCAGTCACTTTTAACAAATTTCGAAAAAAATATTTGAATTAAAAGAACTAGAGTGCGGATTTTTTTTTTATCTTCATTTAAAATGATTATTTATTATTAATTTTAATTGAAAAATTATCAAATATTTTTTTATGTTTTTACAAAGAAGGTATTATTTTATGAACCATACATTTATTTTTAATACTATTCTCTTTTTTCCAGCTATTAAAAAAAGAGAAAGATTCATTTTCCTTATAAAAATGTAGTGGATATTAGACGTGAAGATTTTTTGTAAGTGTAAAACAAAAATTCTTCACAAAGCTAATAACTATTACATTTTTCTTGAAAACATATACTTGTTTGGCGATAACAGAAAGCTCTCAACGCAGTTTGAATTTTTGCATAGAAGCATTAGGAAATCAAACGTTAACAAAAACGCCGTTATTGTCAGAAAAATATTTTCTTTGACTTCAATAATTTTAGTAAAAAAACGCTGCACTAAAGGATGTTATTCTAATAGAAAACGGTAAAGTAATAACAAATTTTTAAATCGTAAAAAATCAGTACCAAACTAATTATACGGGATTTTCATCGTAAACTTTCTTTATTTTTCTTTTTTGGCTGAATTTGATGGAATTCTTATTCTTTCGATTTAACCAAATTTCAACAATCTGAACCAAGGATGACGCAAAATAGCCAGTTAAAAGGAAAATAAACGCGGGAGCAACATCTGTAAGCGTCAGCTTTCTATTAGTTGTTACATGATCCGGGATTTCTGATTTATACCACAATGAAGATAAATAACTGCCATCGCTAAAATATTTAAAATAGATACCTGAGGTCATTATTTTGTGTATGAATGAATCTATGAGCTCTTTGCAACAGAAACCTTTCCGGATAGTCATTGCGGCCATAATTTGGTGAAAGCGATCCTCCGAGACAAAGAATTTTCCAGCGAACATGTCAAGAATTTTTGTCTCTACGATAAAAGCAAGATTTTGTTTTTGAAACTCACGAAGAAAATTTATGAGAGGTTTCCCGTAACTTAACTTATTCTTAACAATGTCGATTCCGATGACTCGTAAGTCTTCTTGTTCTGAGTTTTTCCAGTAATCTGGAATACCTGTGTGTGTATGCGAAATACAATGATAATCACCCCTTTCAACAGCTAAAGCCAAGTCTGAAAGGTGCTTAATTTTTGTGAGGGGAGGAATTGATAGGAAAGATAAAAAAACACGATCGTAAGACAAGCAGAGAATCATTGCTCCTACGACCCACGCATAGACAAGGAGTTTCTCGACAACCGACGAAGGTGTTATCATGGAATTTTGCCTCAACAGTATTGCTAAAACGTGAAAAGAAACAGTGCTAAATGTATATTTCTTTTTCATTATTGCATAACATACTATAGGCATTACAATTAAAACCGATATAATTGCGAGCCACACAGGCAGTGAAATAGTCTGAAAGATGCCAAAAATGTGTGGATTATAAGATGGTTTTCTAGTAATAAATGTATAATCTTCTAACTTGTAAGGATAAGAAAAATCCACTAAATCCATGCTATATTTATCCATATGTATAGGAAGAATTCCAACATCAGATTCAGAAGAATTCGCATTTTTCATTAATCCTCGGTCCGGAAAAAGTAAGTTTTCTTCATAAGGCATCACGAAATCAATTGTGTTAAAATATTTGCTGTATTGTTGAAGGTACTGTAAAAGTGCCAGAAGCAAGCGACCGTGCGGGTTTGTTTTGGATGATAGAAATTCTAGTCTCTCGCCATAAGTAGCGTTTTGAAGGTGTTTAAATGCGAAAATATCATATTCAAGAATTATATTTTTCTGTTGTCCCATATCCATCTTATATAAATTCATTAATTTTCCAGAAAATATTATTTATATAGAATTTTAATTAAAAAAAAATATTTTTATTATAAAATATGAATGACAACTGACAACTGTCAAAGATGATTAAAAAATACCAAACTCAGTTCTTCTGTTTTATTACAAGAACAGTGATGGATGAAAAGAAAAATATCTTCTTGTTTTGTGCTTTTTATTATATGAGAAATGTATATAAGTTAATATTGGCTGTTAATATTGCACTAAAATCTTTTTCAATAAATTCAAAACAATCACTTTCTTTTTATTTATCTGAAATTACAGAGACACTAAAATGATTCTTTGATCTTCTAATATCCTAATTCATGCATTTTGAAAAACATTTTAATTCGATAAAGTCATTTTTTATACATTTATTTTTTTTTCTTTGTTTTACTTATAATTGGTAATTGATTTTCAAGTCAACCAAATATATTTTGTATTTAATTATGGAGTAATATCAAATCACGAATACTTAAAAATACTTAAAAATACTTAAATGCATTAATATTTAATGCATAAAATATTAAAAATGTTTTTTTGTTTTCAGTTTAAAGTGATTCACTAATGTACTTCGTTTCAATACATTAAAATATGAATGAAAATAAGCCATTTTTTAAAAATATCATCTTTCATAGAATTGTAAATTTTTATATATGCAAGAAAAATAAAAATTAAAACATACACTTTCTTGGGATTACTATATAAATTTTGCTTAAACATAACACAGACGTATGTATATGTTGCAGAAGTATGCACTTAATAATTCATTTTTATTAATCATTAATTTCTTTAACCAATATTTATATTTATCATAAGTGATAACATTACTGTCGGTTGATTGATTGGTTGTATAGGGTTTAGTGGCGCAAAATTCCCCGATGGACATGCTACGCCAAAACAAAGACTAAAAAAAAGAAAATAACATTACTATTAAAGTATTTTGTACTTTTCTCATGATACTATAAAAATGTAATAATTACAAATAGTAATAAACCATGTGGGACTAATTTTATGGGATAAATTCTAAGGTTTATTCATCGATTGCAAAATGTTTGAAATACTAGCCATCCAAGGATTTTTTCTGTGATTCTATATCTTTTTCAATTTATTTCAATATTTTTCACAAAAATGATAACTACAAAGTTATATATATATATATATATATATATACATTTATATGCAAAAAATTAAATGCTGCGAATAGTACTGCAGTACATTTCTAACATGTGATACAAATAATTGAAGCTTACCTGCATTTTTTCTTTAGGGAAAAGTAACAGGTACAAAGTGCCCGTATCTTCTGTTTCGTTAAATATACTTATTTAAGTACAGCATACAAAAATATACGAGCATTAACTAAGGCATAAAAATCAATTGCAATAAATTGCAATAAAACTTCGACGTCCTTTATTCTTTAATCTGGCAATACTAAAATTCGAAAAATCGTTTTCGATGTAATTTTACCACTACAAAATATTTATCAAATACTTTTATTTATATATTTTTACGAATAAACCAGCCTTGTTTCAAGTTTTTCCTTAATTTCATATTTCATTAATTTGCAATATTCGTTTGATTTGTATCTTATTGATTATAATCGAAATCTACTTTCATTTGATTTTACCTATCAGAAGAGATAAACAAATGGAAAAATATATATGAATAACAAAACTTTAAAGTATAGACACATTTAGTTATGAAATAAAGCATTAGATGATTTATGAATATCTGGTACTATATTTTTCACATGATAATATAATATAATATAATCAAGCAAAAGTTAAAAAAAGCATCGACTTTGATATATTTGCAACTCATTTTAGATGAAATTAACATAAAATAAAAATTGGCCTTAACTCTTCAGACACCGTATGATTTTTACGCACAATGGAACACATTCTAGTGTTATAGCAGAATGCATCCCGATATACTGTCTGATATGAATGCAAAAATATATTTTGAACGAAAAAAAATATTTTTCGAATTGCATGTTGTATTATTTGGTATGATGGTACAAAAATTGAACCACAATTGGATATATAATGAAGTTTCGATTCTAAAATATTTTTTTTTATTCGATCATAGCAAAGTAATGAGTTTAGCTAGTTTAATTCTTTAAATATCGTTTTTCCTGCAGGTATGTATAGAAAATTCTGCACGCATCGTTTTGTAAATAGGTTTTGACATTTCAGCGAATTGTTAAAATTTTAAATACTAAATTAGCATGCCTGCTAATCAGATGAAGTTCTAAACGGAAGTCCGATAATTACAATTTTTAATGTAAAGTTAACGTGATCAATTACACGCAAAACAAGACATTTTCTATTTAAAGAATATTCTATTGCTATTTAATGTTTTCAAAAGCACGTGTAATTTAAAAGTTATTTGGATTCATGTTAGATTATAAACATATTAGTATTTTATAAGGTCACCTTTTATTCAATTTTATATTGCAATTAAAAAAAAATCTATTACACAGAAGTGTAAAACATTTCTTAGATATACTGTACAAATATTTCACGAAAGTAATATACTCACGAAAGTACTATAATTGTACTCTCAGAATAAAAAACCTGCTTAATTAAATCTCAAAATCAAAATGATACGTTTTAGAGGAATATATTTTCTAAAATAGATTTATTTTCTGTCTTTATAGTGTCATATCTAAGAACGAATTAAATATTTCCAACTGAGCGAAAAAATTGACCAGGCTGGAAATCGAACCCAGATACTTGCTTACAATCTGGGTTCGATTCCCAGCCTGGTCAATTTGTCTCTCAGTTGGAAATATTTAATTCGTATGATTACTTTACCAATCAGTTAGATTGTGTTGAAAATAACAATATATCTAAGGTCATTCATTAAAAATTTTTGGCACAAATAAAATATCTCCAAAAAGCATTCAAAATGTGTCACATTGGAATTTTTAATATGCGAACATATTTGGAAATATATATATCAGAATTTATTCACAGATTTTTGCTTTAATTATGGGTGACACTGCCCATTCAAATTTTAATAACAGAGAATCAGATATTATTATCTATGTGTAAACTCAAAAATATTATTATACTAAGTGTAGTTAAACAGGAAAATGGATAACTCATTAAAAACACTTTCAAACAATTCACGCACTGACTCAGTAACCCTTACGAATTCTTTTGTATAGCCCTGTATAGCATCTGTAGCTATCAAAGCACCACATTTTATACAAAATTTGTGTTTAATTGAAAAACTTACATCATAATATGTGTATAAGTAACATAGCACAAGTCATATATTATCGTGAAGATTTTTTTCCAGAAACTCCATAGGGAAACGTTAACAAATTGAAAAAAAACCGAATATCTTTTAGATAACCTTAGATAACCCTTTCAAAACTAATCTATAAAGCTTTCAAAGTGTAGATTATAATTAAGTGGTTTATTTTAATAAACGTGTTCATTTTTATACGGATACCATGTATACTCGTTGAAAAATTAAAGCTTTTAAAACAGTCCATGATTTGCTCATAATTTGCCGAGTTATTAAAATAAAAAAGCGCATTTACAAAATTATTTCAAACAAATTATTACAAACAAATTAGAATTTAAAAATAATAAAATTTGTATGAAAAATGAGCATAGGGGGCCCGCCAACAAAATAAAAAAGAACAAATATATTTTAGATAAACCTGTCAAAACTAATTTAGCAAAAGCTTTGAAACTGTAGATTATGATTAAGTGGCGTATTGTAATCAAATGTGCTCTTTTTTGTGTGGATAGTATGTGTACTCGTAGAGACATTAAGGTTTTTACTAAAAACAATCCTAATTATTTGCAAGTACTTTGTGTACATTTTGCAGAGTTGTCAATATAAAGTAATTTTTTTTCTGAAAATATGATAAAAAGCATTGTAAATAATGCCATGCAATCATAATTAAAAAATTATAAAAAATTGTATGAAAATGAGTAGGTTTACTAAATAAATTTTAATTGCGCATGCGTCACCGCTATCAAAATTTCATTTGAATATTATGTTAGCCAAATGTGTACAACAACATTCGTTTAGGTCTCAAAAATAGTTTGAAAATTCTGATAGTGATCGTCGATAGAAAAAACTCAAAATCCATTATTCCCAAAATGAAACAAATGATAAGTGGCTGTATTCCCATATCCATTGATTACTGTCAATATAAAATACACAATATGATATGTACTAGAAAATTTGGTTACTTGCAACATTTAGATCTATACAAATAGAATTATATAGTTAAATATTCGCACACAGTTTATTTTTTAATGCTCTAACATTTGAAAAAAAAATAGTAAGAAAAGAGACGAAAAATGAACAGACTAAATGTAATTTATTATTTAAGTTTGTTTCATTATTTTATTCATTTTGTGTTATTACTTCTTAGCAGATTAATACATTTTTATATCGTATTTACCAATGGAATATTATTATTATTATTATTGTAATGGTAGTAATAGATTTGAAATAAAACTCGCAATTTACTTATAATATCACCAAGCTTATGGTGAAGGAAATAACTGCAAAATGATTGATTGAAATTACCTACTAACTACGAGGAGAGAATTTTTCCCTTTCTAAATTATTCTTAGTAAGAAGTTGGTAAAGGAAAGCTGTAAACAAAATTTTCTTTTAGTTTATACTTTTTCCGTAAATCATGAATTGTAAAAATTAAAAAATAACAAAAATCAGATACAATAACTTTCTATCATTGAATATCACTTTTTTGCACTGAATTTGACCTCACTTTATTTTTTAATCATCATGTTAGAAACATTTTGCAAATCTTAAATGTCAAAGTTAAAATATAGTGAAAATCCCGTAGCGTAAAACAGATACATACATTTTTTAATTTCATTTTATTTAACTGAATAATTCATTCAATTTATTGGCTTATTCTGCAATTGTTTCAAATATATTGCTGTAAAAAATGGCAGTAAGTCGAAAAAGAGTTTTAACTTTAATTTTTAAATTTTTCACTAGAAATTTACAATTTGCGAAAAATTCTGACGTGGTGGTTAAAAATGAAGGTTCTTGCCGGATTCAATTGTACCAAACAAGTAAAAATCAAAAGTTAAGAACACAATAATTACATCAATTGCACCCGTAAGGCATGTGACGTCACATCGACGTCGTTGTGAAGTCACATTGTGACTTTGTGACCATCGATTGTCGATGTGACCTCACGTGAAGTCGATGTGATGTCACAGTGACTAAAATGTGAAGTCGTTATGGCCGTTTTCGAGCTCGTTTGTGACGTCACATTGTGAATACTTTGTGAAGTCACGGTGTGACAAATTTGTAAGAAATGTGTCACTTGTGACTACTTTGACATTAACATTGTGAAGAAATGTGACAAAAGCGATGATATTTAAATTTCCAGAAACATCTTTTTAAAACTAAATAACATGTTTTGAAGAATTTTTGTAATTTACTAAAAGCTTTTAAGAAAGTCACATCTCAGTCACAATGTGATGTCAATGAGTGGTGGAATTTTGGTCACAGCTGTGATGTGACTAAAGTGACTCACAGTGACATCATTATGACGTCACTGTGACCATGCATGCTTGAGGGTATGTATAGTATCATATTATAACTTTTTTATCTTTAAAACTTACGATTTGCAAAAAATCTTTACATGATGATAAAAAAAGGAAGGTGAGTTTTGGATTTAGTGGTACAGAATACATACGAATCAATTATCAAAAGCTAAAAAACATGACCTGTCCCATATTTTGCAGATAAGTGTAATTTAATAACATTTTAAAATGTGTGTATCAATTTAAAAAACTGAGATAGTTAATTTTTGATTATTTTAATTTAAAAAATTCTGTGTTTTAACTTGTATGTTTATGACGAATTGTATATTTTGCATTATATTTTACAATTACTATATATTAAAAATTTGCATTGGAATATTAATTTTAATTTAAATTAATCTTTTCATATTTCTGTCGAAATAATATTTCTATTAAATTTATGAATGAGCCCTCCTTTGCAGCAAAAAATTGCTCCAACATTAAACAGGTATTATTCGGTCAATTTTGATCGTAGAATAACGGGACTTTTATTTCTAGAATGTCAGTGTAACAGAAAAATTTTAATAAATATAACTTTAAAGGCCACGTGACCATATAAAAATATAAATATTTTATTTTTTTTAAGAAATTTTTTTTATTGACCTAAATTATTTTTAAAATATTTCTTTCCCTCATTTAAAACATTTTTGTAATTAGAATTATATGTCTATGACCAACAATTAAGAAATTAGCTATTATCCATCGTGAGAGTGAACACCCTGTATATTAATCTAGTTCTGACCTCTGAAAGTAAATTTTTGATTGGCATTTAATCATTCTAAAAATGGTTCTTTCTTTCGAACGAGAATATAGATATCTGAAGCATACCTGAAATCTTGTGATGTCCGAATTTTATTCGTTCTTTGATTGATGCAAATTTAATGTTCAGAAATGTAGTACATTTGTCGCCATAATGACAAAAAAATATAAAAACTACGAAAAAATTAAAAACTAAAAAGCAAATTAATATACAGCTTTCAAACAATTTTTATGTAAAAGTAAATTTTTATTTCTATACGGTGTAAAAATTGAAAATGTGCAATGTTTAGAAGTTTAAAAATTGGCAGTGCCGAAAATTTTAAAACTGAAATTTAATTTAAAATTTGTTTATGATTGGTCTAATGTTTAATCTATTCTGTATTTAAAATAGGACTCTGTTGTTACGTAAGCTCCATTTTGATCATCATAAAAATAACGTTTAATATTATTATTATTATTATTATTATTATTATTTCTTGTTTTTAGGAGGTTCTTTACATTTGAAGACATTTTCTTTGAATAGGGAAGAAAGTAAAGAGAATGAATAAGAAAGTAAAGAAGTTCAAAATTGGTAGACGAAAATTATCAGATATAAAAACAAAAACGAACCGAAAGAAAGACGTCGTATGAAAGATCGTCTGATTATCGATGTCACACATTACGAAATGGGTGATGATCATGAAGAAGGAAACAATGTAATGTTGAACTAATGGATTATTGAACGAAGCTGTTTCTTTCTTATGAAATTTATTTATAAGAGTTTTAATATTAGAAAAAATTCATTTTCCAAATAATTGTTGTAATTTATTCAATCTTTTTGCGATTTTTGTTGAAACGGAATTTACAGAAATATTTCCTCTTAGAACATAGAAAATGACAGGAGAAAATGCAGTTCATCTAATGCAATATGCATATGTATTATTTCGGATGTCCACACTAGTAATGAGTTCGGGCTCGTTTTTTAAGACCCGGGCCAGCCCGAGCCCGATACCAATAATATACAAAAAAAATGTATGGTATTGAAAAATTGTTTCAAAAATAATATCTCATTTAAAAAAAAAAAAAAAAAAAAAAAAAAAAAAAACTTCTTACATAGATATAATTGTTAAGTGATAATTTTAATTCAATCTTATCAAAATCCATATAAAATAAAAATATATTTCATACTTAAAAGAATTCTCATAATCTTCGCTCCTTTAACAAGCAAATTTGATGGCCACGTTTGGTTTTAATGAATAAATGCATGAAATTTGCAGAAATTCCTATTTGTAAGCTGTCGAATGGAATTACGTTTTTCAATTTTCTGAAAAATGTGTACACCTTTTATTATAATCGATTCTTTTCTCATAACAATCTTCCGTGATTGACAGATACCTGAAAATAAACGTATTTTTTTTAAATGATATTTTTATCTTAAAGTTTCGATACTTTTTTATAGTAAAGGAGAAAACACTTATCGACTGCTTTCTATGAGAATAACATGGTGATTACATTTACTTACGGAGGAATATAAATTATTTGCAAATCTCCAGTTAATTCTCGTCTATTAAAAACAGAAGATTTTCTCTTCGCGTTATGTAACTGTATAATAAAAAAAAAAACAATTCCATTAAAAAAAATCTTCTGCTAATGAAACTGAAACAAATTTATTGTAGCGTTTGTTTTGATTGACGCCATATAAATAGATTGTCGCCGAAAATTCCGAGACATAAATCTGTAATTATCACAAATTTTCTTTGAAAACAGCGATGAAATCCAAAATAAATAAACAAGCATACATTTATCCAGTCATTTTGATCAAAAAGAATTAAAATGATTTAAAGAAGAATCAGTAAGCAATTTTAATTGGAAAAAAGTTCTTTCAATACTTTCTACATATGAACAAATAAATTTTTTGGCTTTAGAAGAAATTAGCCCTGGCCCTCCCGAGCCCAAACACTAGAATAAAAATAGAGCCCGAAGCCGTGTCGGGCCCGGGTTCGGACTCGAGCTGAGCTCGTCTCATCCCTAGCCACACCCTTTTATTCAAGCATATTAATATCGCAATGATTAAAGATATTATATGGAAAAATGTACATTTTTTAAAACACAATAATATTATAATTTTATTAAAAGAAGCAGTTCAATAAAAATTTGATTTCCTAATTAAAAATTAATGGCAAATTAATGAATGAGTGAATGATTTCAAAGACAGTACTTCGAAAGTCTCGCATTGGTTCACTGACCCACCTGTCTTTAGAAAACTGATATACTGTAATAATTAATAAATGAATTACAAAGTGTTAAAACTATTCTTCTCCTAGACAGCCACTGATATGTTGATTACTAATTAACGCTTTTCTGGTAAACAATTACCTTATTTTTTATTTCAATAAGCTTTGGAGAAAAGATAATCTGCAAATAGCAGGAATTCAAAGATTTTTATTACTGGCAAATTCATAAAAAAGAGAAAAAAAAAAGCAGGAAAGTTGTAACAATTGAGTATATTTTCACAAATTAGAATGGCTCATCTAGTTTATAATACTAGAGAGATACTTAAAATAACTAAAACTAAAGACAGCTAAAAATATTACAGTAAAATGAATTGTTGAATTTTTTGTCAGACAGTCATATGTGAATGTTAAATATCAAATTTCCGCAAAAAAACAATCGCAAAAGGAAAAATATCATTTTCAACACAAATATGCTCAAGATCTCGCTTTAATGTGTTTAAAATATTAATAAAAATTCATGCAATGTGTGAGAAATTTTCTCCATATTCTTCAGCAGTTTTTGCCGTAAAAATTGCTGCAAAATTAGACGTAATTTTTTTTATTATATCTAATTTTACTCGTAAAATTAATAGATTCTTCTTCTTCTTCTTATTATTATTATTATTATTATTATTATTATTATTATTTTACATTGTTGGATTTTTAAGTTTTGGATCAAGAAGTTCTCCTGGTTCAGCTAGAAAAATGTATTCATTTCTTTCTTTTTTTGATTTATTTAAATCTACCTTTTCATCAGACTTTTTTTTCTATCAAATTAAAGAATTTGGTTCACACTGTTGGCAAATCACATAATTTGTTGGAAAATTTTTAATATAGTTTACGAATTGTAATTAAATAACCAAAAGGTAATAATGTAAAAAAAGACATGAAAATTCGTTGAAATCATAAAATTTCCCTTTATCAATATTTATAAAGACTTTTTTTTCAGTCCAGCTCCCGGGTCTTGAACATCAACCTTTTCAAGTGCTGTGGTATGTTTACGTAACAACTTCATTTTGATTCCCAAATACCACAATAGCACCAGAAATTTTGGAAAAAAAATTCCGTTTATTATACATAAGAAATATAATCTTTTTAATATTACTAAACATTGTTTTTCGTTAATTCTAGTGTCATTTGTAGATTCAACATTTTAGCAATCAAAATGTTACCTCCATAATGTAGATTCCATTTTTGGTTCAAAATTCACTCCTTTTATAAAATTGCATTTCAGTTAATCTTTATAAATTATGAATTAGGTATTCATTGCGCCCTTTTCCCACAGTATAATATTCTATTAGGTATGGAAAACTTTTCATTTATTCTTTTCTCTTACACGAATTTTTTTCTGATGTAATGACTAACTGAAATAAAATAAAGAAAAAGAATTACTTTCATTTTGCGCCTCCCCAAGTTCCGTTGAGAGCTATCTCTGCGATTTCAACAACTAAAATAAAATGTAATCTTGTACAGCTGCCGACGATATCTTTTCTCTTCAAAAACATTTTGTCCTGCAAATTATTTCGTGGGTGCGTCGTAACGATCATCCTTTTAAAGACATAAATGTGAATATCAGCAAATGTTTTCATCTTTCCGTTGTGAGATATCTAGATTCTTATGAAATTACATTTTTAACCCATTTTGTGCCTGCTCTCATTAATCTACATATTATCAATTGGCTTTGTTACTTAACAACGCGTTTCTGTTTCTCTTTACATGATTATCGCCAAGGTCGGTAAATATACAAAGTGTAATACACAATTAAATATACAAGTCAAATTTCTATCTAACATCTGCGCTGATTATATCGACACTTGAAATTTATTTCCTGCCATAAAAAGACGTACATTGATGTAGGTCTTATAATTGTCTTTTTCAAGGATCACTTCCTGAGGAGTTGTACTTCTTTGCTTCCTGCAACTCTCAATAAAAAACCAAGAAGAGATATTTCTGTTGTGTTCCTTTTCTTCGTCGAATCTGAGGTTAAGTTACACAACGTTGGGCTATAACATTACCTATACTCACTCTATAATATGTTCTTACCAATGGTCAATAAAAGACACCCAAAAACTCTCTTTCACAACCTCCTGAAAGACTAAAACTATGAAAATGGATTGTCTGAAACTGCACATCTCTATGATTCTGAATACTTCCTCTATCCGTTTGCTCTTAGTTACCCTGCATCTACACTGTAAAAAAAAATTGGATAATTACAAAAAATTTTCTAGTAGAATTGTATTCCAAGAACTTTTTATGTAACGGCAACAATAAAAATTCATGTAACAGATACAGATTTGCACTTTGAATCAAACAAATTTTAAGGTTACTAAGAATTTTTTTGGGAAATCGTATTCCAAGAACTTTTTAAGTGACGATAACGAGCATTATAGTTAAAATTTTAGTAAAGTTACCAAAATTTTAGTAAATTCTTTTGTAAAGTTACAGATGGTTTTAGTTTTGTTTACAAGTTTTGTAGATTGACATCATTTTCTTGTACAGTGTACACATAAAATTTTAGTAAGCGTAAGAGATTTCGGTTAATTTAGATTACTAAGGTTACAGATTTTTTTTACAGTGTACTATGTTCACAAAAATTAAATGGAATTTTCGTCTCAATATAAATATAGTTCTGAGGATTGAATTTTGAAAGAACCATGTAATTTTGGCTAGATAATATTATAGAGAAGATTTTCGAATATAGCTTTGTTATAGAATGGGATAAAGTTCTGTAAGCTGGTGAACCGGATTATGAAAGCTTAGCATTTTTTAAAAAAATTTCAAGTAGGCGTATTTTGGTTACAGCTCAATTGTTAATAAGAAAATTCTTTAGGCATTTTCCCAGTATATTGATTATTATATTGTTGCAGAGTTGTAAAACTATTAGAAAATTCCATAATCTGATGATCCCAATTATGGAAGGTACTTTAAAAACAGAAATGTCCTCAGACGAATTTTAGTAGGATTTCTTTTTTACAAGATAGATCATTTTTTATGGATGATTTTAGAAAAATTCATACTGTTTTAACATCGAGAAAATGTAATAACAGAGTGGTGTTCAAATAATGTTAGAGAATTGAGGAAGGATATTTTTTTAAAGATTAGTATTGCCTGAAAACAGAAGGACGGATTCGGTATTATATTTTTACTTTATTTAAAGTTGGTTTGGAGAGTCTAACCACAGTTACCGTTCAAATCATATCAAATATTAGAACATTTGAAAAAATAATGAATAGTTAACTGCATAGAAATTAACTAATAATGAGCAAAAATTAAAAAAAGAGTTATTTTTGTAGATTTTTTTAAAATTCCAACTAAGTATTAACAGCATGAGTTTATGCCAGATATCAGTAACTTGCATTTCGCTGTTATTTTCTATCGAAACTCTTTCTCAAGTTTTTAACCCTTTTAGTGCCAAGGAATGCCGTCCCGCTGCTCTCACTGTAAAAAACAAATCTGCATTGTTACTAAACTTTTTCTAGGAAACTGGGATTCCAAGAACTTTACATGTAAAGGTAACAGGAAAAATGCATGTAACCGGCTCTTTTACTTGAAAAATTCCTGTTACCGTTACATGAAAAGTTCTTGGAATCCCAGTTTCCTAGAAAAAAGTTTAGTAAGTTTACAGAATTTTTTTTTCACAGTGCTCGCTAGTTGTGGAAGATGCCAGTGTCGCGATAGCACTCCTTTTGACAGTTCATTTTTGGCGCGCGCAGTGTTTGATAAAATGCTATTTAAATTCGTCTGTGTTACCGTGTTCGTATTTTTATTCATTTTTTGCATTCTAGCTATCTTCAATCGCATATTTTTTATGTAAACATCGTGATTATTATTATTATTTAATATTTCTAATTTTTATTCCAAAAGGTCGGACACAAGTGAATTTTCAGGTACAGCGCGATGACAGAGCAGCGCGACGGCGCTCCTTTGGCACTTTTCAGAGTAGTGCGACGGCAATCCTTGGAGTTAAAAGGGTTAATGATGCCATTTGTAAAAATAATTACTTGAATTATGTTAACAAAAATTAAAATTTTAACGCAGAATGTTTTTCCTGCAGTTCAAATACGTTGCAGAAGTAAGATAGTGATGTCTATTATCAATATAACATGATAAAAAAATATTAAAGTATGTTTTATTTTGAAATGTTATAAAGAGCAGAAATTTACAGCAAAAATAATCATGGTGATTTCCCGTCGCAGTTAACTGTGTCTACTGTCGAATACACTGTAAAAAATAATCTGCAAAGGTACTAAACCTTTTCTAGGAAACTGGGATTCCAAGAACTTTTCCTGTAACGGTAACAGCAAAAATTCAAGTTTCAGAATTGATTACATGAATTTTTCCTGTTATCGTTACATGAAAAGTTCTTGGAATCCCAGTTTCCTAGAAAAAGTTTAGTACCTTCACAGATTTTTTTTACAGTGTACATGAAAGGAAGTTTTAACATGATTTGGAAAATTTTAATCAAATGGATTACACATTATAAAGATTTAGCAACAAAAACTGAAGAAAAAGAATTGTATGAAATAAAAATATTTAAAAAATATGTATCTTAAAAGTTTAATTTCCAAACTAATTGTAAATAATATTTTTCCATGTTATTATAATAAATTATTCGCTGGCATTGCAAATTTATGTTTAAGTTGTCTCAGGATTTTAAAAATTGGAAGAAAAGACATTTTCGATGCTTAGTATCCTTTAATTCATATGATTTAAAAGCAAAATTGATGTGTGTGTGGTGGGGTGAAAGATAAAAGTATGTTCTATGATTTCATGTACTTGAAAATTTGCAAGAAGCAGAATTGGTTTGTATAAGGGATTGCAAATTGTCAGGTATTTGCCAGTCATAAAATTGGCATGACAGTTTACGTGCTAGACTAACAAATACATACTGCAACTAGAATAACATTTTTTGTGCTTAATTAGACTTCCGATTGTAATAATATCTCTGAACCTAAATAAACTTGCATTTAAAGCGTTTTGAAATTTTAATACAAAACTGAGTTTAGCTAATGCAAAATTTTCATATGTGTAATCACCTTATATGAATGTGTGGTATTTTTTACAATAGAAAAGGAAATTTTAGGTTCAGCTTACGTAAATTAACATGAAAGATAAGTTTTGAAAATTTAATGAAAAAACATTTGGAATATATTATTTTAATATCCTCCGCGCTATGCCCAAAAAATGTCATTTTGGAGAAAAATTATTTTAAAATTTTGGAAACGCCGAATAAGCTATTGAGAGGTATGATTCTAAATGCTGTAATTTCTGTTGTAATGAAAATTTTAACGAAACAATTGTATCAATATGTTAAGCAAATATAGAGGTTTAATAGCAATAATAATAAAAATTATAATAATAAAATTTCGGAAATTTTCAAGCTTTAAGAGTCTTGAAACCATCTTACATATACTCCTTAGTTGACACAAAAGTAAGTATTAAAACAAGGATAATAATATTACTAACCTCTTCACTTCCGAAGTTAAAAAAAATACTACAAATATTTATTTATTGTTTTTTTTTTTCAAACAAAATGACATTTTACATAACAGAAAAAAAATACCGTCACTTTGAAATTTAAGGTTAAAAAATATGGATAGAAAATTAGAAATCCCCTTAAAATATCAATTTAATAACCAATAACCTAAATTAATGCAATCCCTAATTTAAAAGATTCAAACAAGTAAACCATCTACAATTCCTCAAAAAAGTTTATTGAAAAAGATTTAAGTTAAATACTTGTGAAAATTTATTAATTTCTTGGCCACACTGTCTTTTGTACATTTTTAGGCATTTTACAAATATAGATGAAAAAAACATTTATTTTATGGGGGATTTAGCTTAGATGCAGATACATATTTGTTTGCTTTGAACGAAAAAAAACCATTTAGCTATTACGAAAAGATGTAAAAATACAAAAAATCAGACATTTTAGTATTTATAAGTAGGAGTAACTGAATGGATACCAAGGGACCAAATTGGTTAAGATAGCATCTTTTCGCATAAAGGTAATAATTGTAGTACAAGCATATAGTTAAGATGGTAAAACGATTACAGCATAGTACATCAAGATAATAATCTGAAGACAAGCATAGAAAAACCATCACATGGCGACACATTTTAATTAATAATTAAAACAATTATAGAAAATTACAAACATAAAAATAGATAGAAAACGTGGTCTTTGTGCATATATTTGCATTTACTTTTTACTCTAGAAACAATTGCAAGATATCAGTTCTAGTGCTTGCTTGCATATAATAATGTTAAATGTTTTATTTGCTTTTATAATTTTAAAGTGTTACGTTATTTGTAAAAGAAAAGATCATAAATACATTTAAATTAGCTATTTAAATTTCCGATTGCAGAATATTAGACATCATATGACTGAATGCATTTAGACGAGACAAAATGCAAAATTTTTAATATGTTTCATGTTTTTTTCTTTTTTTTAAGTCTTTTTGTGTCAATTTAGCGCCTTAATACAGTAAATAATTGTATCACTGTCTACATTACGACTGGCGAATTGTCGAAATGCTTGGCAAAAAAACTGATATTTTTATTATATATGAATCTTTGAAAGGTCAAGAATGCATGCATCAAGATAAGAAAAAAAATACGTGTGGCACTCGGGGACTGCCGCGGTAAAGCTATTGCTTAGCATTTTCTATCAACTTATGCAATTATAATTATTTATTTATTTTTTATTTATGCAGTTTTTTTTTGTCTTTGATATTAATTCAAGTTAAACATTTTGAGCGTGATGACCGATAACAATTTTTTTTCTTGTACTGAACAAATGAGAAGTTAATATCGTTTAAAATATTTTTATTATCTTACAATACATGTAGGTTAATCAGGAATTTTTATCATTGAAACTATGCGTTTATGGTAGCTGAAATAAAAAACATAAGTTTAAGACTTAATATTCTCAAAATATATGAAAAATACCTCGTCAATGTCTGCCGAAGTCTACCGAAGGATACCGTGCCGAAGTCTGCCAAACTGAAGCGACGTTAGCCAGTTTTAGGTTTTTTTTTCTCGTTACGGAATTTCTTTATTCTTTCGCCGCGCTCAAAGCCCGCGATAAAAGCTATGCAGTACCTTAATAAATTACAAAATTTGACCGCGCTACGAAAATTAGATCGCGAGTTATAGGCATTTTAAATTTTTTGGCCCTCACCATGGGGGATCTCCTGTCACTAAAAATTAACACTGTCTCATAATAAATTACCAAACAAAATTTTGCCGCTCTACGAAAATTAGATCGTGAGTTATAAGCATTTTAAATTTTTCGACCCTCACCGTGGGGGGTCTCCTGTCACCAAAAGTAACACTGTCTCATAATAAATTACCAAACAAAATTTGGCCGCACTACGAAAATTAGATCGCAAGTTATAAGCATTTTAAATTTTTCGACCCTCACCGTGGGGGTCTCCTGTCACCAAAAGTAACGCTGTCTCATAGTAAATTACCAAACAAAATTTGGCCGCACTATGAAAATTAGATCGCGAGTTATAAGCATTTTAAAACTTTCGACCATCTCCATGGGGGATCTCCTGTCCCTAAAAATTAACACTATCTCATAATAAATTACCAAACAAAATTTGGCCGCGCTACGGAAATTAGATCGCGAGTTATAAGCATTTTAAATTTTTCGACCCTCACCGTGGGGGGGTCTCCTGTCACCAAAAGTAACACTGTCTCATAATAAATTACCAAACAAAATTTGGCCGCACTACGAAAATTAGATCGCGAGTTATAAGCATTTTAAAATTTTTCGAGCCTCACCATGGGGGATCTCCTGTCACCAAAATTAACACTGTTTCATAATAAATTACCAAACAAAATTTGGCGGCGCTACGAAAATTAGATCGCAAGTTATAAGCATTTTAAATTTTTCGACCCTTACCGTTGGGGGGGGGGGTCTCCTGTCACCAAAAGTAACACTGTCTCATAGTAAATTACCAAACAAAATTCAGCCGCACTACGAAAATTAGATCGCGAGTTATAAGCATTTTAAAATTTTCGACCCTCTCCATGGGGGATCTCCTGTTACTAAAATTTAACACTCTATCATAATAAATTACCAAACAAAATTTGGCCGCGCTACGAAAATTAGATAGCGAGTTATAAGCACTTTAAATTTTTCGACCCTCACCATGGGGGATCTCCTGTCACCAAAAGCAACACTGTCTCATAATAAATTACCAAACAAAATTTCGCCGCGCTACGAAAATTAGATCGCGAGTTATAAGCATTTTAAAATTTTCGACCCTCCCCATGGGGGAACTCCTGTCATTGAAAATGAACACTGTCTCATAATAAATTACCAAACAAAATTTGGCCGCTCTACGAAAATTGATCGCGAGTTATAAGCATTTTAAATTTTTCGACATTCACCGTGGGGGGTCTCCTGTCACCAAAAATTAACACTGTCTCATAATAAATTACCAAACAAAATTTGGCCGCGATACGAAAATTAGACCGCGAGTTATAAACATTTTAACTTTTTCGACCCTCACCGTGGGGGTGTCCTGTCACCAAATATTAACACTGTCTCATAATAAATTACCAAACAAAATTTGGCCGCACTACGAAAAGTAGATCGCGAGTTATAAGCATTTTAACTTTTTCGACCCTCACCGTGGGGGTCTCCTGTAACCAAAAGTAACACTGTCTCATAATAAATTACTAAACAAAATTTGGCCGCGCTACGAAAATTGATGGCGAGTTATAAACATTTTAAATTTTTCGAACCTCGCCGTGGGGGGGGGTCTCCTGTCACCAAAAATGAACACTCTCTCATAATAAATTACCAAACAAAATTTTGCCGCGCTACGAAAATTAGATCCCGAGTTATAAGCATTTTAAAATTTTCGACCCTCACCGTGGGGGTCTCCTGTCACCAAAAAATTAACACTGTCTCATAATAAATGACCAAACAAAATTTGGCCGCGCTACAAAAATTAGATCGCGAGTTATAAACATTTATATAATTAAAGTTAGTTATAAAATTTTTCGATCCTCACCATTGGGCGGGTCTCCACTCACCAAAAGCTACATTATCCTACCTTATTTTATCTTGAGACGATTCTTCTTTTTACACATTCTATCAGGAATTTTTATTATTGACACTATAGATTTATAGTAACTGAAATAAGACATATAAGTTTGAGACTTGATATCCTCTAAATTTCTGAAAAATACCGCGTCAATGTCTGCCGAAGTCTACTGAAGGATACCATGCCGAGGTCTGCCGAAGTGAAACGACGTTAGCCGAGTGCTAGGTTTTTTCGTTACGGATGTGTTATGATTTTCCTCATTACGGAATTTTTGGATTTGGTCGCCGCGCTCAAAGCCCGCGATAAAAGCTATGCAATAGCTTAAAAATGCTATGCTATTTTGTAAATATTTACAGTGCTAAGAAAAAAATTTTTAGGGTACTAAGAAGTAAATTTTTAGAAAGTTAAGTGGTAAACTTTTACAATGGTTATGTTACAGGCCAAACCCAATTTTAGGCCAAACTAGATTGGGATAGGCCAAACCGGTCTATCCTAACGCCCATCGGATAAACTAGTTTTTCCTAGGCCAAACCGGTCTATCCTAACGCCCATGGGGCAAACTAGTTTTTTCAAGGCCAAACCGGTTTATCCTAACGTCCATCGGATAAACTAGGTTTTTCCTAGGCCAAACTAGTCTATCCTTAGGCTCGTAGGACAAACTAGGTTTTCCTAGGCCAAACTAGTTTGGCCTAACTTTTATAGGATAAACTAGTTTGGACTGCTGTTTATTGATCTGAACTAGTTTATCTTAGGCCGATCTAGTTTATCCTAGGCGAATTCAATTTGGCGTGATTTTATTGAATTCAACGACTGCCTCAACGCCAACATTCTTGTTTGTCCTAGGCTGATCTAGTTCATCCTAGTCCAATGTAGTTTTACGTGTTTTTAGCTCACCGGCGTGAAAGCCAGAGAAATAATGGGCTCACAGGTTCTGTATATGCATGTACGCATGTATGCACATACGTATGTACGTAACGCGATAACTCTTGATAGAGATATCCGATTTGCTTTAAATTTTGGATGTAGGTTCATTCTGATAAGGTACTTTTCTGATTAATTTTGAGAATTCATCGGATAAGAATAAAAGGGGGGAATGGGAGGATAATCTCCCACCGTTAATTTAAAGAAATGGATTTATCATGCAGAATTATCAGTTTTCATTTAAAATTTTAGATATAGGATCATAGTGACAAGGCGCCTCCGTGATTAGTTGTAGATGTTTATTGTTTAAGTCTAATAGAAAGGGCAATGTAGGTAACACAACATAATTTAGATAAATGGTTTTTGATGCAAAATTGACGAATTTGCTTCAAATTTTAGATATAGGAATATTCAGATATAGATATTAATTTAGATATAGATACCCTGAATACCCTGAATAGTTTTGGGGGTTTAATGGTTAAGTAGAAAGGGAAAAATGAAGGATTACCCTCTTACCTAGTAAAAACTAGTTAATCCTATTGAAATTTAGGTAAACAAGTTTGGCGTTGAAAAAACTAGTTTATCCAATTGGCGTTAGGATAACATACTTTGGCCTAGGGTAATCTATTTTGGCTCGAAATCGAGTTTTGTCGGTAAAAAACATGTCTCTTACAAGAATAAGTATATATGTGTCTAAAGAGTCATTGCTTATAAGATCAATACAGAAATTCAACATGTCCACAGTAGAGACATGATGCATTGTACATGGTGTTTACTTTTTTTGCAGACTCGTGCCATCTGAGATCAGACATGCATTTATTATTAGTATTATTATTATTATTATTATTATAAATTATTTTTGCATATTCAAGCCAGATCGGAGCTGAACATAATTTGGAATCGAACAGCGTTTTTCATGTTTGAGAAATTAATTACCTGTCGACATATAAGCTGTTCTTGTCACGGAGTCAAGTTTTTCTTTTCCATAAAATCGTAAACGGAAATTCGATTCAAAACGTAGATTTAATAGTATTTTCTCAAAGATACATAGCTTTTATCAAAAAATGGTTAACGCCATTCGATTACATATTTTCTGAGTTAGAATGCCTGTTAATCTTATGCATTTCCGAAAATGAATTAATTCTTAAATGTGTTAGGATGTAACTCTTTTGGATTTGAGAAAAGCCTTAAGGAATGACAGAGAGACATATTCACAAATCTACTTTTTACTAAACAAACCCAATAGCTATGATGGTTATAACTCTCCTTTTTTTTTCTTTTGTTATAAACTACATTAATTATTTAATGAATCTCTAATTGAACATTGAAAGGTTTAAGAATCTAAGTAATCAATAATACGCTGTGTATTTAATCTTCTGTGAACACATAGTAATTAAAAAATACATTGTAAATTTATCCAGTAAATATGTATGGAGTATTTTTTAAAGGAATCCTAACTGTATGTTAAGCAAAATCTGATTTTTTTTGCAGAAATTGAGTAGGGCCAGATTGAGCCGGACTGAGTCTCTTTTCACTGATTTTTGAACAGGCAGGGCTAGGGCTGAACTTTTAATTTTTCTATCAGGTAACGGCAAAATAACTTTCCTTCGGGAAAGGCGGGAACCGGGCCACGAAATTTCCAGCCCATGCAAACATCTGACAGTATTCTACAACCCTTCGAATAAAAGGCATTGTAGAAGGGTGATGACAAAACCACCTAGCACAAGGCTAGCCATGGAGCAGTAGTCGGGATCAGTATTAAAAAGAATATTGCCCAATTAAACTGATGGCTTTGCATTCACAGGTTGTTTACACTAATTGTGTATTACAGCCTTATTTTTTTAAAGAATAACACCCTCGAAAAATAAAGTAAGTTTAATTACTTTTTCCCATTTCTTCCAATTATACTTAACTATTGAACCCCCAAAACTAATCACAGATACGCTTTATAAAATAAAATAATCATCCAAAATTTGAAGCAAATCAGATAATTCTGCTCAAAAGAACCCCTTCTTCTGATTTAAGAAGGGTGATCCCGAATTTCTCCCTTTATACTTAATCACTAATCCCTCAAAACAATTCAGGAATTCGCCTTATAAAGAAAAAGGCTATATTCAAAATTTACGGCAGATCGGACAAATCTGCATACAAACCCATTTATTTAATTTAAGGAAAGCGGTAAAACGTCCACTTCTCCATTATACTTAACCAAAAGAAAAACACAAATTAATTAAAGAAGCGCCTGATCAAATGAATTGATATCCAAAATTTTAAGCAAATTGGATATTCCTGTACTATATCAAATTTATTTAATTTAAAGAAGGAAATAAATTGTAAGTTTCCCTCTTATATTTAACCGAAGAACCATCAAAATTAATCAGTGAAGCGCTTCATCAGAATGAACAAATCCAAGATTTGCAGTAAATTGGTTAATTCTGTATGAAAAACACATTTTCAGAAATTAGGCGGTACCCAATCCCCCCAGTTCTTCCCGTTGTTCTTATTCAATTACCCCCTAAAACTAAATAGGGAAGCATATTACCAGAACGAATTTATTTCTAAAATTTGAAGCAAATTAGTATATTCTGCGTGAAAAAGGCATTTACATAAATTATTGGGCGTTAACCCTACTCCCTTCTCCCTTTATACTTAAACAATGAACACCTCCAACTAATCATGGAGGGCGCCTCAAGAGAATGCTCCTATATCTAAAATTTGAATACAATATGCCAATAATTCATGGAAACCCATTTATTTGAATTGAGGGAAGGGGCGAATCAGCCTCTCGTCCCCCCCCTTATTCTTCTCGAATGACTTTCCATAATCAGAAAAGCTCCTCATAAGATAAAACCTATATTGAAAGTTTGATGCAAATCGAATATTTCTATCAAGAATTATTGCGTTACGTACTTACGTACATATATAGATACAGAACCTACGGGCACATTAGTTCTCAGGCTTTGGTAGCCTGGTGACATAAAAACACGACAAATTACATTTTTTCTATCAAGAGCTGTCGCGTTACGTACATGCGTACATACATATATACAGAAGCTGAGAGCCCATTCTTCCTCTGGCTTTGACGCCCGTGAGCTAAAAACACGTAAAACTGCATTAGCCTAGGATAAACTAGATCAGCCTAGGACAAACAAGAATGCTGGCATTGAAGTGGTCATTGAATTCAATAAAATCACGCCAAAATAAACTAGGTCAGACCAATAAACAGCAATCTAAACTATTTTATCCTAGAAGAGTTAGGCCACACTAGTTTGACCTACGAAAATTTAGCTTGTCCTATGGGCCTTAGGATAGACTAGTTTGGCCTAGGAAAAACTAGTTTATCCGATGGGCGTTAGGATAAACTGGTTTGGCCTAGGTAAATCTAGTTTGTCCGATGGGCGTTAGGATAGACCGGTTTGGTCTAGGAAAAACTAGTTTATCCGATGGGCGTTAGGATAGACTGGTTTGGCCTAGGCCAATCTAGTTTGGCCTAAAATCGGGTTTGGCCTGTAACAGTTACAATTTTACAATATTGTAAAAACGAATTCGGGATGAAATATAAAGTAATTGTTAAAAGGACCAAAGTCCTCCAAATATTAGATCATTGAAAAAAAATGTTCTGGCATATGTTACTTACTGTTAATGTAAAAATGGCCAATGTCACAAAATAACTAAATCAGTGTAACATTAGATTTTAGAGAGAAAAACATTACTGAATAGAACGGTACAACAAAATAATAGTACAGAAATCGCAGCAAGATTTTAAAAATCCCTCAAACTTAAACTGCATTGTTTGCCATTTGTGAAAAAGGGATATTGGCCCTTTTTGTTCCACGGTACAGATATAAGGGTAACATACATGTTATTTACTCTCATTTGATTTATTTAGAGATTTAAAATCGATCTTGGAGTTAATCTTTACTAAATAGTTTTCTCATTCAGATTTTTCAGCTAATTTAGATGTAACATAAACTCTTTTAACTGCGTTAAACAACAGCAACAGACAAAAACATATTATTAAACTTTTAAGAAAAGTCGATTCTTAATTTAAAATCAATTATCTGTTTCATTTTTTGTGTGCTTATTCTAGAGATCTGCACGGGCTAGAATTTCAAGGCCCGGCCCGTTACAATTTCTAAGATTTCTAAAAAATTCAGAATTTTGTCATATAATTAAGATTCCTTAAAAGAATACTGCATACTATGGAATGATTTTACAGTATATTTTACTGGAAATACACATTAACAGCATTAATGATTTCTTAGATATTTAGGTTTTCAATATTCGAATTAAGATTCATTAAAAAATTAATATGGCTTGGAATAAAAGAAAAAAGAAAGAAAAATAAAGAAATCGTAACTTTTGAAACTGTTTAATAAAAGAAGATTTATAAAAATATTTCTATATCATTTTATTAAAGATTTTAAATCCAAATTCATTCTTAACTTCAAAGAAGCTTCTTTCTAATATATATTTAAATTCATTTTCTTTTTCTCAGAAACGCATAAGTTTAGCAGGTATCTTTATTAAGAAACTATATAATCGAATGGGGTTATACATTTTTTGATACAAGCAATTTAAGAATACTGCAAGCAAATAAAATACTGTCATAGTTAGCGTTTTGAATAGAATTTCTGGAAGTGATAGCATGGGAAGGGAGAAAAACCTGCAATCATTTGAGAAATTATTATATACCTCAACAAGGTTACAGAAGTATTTTATCTACCAAAAATGAAAAACGATTAGATTCCAAATCCCTTCAATGGTCAGGCTTATCACTTTTATACTTTTACAATTTAAAATTAATCAGAAAATATGTCAAACTTTCGCATTATTGAGAAATAAATTTAAAAACCATCAAGAAGTATATATCCAAAGATTAAGCTAACATAAGTTCTTAAACGCTGTTAATAATTTTACAAATCATGTTGTCCGCCCTACAGATCTTGAGAACAATTAAGTCAGGTTACGCTCCGGCTAGTCTACATGTTGAAAAATAATGCAAGCTTGATCTCGGGCCGACACGAGTCAGCTAAAAAAATATTAAAACCGATTACACACAATGTAACTGTCCGATGCCGATCTCTACACTGTACATATTTATACTAATGCTGTCAAACTAGTATGGCCCGTGACGCACGTTTATACTTATTCTCGTTAGAACCATTTCTTTGAAAATAGCTCATATTTTATTGTATTTGCTTAAATCCTGCGAACGGGCCGGCAAGCCCACGAAAACGGCAGACGAATCGACCAATTTTTCCGTTTTTTAAAATAATTTTAAATTTGAACCTCCTCACCCCCATTGAACACAGTTCAGTTTGCTCTACTTAACCACTCCCAACGATTCAGATTTTCATCTCAAAATTTAAGTTTATGTCTAAGTTTCTAAGAAAATTTTATGAGATGCGAAAAATAACGGTAAAATATAGTTGTACGTTACTCCAAAGTCTAAAGCGCCCTCTATCGGCATTTTTTGAAATTTATCTTTATAATTCATTTTCAATAAAATACCGACATAAAGAATAGTTTTAGTGAAAACCGCAAATCAATCGACCAATTTTTCCGTTTTTTATAATCATTTGAATTTAAAACCCTCTGAACATAGTTAATTTTATGCTACTTAACTGCTTCCAACTATTCAGATTTTGAGCTCAAAATTTAAGTTTAAGTCTAAGCTTACGAAAACTTTAATGAGATGCAAAAAATAACGGTAAAAAAATAGTTGTTCGTTACTCTAAAGTCTAAAGCGCCCTCTATCGTCATTTTTTGAAATTTATCTTTATATTTATTTTAAAGACAATACTGACATAAAGAATAATTTTAGTGAAAACCGCAAACGAATCGACCAATTTTTCTGTTTTTCATAATCATTTGAATTTTTGGACCCTAAACTTTAATGGCGCCTATCTCCTTCGGAAGACTTTGGGACCCTTGGTTTCCTATTTAAATATTGTTTGTCTTGATGTGTACTATCACCCCTTAAAGTTTGGACCATGAATTTAGAAACACCCTGTATATATATATATATATATATATATATATATATATATACAGGGTGTTTCGCTACCAGACCGACAAACTTTGAGGGATGATAGTAGACATGAAAACAAACATTATTAAATAGGGAACCATGGGGCGCAAACGTCTTCTATAGGAGCTAGCGGCCATTAAAGTTTGAGGTCCAAAATTTCAAACGATGATGAAAAACGGAAAAAAGGGTCGATTCGTTTGCGGTTTTCACTAAAACATTCTTTATATTACGTTTTTCTTAGAAAAAAATTTCAAAGGTTATGTTCAAAAATTGTCGATAGAGGGCGCTTTAGACTTTAAAGTAACGAACAGTTACTTTTTACCGCTATTTTGTGTGTGGGGTTGAAATTATTCTAAAGTTTAGACTTTAACTTAAATTTTAAGCCCAAAATCGGAAACATTGCGATCGGGTAAGTAGCAAATATTAAACTGTGAACAGAGGGGGAAATTTTAAACACTCATAAATATTGGACAAACAAATCGATTTTGTTCCAGTTAGCATGTAAGTCATTAACTTGGTAATTATTTTATTCAAAATGA